>CM067345.1:13131000-13488500 GCA_034190875.2 Urechis unicinctus | reverse complement strand
CGGTATTGAAATCGGTAGTTTGGCTGGCATCTGGCATCATATGGCTCCCGTCGTCGATATCGATAGCAGGCACTGTACAGAAGTCATAACTTTCCCCATGACACAAAGGGATGTTATGGATTCGTACAGGTGATGCAACCCTAGGCCATTTTCGAACTACTGAAACAGTCAATATTTTGCATGTGCCGTTTCAGATGCCATAATGGTAACGAGGTATATGATATTATTCAATACTTTGGTACGACGATGATAACGACACCAGTTACGCAATGACGTAGTTAGGACCAAGAAAAGCTGCTTCTTCGGTACGATTTAAACAAAGCAATAAACATATGCACCCATACGCCAAGAACCTGGAGCATAAATAGAAGGGAAAGCCTAGGAGTGATTCATCACCTAGAGACGAAGATCCGGAAATCAACAATGCTTCGAAACGTGATATGCTTAGGGTTGGTGTTGGCAGCATCGAAGCCTGATGTGCTTGCTTGTGGAGCCGAAGAAGGTGACAAAGGTAGGGATACTGATCTGATATCATCAACACGCTAAGGTTTATCAAGAAGATGTTTCAGGGTTATATTCAAACAAACGCATATCGTTGTATGCCCCCAGGGCTGTTATTGTAAGTTCAATAGACGTCAATAAAGAATTATGTATAATCGTTATTTCCACTTAACAACTTAATGGTATACAATATTATTGTCAGCATACCCAATACTATCAAACATCGCGATAACAGTTCTGGGTCAATTTTATCATGTTATCTGTCAATGTCGGTACAGATATTGTCAAACTTACTGAAGACATGATAAAATCTTGGGAAAAGTTTTACAACAAAAACCAACTTGATGACATTGTACGGTTGTACACTGCTGACGCCAAATTCATGGAAAATGGCGTTCCTACTGCTGACGGTCAGGACGGTGAGTTCTCATAAAACTAGACTCCATGGGTAGAAGTCGTATGCGGCATGTCGTTTCTCAAGGCATGTGACGCTTATTCACAAGGGAACATTTTTTTGTAACATCCACAAAGTCCATTATATTTATGTTGTTTTTGGCAGAAATTAGGAAGGTTATTGAAAATAATTTTGAAAAGGAAACAGGGAAGAAAATAGACATTACATGTGAAGAAATCATTGCCATTAACAAAGAAGCGGCATTGCTCATTGGCAGTTACAACGGTGGATTCAGGTACGTCATGACTCTGCTACATGCCGATCATGTTTCTTTTACTTGAAAAACTTCCATCTTGAACAGTGTTGTAAATGTGTTGTTTGGGATGACGACGGATGTGACCATATTGTAACATGATTGGTTATATAGTGTGTCTCAGGTACTATACAATGGACTTGTGCAATATGGTAACCATCTATAGCTTTGTATGTCTGTGTCTTTTGTGTGTAGGGGAATGAACCTGGTCAAGATTGTGAATGGCGCAGCCAAATTACACCGCATTATGTTGAATAGTATCTACTGAACAACTGTATCTGACGAAACATTGAGCCAATAAATATATTTGCATCAAGGTTGTGATTTTTGCGTTTTTTTAATGGTAGTCAAATAATGTTATAACTGTGCAATGTAATGTAACGCAGAAATGAGGCAAATATACCCAGTACTAAGGCCTGTTGAGTGTTTTTAGATGCTATTCTCGCAGTTTTATTTTCTCCAGGTGTCAATCTAAGACAACCCTCAGCTGATATGGCAATATCGACATCACAAACACAACAAACGCGGGGGATGAGTATCTCAGTAACTGATAAAACTGAATTTCAAACTGGTTCCACAGTACCTTATATCATCCATTGTCCTGTAACATCCCATAGTGGCTCCCAGCGAGATATGTACTAGATATTACCTGGTTAGATACATAAGTGATCTAAACATGTATAATATTAGCACGAAGGCCAATACTCTCAATAGATATCTGGTGAAGTCGCCAGTCATCGGTAATTTTTGTTCACTTTCACTCGATAAACATCATGAAATAGGCGTCTACAGTGATATATTTGGGAAATATCAGGTACTGTAACGTCCTTTTTACTTTCTTAAATACATGGAAGATTATAGTTTTTCACGATGTGGGTATGTTTTGTAGATGTTATTGTTCATTTGTCTATCATAAGCGTTTTTGTGAATACGTAAATACAAGCATGCTTGTTATTGCGTTACTTTGGTTTTCATTTCTTTATCTCTCCCAATACTCGCGGTCGCTCTAGTTATTCCGCGTTCATTGTATTCTCCACCTGATCACTTTGTTTACCCATACGAAGTCACAGACCTAGTTAGCCTGCTATCGGCACCGTAAACGACAATTTTGTTGGGCATTTACACCAGTTTATATAATATTTGCGGTCGTCGGAGCACCATTACTTTAGACGATTTTGTTATTGTACAATCCAGTGAACTACGTTCCGATGTACTTATTTATCTCGAATCATTCAGAGGCATGTCAGAATTCCTTTAATGTTACGATATTAAATATTATGCTAGAAATTGTTATACCATTCGTTCCTTCCCTCGATTTACAGTTCTAGTCAATAACATGACACACTAGCATAATTAAAAACTTAATATCTGCCTAGAAGGTGATAAAGATCCGCTGCTATTCTTTGTTCGCAAAATAATTCACTAAAATAGTCTCCCATGGGGTAGCCTCATCATAGTCGTGTATCATGCGAGAGAGAATGTGTATAGCTTCATATTGCAGGTGCGGTGCAGTAGATAATATCTTTAAAGGAGCATTACGTGGCTTCATGAAGAACTATGTCTTCATACGATGTCAGGTGGTCAGTTCATTACTGCAAGACACGCGTCTATGGACAATCTACATAGGTTTTTGTGTGATTATTAATATTGATGTGGGAGGAATACACATGCGATTGTCAAATTTGTTAAATGTTCTATTTGATTGTAAAGTTCATTTGGTATGAGATAATCATAGTCTGCCTCACGTGAGAGACAAACAGTTGTAAGTGATCGAAATATCTAGGCTCAGAAAATAGCTAGTTGGACATCTCATTTCATCGATCGACCCAATTGCCTTAAGGTACAGTAATATGCGACGCAGCCCTGACACATAAATCAGTCATTACAAAGGAAGTGACACTACGATGCTGAGAAATCAAAAATTATAGTTACCATAACTTTCGCAGTGATACTTTTGATGGTAAGGAATCTGAGCATATGATTCTACGCCAAGCCCATTTCTTACATCTAAAACAATAAATACCGCACATCCGCGGGTACCTTTAGTTAAGGCTGTGCATTATTTAATGTTTGGGTATGATAGAAGTCAGCCTTAGAAAAGTTGTTACTTCAACGCACAGGTGTTGTACAGTAGAGCCAGGGCGACAGTTTGACATCACAAACAAACCAATCAAATAATCTTTGTGGAGAAAACAGATTAATACGCTGAAAATGGAAATCTAATGAAATGTTCAGAGTCAGTCATAGCTGGTTGGAAATACGGAAATTAGCATGCGTCGAGACGTTATCTGTTTTGGATTGACATTGATACTCGATGAGTCCGAACATGGCGACAAAAGTCGAACTTCTGAACTGGTACCATTAACTCGCCTTGCTTAATATAATAGACGGTTATAGGACATATTCAACCCATAGCACATTGTCCTTTTAAGTTCAGTCGATGTCAATCAAGTAAATTATTATCAGTATACCTGGTACTATCGAACATAGCGATAGCAGTTTTGCGTCAATATACCCTATACTTACTTACACTCTTGCTTAGAGTTTTCAGTCATTTTTAATCTTGCGAACATATCTCATCCGACAGTTTTTAACATCCAGTTTAGCAACAATATCATCATGACGACTACGAACATTATGATGCTAAAAAAAACTAGACACGTTTGTGATGTGAGGTGAATGTGAGACTGGGTTATCACCGATTACTGTAGTCGCTATTACTTGAATTCAACCGCAGCAGCGTATTCAATGACAAATTTCCTTACCTTAATTCTCATCATTGAAGTTTTGACGGAATAAGAATCCGATTCTGTGGAACACCTGAGGGATAGGTTTTAATGTATTTCTAACATTGTCTATAATGATATTCGCGAATATACGACCGGGTCAATAAAACTTTGTTGCAGGAAAACAAATGGGTAACCAACCTCAGTCTGAACTCGAATTACAACCTATCTTTCCCTACTATATATATATATATATATATATATATATATATATATATATATATATATATATATATATATATATATATATATATATATATATATATATATATATATATATATATATATATATATATATATATATATATCTCTATATCTATATATATATACTATATATATATATGTGTATATATTTGAATATATATATATATATATTGTGTATACATATATATTGAATATATATATATATATATATATGTGTATACATAAATATATATATATATATGTATATATAATAAATAAATATATATATATATATATATATATATATTTATATATTTATACATATATATATATATGTTATATGATTTGAAATGTTTCATACTTTTATAACAAATGAGGGTAAACCGCAATTTATTTCAATGATTATTGCAACGTTTACGTAAATATCGGCGTACGCTTAGAGATGACATACATTACCATATGAATTCAACGTCGACGGAAAAGTCATTTATTACAAAAATATTCAAAATGGCTGCTTGACTGGCATCTGGAACTGCCGTAGTCGATATCGATAGCAGGCACAATACAGTCATAACTTTCCACAAAACACAAAAGATTGCCATGGATTCATACAGTTGATGCAACCCTGAGCCGTTTTTTTACTTATGAACTATAACTGTAGATATTGTGTAAATACGGTGCATATAATATTATTCAATGCTTAGATACGACGATGATAACGACACCAGTTAAACATGGGCGTATTTCAGACCAAGGAAAGCTGTTTCCTCCGAGCGAACTTTGAATTTTGCGATACAGACAAAGCAATAAAAGTATATTCATCCATACGCCAACATTCTGGAGCAGCGATTAGGTGAAGATGCAGTTCAATATAAAGAGAAGGGAAAGTTTTTGAGTGATTCATCATCTAGAGACGAAGATCCGCAAAATCATCAATGCTTCGAGATGTTATATGCTTCGGGTTGATGCTGACGTAGGCAATACTTGTCGTGAGCAGGCGGTGGAGGACGAAGTCTATTGTTTTGTTCCTTCCTTGAAACGACCCACGTATTTATCGCTAGCTCGTTTCGGATTTTGTTCTACATCATCATCCATTCATCAAACCTCATCGCACCCCATCTATTCCCGAAGACGCGATACAGTCTCACTGAAGATGCACTACCAGCCATTTTCCATCCTCACCCTCGTCCTCTTATAAAGTGCGCCACTGTCAACAGAATCAACAAGCGCAAGGAAACTTAGGTAAGTCAACGACTTCAGTTGCTGGCGTCATTTAGATGAACCTGATACCATGTATTCGATGCTGTGCTTTACCATATCCTTTATGGATAATCCCGATTGTTTGTTTTCCTACCAATGCGTTCACAAAAGCTTATTAAGTAAACTACCTGGACCCTAACGACTAAGATTAACTGTACTTTGTAGTGAGTTGCCGGTTCACGGGGACCGCCATTTGTGCAGATTTCTTCATGCATCAAAATAGAAGTAAATATATTTTATCACAATAAACTTGTACTGTCATTGACTTGGTAAGAAAGTTCAGGAACAAACTGAATAGTTGGACTCTTGGGGAACTGACTCTCATTCTACATCATCAATATTTATTAACAGTATTATTGTTCTGTGTTTACACACACTACAATTTAAGGGAATGTATGCCAGTGATCAATATTTGTCAACAAATTATTGTATAAAATCTCCACCATATAATTTACATGTATAGGCACTGACTGAGTATAAATTGTTTGTGGAAAAGTTTCAATGGACATTTTAAATCATAACTAACCACTTGTTTTATTTTCATTCAACACAATGCAAGCTACCAGGACGATGTGTACCACTGCAGATGCATGTGTGGGCAGCTAACTACTCGCTCTACTGGAATACAGTGTGATGCCCCAGCTCTTTATGCAAAGACCTGACAGACAACAAGAACACAAGTTGCTCAGAGAGGTGTAAATATAGAGACCTCTATAGCCACAATAGGTGTAAGTGCTCTTCAGACTCCCAAAACCAAGATGTCGGCAGCTGAGACTGAGACTGTGTGACAAGTCCTGAACAGCCATGCCAAACTGCACTTGGTGCATCTAAACCTGGCCAACAAGATAAGTTTTATTGATAACTGTCTTATGTATCATGGTCCATGGTACAAGCCAATATCGTCAGTGACAATCGGGGCAGTATTTTCGAAGCGAAAGTGCTTCATATGTCGGTCTGCTTCATTGAATTGCAACAATTTAGCTGGAAATGGTCTTTAGTCAGGAACCATAATTCAACATATTGACAAAGGCACATGGGAATAGTGGGCTGACGTCACTGCAATTGATGAGAGGGGAAGAAATGTCGTTTCGCAGCGCCTTTCCGATGCCAAAACACGTCGGACACAGGCTTTTAAGTAGCGATAATGACAACTACAGTATGAAATAAATGTCAACTTGATAAATTGCCCGGGTAGGTCTATCGAGAACAGTTCACCTCTCACACCGTCCGCCATTGTTAACTGTCAGCTACAGTGGTAGATTATGATACTTGAAGGTTTTCTTGCATTTATTTGAACTTTCGTCTGAGCAGCAGAATTGTCTGATATGTCCGCTGTATGCACTATTTAATTGCATGATGGGACCCGGGATGCAATAGTGTCATACAATCGACTCATCCTATGTCTTTCCTAAGTGTTTCATATCTGCCTCATTTTGCTACATGGGAATGAACCTAGTCCAGATTGAGAATGATGAAGCCAAACTAAATTGCATCATGTTCAATAGTATCGACTGAGCAACCTTCTACTTCTTAATTAACACAAACCACCCTAATACTATAACATGAATATATGGGATTATTCTACAAATTATGGATAGGATGTCTGAAGGAATCACCATGTTTTTAAAATGGCATTTATATTTGAATTTTAATCCAATAATGTTTTGCATTGTATTCTCAGCAGTAGGGAATTGTTGCAGGTCCTCTATGTTTTATATCACAATATTCATGCTATATGCTCGAGGTTATGTTATAAATCCTGGCAGCCTTTTTGGCAGCGATGAACAGTAGTCGCTAAGTTGATATTGATGACATCTACCAAATTCCCTATATATGATGAGTAGGAAATAAACAGCATCACTTCCAGTAAAGAGCGCATCTCAAAAGGCTGAAGTAACAGCTTAATAACGGTAACAATAGTGGTCGTACGTTAAATTTGATTTATCGAGGTAGGTCATTCATTCCAAACAATCAATAACATTATTTAGTTTCAAAATAACCTTTAGTGATTGATGTCCTCAGAGGGAGAAAATGTTTTAATATGATGCTTTGTGAATCGAACTCACAACTATGTTTTCGTTTCACGACTGACTTGTCCACTCACCTGCTGTTAAGATTAACACAGAAGTAGTTTTTCTATGTATTCTACAACTCAAAAAACAAAACATCTCTGTTCCGATTTTCTGGTGTCTATATGTAAAGCGAACCATTCATTATACACATGCATAAGATGCGTGGACATCAACCTTTATCGACCATCTTATCTTCTTGACAGCATATTGATGACAATAATGAAGATGCGAATTATTATGATTGTATCTGCCCCCAATTTAAACATCAACTTTCCTGAGATATGCTTACATTTTGTTTCCAAAAAGCCTCAGTGGTAATGGTTTCGGGATGTCAGCGTGCCTAATCATCGATAATTTAGCGACATCTTGCCTCGTAAACATCCTTCAGCTTTTGTTTACAATATGCAAGGAAATTGTGAACAGGTAGAGCATCTTCCTAAACACAAAACAACCATTTTCTGGTTAAGGGCTCAAACACTGTTTTTCAACCTCGGTTGTCTAACAGTGACTACTGCGTGTTATATCTGCTTGAATATTATCTCATCCAAAAGAGACAACGGAAATGAATAAGAGCCATGCAAGTATCCTCAGCTTTACTCATGCCATTTCCAAAATAGAATTGATCACGATGAAAACGTATTAGAAAAGTTTAATTCATATGATTATGATACTGATGCTGGCGATGATATAGAATATCATGATCAGGAGTATTCAGAAACCGTGATGATGATGACGATGATGATGATGATGATGGTGGTGGTGGTGGTGGTGGTGGTGGTGGTGGTGGTGGTGGTGGTGGTGGTGGTGGTGGTGATATGGTGATGATCTTCATCGTCATTATCTTGTTAGAAATAAAAAAGTGAATCCTCATCTTCTTATGGGCCTCTTGTTGACTATGTCCCTTGATTATTGACAGCAATGATTTCATTTCACATAGGACACATCTTCCCAGCCTTACATTTAATGCCTATCGGGATCAATTAATCACCTAATGTTATAATGAATATCGATGGTGCAAGTACTCTATATGAAAGTTTCTACAATTAAATGGGAATTACGCTCCCAAAGGCATTGCAAGTCGATCGACTGAGTGAGTGTAGCAATGCCGGCCATTTTCCATTTCAGGTTTACGACTATGATGGGCGAATGGATCTCGACTGATCTCGATAAACCCTTCCCATGATTTCCATGATTTAAGAAAGACCTATGTAAGAGAAGCAGCATTGACACCATTACAGAACCAAAGTGAATAAAACAGACCGTCGAATATAACAGCTGTCGATGTCACACCTAAGCCACTTTCTGTGATGCCATAAGCAAGCATACCAGGGATTGTTCCTGTCACAATCAGTGCCAAACATATAGAGTGACAACAATAGTACATCTTTAATTATAACAGTATAAATGACCTAAAACCAACCTGCGAGCTGAGCATAAAACATTAAAGATATGTTATATATGTCTTCACTATGAAATAAGCACTAGATATGCTAGTATTCAAAAACTTGCGGCTCGGAGGAAATATCGTAATACATATGTATATCGTAATACATTATGCATTGTTCAGACCCGTTTAAAATGGAATTATTAATATTTTAATTGAGATCGGCTCAGACAAATGATTAAAACGTTGAGTGTACACCAACTTCATATGACTGATGCTCGTCGCAATAAATCAAATATGGTTATCTCAACCTAGATAACCATGCATTGTTCCAACGGTCCTCTTCAAAATATTGTTAAGGTCTAAATGCTATCAATGAACACCCTGATGCCAAATGCAATCATTGACAACCAAATGGACAAGGCCATTCTGATTCGTTATTATTGTAATTGATTTTAGTCTATTTTAGGCGTAGTAATTTGTAATGATTTATATTCTTTGGCATTCGTTCCCTTACTCTTTACTCTTATAACTATCCCCTCACCTGACTCGCAATTATCATCGCATAATGAGACCAGCAGGGCCGTTCTTCATTACCGCTGCCTGGAGTAGTCATAAACGCCGAGCCTTGCACAAAATGGTGAAGAGTAGGGATTTTCAATTTGTACCTGTGGTAATTCTTTCCAGTTTTTTGCCGTTCAAATTTACTACCTGTAGTTTGTTAGTTGCAACCTTGAGTCAAAGTGAAGCAATAAGTCGTCTGGTGTGTGGAGTGGTCAAGAAGCAACAGACGACGATTCATCAGAATAACCAACGTCTAACAGCAGCAACCATCGTATTGTATTTCATTTGAGAAAATACAATCCAGAAATCTCATTTGCATCTTAAAAAAACTCTTGTTGAATGTCACCCCCAGATCAGTTTTTTGTATACCGTTAATTCCCTCTCCCATTATGACTTGCTGGCAATAGTTGTGAGTGAATTCATGAAGATTCAAACGATGACATCTTCACCTTGTCTATGTCACAAATCTTTTTTACCCTGAAATGATTATATCATTATTTTTTCTATACATGTTGTCACAATATCACGAAAAATAAAACCGCGGTACCACACACCACCTGTCCCTGTCTAAAAGATAATCATTATGATGATTTGTAACATTGTTTAATATATCGTGTACATTTGATACATGCTCAATCTCATGAACGAATCGAAGCATCATTTAAAAACAAAGCTTCACTTAAGGGATCACGTCATCAAGATGCATGATCGTCGTATTCGGAACCCATCGTCAAAATTTTGTTTTGACTTGTGAAGCACAATAACGATAATCCCCATCACCAGGGCTGTTTAACCTGAATACGTTATCCCGAACTGCTCATGTAGCAGAGGCTGGCAATACAGAAATGACGGATTCAACCCTCTCACATCTAGCATTCGCGCGCACCGTATACATCACACTGGCAAGGGTACTTGCCATGTTGATTTCTGGGTAACATTCGTGTACGCGACAGAGTATCCAATCGGTCCATATGTGGTCTTATTGTGTTTTTATGACAGACACTGCTACGACAAAGCTATTACAGCGGTTTTCAAAACGGTAGTTTTGCTGGCATCTGGAACTGCCATAATGCGCCTGCCGTCATCGATATCGATTGCAGACACCGTACAGTAGTCATGACTTTCCCCATAACACCAAGAATTCATACAGATGGTGTGCTTTAAGCCTTTTTTGTACTACTAAAACAATGAAAATAGTGCATTTGTCGTTTTAGATGCCATAAATGTAACGGTGTATATGATTTTTTTTCATTGCTTTGGTACGACGATGATAAAGACACTAGTTCGGCTCAGTCGTAATTAATATCAAGCAAAGCTGTTTCCTCAGTGAACTTTGTATTTTGCGATGTAAACAAAGCGATAAAACTATATTCACCCATACGCCAAAGATATGGAGCAGCGATTATGTGAAGGTGCAATTCAATATAAAAAGTCTGGGAATGATTCATCATCTAGGAAAGAAGAATCGGAAACAAACAATGCTTCGAAAAGTGATATGCTTTGGGTTGGTGTTGGCAGCATCGACGCCCGCTGTGCTTGCTTGTCGGGCCGAAGAAGGAGACAAAGGTAGGAATACATTTTTGATACCATCAACACACTTAGATTTAACAAAGAGATGTGTCAGGGTTATATTCAAACGAAAGCACATCGTCGGATGTCCAATGCTGTTATTTTAAGTTCAATAGACCCCAATAAAGAAATCTGTATTATTGTTATTTTCAATTTACCTACCATTTAATAGTATTAATTATTATTGCCAGCATACCCTTTTTAAATCACCATTGCGATATCAGTTCTCTGTTGATGTTCTCATGATTTCTGTCAATGTCGGTACAGATATTGTCAAACTTACTAAAGACATGATAAAATCCTGGGAAAAGTTTTACAACGAGAACTGATGAGCTTGTAGAGTTGTACACTGCTGACGCCAAATTCATGGAAAATGGCATTCCAACTGTTGACGGTCAGGACGGTGAGTTCTCATATATGTGTTTATTTCGTACTCAAAGTACGAACATACTACAAAACGTGCGATAATGAACACGTTGTGCAACATTCAAGCTAATGAAGAAAACTGCTGCGATATCACGATATTTTCAACCAGTTCATCATTCCAAATCCATCGATATATAGTTCATAAGAATTTTAGGCCATTCAAAGTAGTTAGATTGTATTACAGCCTCTTGTTTATTTGTTAACGGCTAATTTTGAATAATATTTGCGATATTATACATCACTTCATTTTTATGTCAATGTGAGAAATATTTCGTCCCAGTGATGACTGGGCATTATAAGACAACGAAAAGCTAATATGAGACAGGCCATAAAACGCCATAAGTCGCCATAAGTCGACAGTACTACACGCATTTTTAGCACGTTTTGGCTTCTTTATATAACATTCTAGTCGTACGTGGTAAAACGCTTTTCAATGTATGTGATGTTTATTCACAAAGGAACAACTTGGTAACCTCCACAAAGTCTGTTATATTTATCTTGTTTTGGCAGATATTAGAAAGGTTCTAGAAAACAACTTTGAAAAGGAAACAGGGAAGAAAGTAGGGATTGAATGTGAAGAAATCATTGCCATCGATGATGAAGCGGCATTGCTTATTGTCAGTTACAACGGTGGATTCAGGTACGTCATAGTTCTGCTTCATGCCGATCATGTTTCTTTACTTGAAAAAGTCATCTTGAACTGGATAAATGGGTTATTTGGATTGATGATTGCAATGATCATTTTGTTACATGACTGGATATATAGTGTAGCTCAAATGCTATACATTGGACTTGTGCAGTGTGGTAACAATCTCTAGCTTTGTATGTCTGCGTCATTTGTCTTTAGGGCAATGAACTTGGTCCAGATTGCGAATGGCACAGCCAAAGGACACCGCATTATGTTGAATAGTATCTACTGAACAAAGGTATTTGACGAAACATTGACCCAATAAATTTCTCTCTGCTATTGGCCAGGATGTCGTTTTGGAACGGCCTAAGTATTAATTCCCAATACACAGATTTGCATGCAGCCACAGCATACAGCAACCGAGTATAAAGCATCCAAGGCGATTGTAAAAGTCCTTTCATTTCTTGTAATGCCAGCTTGCAACAATTTCAACATTTATGCTGCCAGAAATGGCGTCTTGATAAGGAAACTAGTTCAAATCCACATCATATTAGTAACGTCTATACGACGTCACAGACCTAGTCAACCTGCTATGGGGAAAATGAAGGGCGATTTTGGAGTGAATTTACTCATCAAAATTCTGTTCTGATAAAAAAAATCATCAATCGGTAAAGTAATGATACCCAAAAATTCGAGTCCAATCGGTGACCCCAGATATGTTCTTGGCCTTTGTAAAGTTTGTTTTTGTTATTTTTGACGGGACGTGCATTTCTACTCAAATATGGCACACGGTACACGGTGAAGCCAAATTGTACAACAGCATGCTAAACAAGATCGAATAAACTTTCTGTCATCTAAGGTCTTGTTTTCAGTGCAAATAAATAAATTCTGGTGAAATACTTTAAGCGTGTCCCCTTTATTTCGGATATCCTAGTATTTATGCATACTAATATAGAGCTTTTGAAGGATATCTTTTGGGCTATTGCATCTAACCATTGTAAGAAATATTTACCCAAAACAGCACCATTTTGGTTCAATGCTGGTAAGACAAATTGACAATAAATTGAACAACAGATGCCACAGGAGAATTTAGGAAAGTTCTGGTCATGCGCTGGGGAATAGCTACGCCATTTACCATCTTCCACAACCTTATACATCTGAAACCATCAAGCATGATGTACTTATCAATCTAAATATCTCTCCTACTAAAATGGTTTTGGTTGATGAGCAGCATATTTATCTAATATTTTAATGACAGAAATAATGATACATATAGATTGAGCATATATATATTTTAATATATATTTAGATCTACATATATGTATATATATATATATATATATATATATATATATATATATATATATACATATATATATACATATTTATATATATATATATATAAATATATATATATACATATATATATATATATGTGTGTGTGTTTATGTATATATATGTGTGTGCGTACATATATATATATATATATATATATATATATATATATATATACATACATATATATGTATAAATAAACACATACAGAAATATATCAACACTAGAGCAAAAATATATTTATAAGTACAACCGTATATATATACATATGTATAAAGATATACATGTAAATATATATGTATATGCATGGATATGCATACATATACATACATATGCATATATATATACATACATATGTATATTTAGATATTTATATATATATTTATTTATATACTAATATATTTATTTTATATTTGTATGTGCATAAACATTTGCATACAAGCATATATACATGCCTAATTCACATTTATGTTCAATACACTGATATATTTATATATATATATATATATATATATATGGATATATTTATATATATATATATATGTCCAAATGTATCCATGAATAAATTTATGTATGTATATGTATATTTCTAGCCATATCTATATATATTTATGTATATTAATATATATATGTGAATATTTATATATGTATACATACATATGTACATATATATATATACGTATAAATATATATATGTATTCATATATATATATATATATATATATATATATATATATATATATATTATATTATATCTATCTATCTATTTATATATATATATAAGTATGCATATATATATATTTTTATATATATATGCATATATATATATATATGAATATATGTGTATATATATGCATATATATATATATATAAATAGGTTTATCTATGTATATATATATATGTATTTAAATAGGTTTATATATATATATATATATATATATATATATATATATATATATATATATATGTAAATATATTGTCAAATATATGTATTGTCAAACATACCGAAGACATGATAAAATCATAGGAATAGTTTTACAACAAAAGCAGCTTGATGAGGTTGTAGCGTTGAACACAGACGACGCCAATTTCATCGGAAATTGCGTTCCGACTATTGACGGTCAGGATGGTGAGTTATCTGTGTACTAGACTCCGTGGTTACAAGTTGTACGTGGCATGTCGCTTCTAATGTTAGGGTATGTGATGTTTATTCGCAAAGGAACAACGTTCGTAATATCCACCCAGTCCGTTATATTTATCTTGTTTGGGCAGATATTAGGAAAGATTTAAAAAACAATTTTGAAAAGGAAACTTGGAGGAAAATAGACATTACATATGAAGAAATCATTGCCATCAACAATGAAGCAGCATTGGTTATTGTCAGTTACAATGGTAGTTTCAGGTACGTCAATGCACTGCAATATGCAAATGACGTTACTTTTGCCTCAAGAAAAGTTAACCTGAACTGGGTAAATGCGTTGTTTGGAATGACGACCGATTTGTCCATTTGCTTACGTGACTTGGTATATAGTGTAGCTCAGTTTCTATACAACGGACTTGTGCAGTATGGTGACCATCATTAGGTTTGTTTGTTTGTTTGTGTCATTTGTCTGTAGGGCAATGAACCTGGTCCAGATTGCGAATGGCGCAGCCAAATTACACCGCATCATGTTGAATAGCATCTACTGAACCACTGTATTTGGCGAAATATTGTGCCTATCAATATATTTGCATCAAGGCTTATGTATTAATTCCGAATGAGCAGAATCGCATGTAGCCACAGCATATATCTAGCAACTGGGTGTACAGCATCCTAGACTATCATAAAAATCCTTCAATTTCTTGTGATTCGAGCTCGCAACGATTTCAACGTTTATGCTGTAAGAAAGGGTTTGCGAAACTCGTTAAAATCACTTTCGAATCGTTGGTAAGGACTTTAACAAGCCCAAGGCAGTTTCTAACAAATCTTCAACGCTGTGAATAATAGGTGATTTAGATCCCAACTGACAATTCGGATCATTGGATTGCATGTCGTAATTCCGACAGCCAAAATCATGCATTTCCAGGCAATATGACCAGTGTTTTAGTGTGAACCTCTTTGATTTAACTCTTTGAATACAGTTGCATTTCGAAAGCTATAACAGAGTCAGATGTAGAATATAGGTGCCCAATATAATCAGTTGAATAGAATACCATTTAGACACGTTGATTGGTACCATTAAAGGAGGGCTTAGGTCGAAAGTTCGCAATCCAAAAGGACTGAAAAAACTGAATGGAATTGACCATTATTGTTTCCATAAAAAAATTATGTAGCTGGACGTTATTGAACAAAATTACGAAACAATAAAAGCAAGCCCCTTTCTTCCGCTCGAGCGCAGCATTCCAGACCGCTGACCATAGCGACCTTGACATCACCCTGCTTGTTTTTACCAACGCATACATAAAACCTTAATCAGTAGACTGTCTGGGCCGTCTATTGTTTTGTTCCTTCCGTGAAAGACGCGCGTGTTTATCACTCGTTCGTTTCGGATTTTGTTCTACATCATCACCCGTCCAAGAAACCTCATCACACCCCATCTATTCCCGAAGACGCGATACAGTCTCACTGAAGATACACTACCAACCATTTTCCAGCACTACCCTTATCCTCTCGTAAGGTGCGGCACTGTCAAAAGAATCAACAAACACAAGCGAACTAAGGTAAGTCAACGATTTCAGTTGCTGGCGTCATTTGGTGTACCCAATACAATGTATTCGATGCTGTGTTTTACCATATCCTTTATGGATAATCCCGGTTGAGTTTTTGTTCTTACCAACGCATACATAAAAGCCTAGACAACCTGGGCCCTAACTCCTTAGTTTAACTGTACTCTGTAGTTTGCTGCCGGATCACTCGGTGCTCTGATTTCAGATTTAAGTCAACAATAAATCAAAGCACCACCATGTGTAGAGATTTCGTCATGTTTCAAAATAGAAGTAAATATATTTTGTCACAACATGTATTAAGCACTGACTTAAGATAAGTTGTTTGTGGAAAAGTTTCAATGGACATTTTAAATCATAACTGACTACATGTTGCTTTATTTGCATCCTACAGAATGCAAGCAATCGGGATGATGTGTGCCACTGCAGATGTATGTGTAGTAGATGAAGGCAGCCAATTACTCACTTCTGAAACTGGCCAACTCGATAAGTCAGACTCAATGCATTACAGTGAACTTGCTAATGATCCTGTCTATTAGCCAATTGACAATGAGTGTGATGATATCACCACACACTCAGCTTTTTCACATACTCCTGATTGGGATGAACTTGCCGAACAGCCTGAGACTAAACAATCTCTTTTTGCAAATTTATTGTATTTACTGATTGTATGAAAAGGCTATTTATCACATGTTTTGAATGTGATTGTAAATGTCTCCGCTCCATTTTTTGCTGTGGGGAAAAAAGGTTCACTTTTGAAATTTGCCTATGCATGTGCTAATGGTCACCAGGGACATTAGTCTCAGCCATTACTTAGAGGAATGGCTGCAGGAAACCTGTTACTCTCTGGTGCCATTATTTTCACTGGTAATACTTACGAACGTGTGCATGAGTAGGCTGGCAATCCCGATTGTGTGTGAAAACCAGTTTTATCTAGTGCAGTCAAAATATTCGTTCCCAGTTGTCCACACTTTGTAAACAGTGGTGCAAAATGTTTTATTGATAACTGTGTTATGTATCATCTTTGTACATTCCATTCATTTCAAGGAATTTATTTCGAACTGCATGAACGACACATGATGGAGCTGGAATACGACTCTTGGCTCCCAGCTTTCTCTACATCCAGTAGGTGAAACACATTGTATTATCACTATTAAGTGAAATAGTGTTTTGGACCAATCATTTATTCGTATGCCTGCAATGTTGCATATACTATCATATAGCTATTGTTCTTCATATATTCAAAGGAATTGCCTCAATAAATTTGATTTACTTCCTAAAATGTTTAACGTTTGATTAATCCTATTATAAGCAAGCTTTAGCGCTGGCAATAAAACAAAACTACATTGAAAGAATTTGTCATTATAATCATATGATATTAGATTGGCTTAGACATCTCACCTGTTTGGGGTGGGGTCACTGAGTAGTTCCTTGTGCAATGCATTGTGGATAAGAAGGAGGCTGATGGTTATCACGTCTTGATCCAGGCATTATGTGTCGAATTTCGTAAACATCATAATGAAAGTGTTCTCTGAGCCTAACTCAACCTTCTTGTCAACAATTCTCGGAAAATCAAGACAATAGCAACACTCGACGTCCGCCGGCATCAACCCGCATTGTCCACACCGACACCATAGTATATTCCCGACCCTTTCATGAAATTAGCTAGAGTCGCTGCTGTCTGTATCAGTTGTTCGTCGGGAAAAAATATCATTTCGCAGAGCCTTTCCGCTGCCAAAACGGACACAGGCTCAAAAATAGCGATAATGGCAACTACAATATGAAATAAATATAAACTTGATAAATTGCCTGGGTAGACCTACCGAAAACAGTTCACCTCTCACAGCGTCCGCAATTCTCGATCTTTAAGGTCCACGCTGCAGATGGTGATATTAGATTGTCAACAACCTTCCAGAACGAGGGAACTGAACAGGGGTAGACTTTTACATTTGTTGGCTTGCCAGGAACAGGTGAAGATCTCGCGCATAGAGTTTACAGCCTCGCTTAGCTGTGTAGGGATTATGAAATTACACGAAATACAACGCCGTCGCCAGGCGACGACACTATGAAATCAACAAAAGCACATAAGCTAGTCCGTCCGAAGTCCTCTCCGTCCGACGTCATCTGATGGGTCCGAATAATTTGGAGAATTCCACGTGTTTTTAAGGGACGCTAAGACAAAGCAACGCACGGATGTGCATATTCACCGCACAGCTAGTCGCATTCACAGCCCTCTTATCACAGCTATAATATCTTTGGTGGAACTAAGTTTCAAACAGCTTGGGGATAGGGTCAGAATAGGACCAGCCAATCACCACCTGGCAAAGGCGAAAATATACATTGGCATATGGGCACGCTACACGTGGAATGGCACGATCGCAGAAACAATATCTATTATGGGTATATTATGCAATAACGTTATCGTCAAATAGTTACCGCTAAATAATGATGAGTAGAAAACTATTTTCAGGGTGCAATCCCGGCAATTGCTGACGTGAACCGATCCACCCAGGCGAGCAACCTTCCCAAATTGAGTATGCGCCTCAACGACCTCCTCGTTGAACAGTCAACACAAGGAAAGAAGTATGAAGGTGTTTTGACCTCAAACAATATGACAGTGACAAAAGAGGTATTGAACATCATGATAACGGGCAGTAAATGGAGGTAGGCCGTCGAACGGTTACGTGTCAAATGTCTAAAGCTCGGATGCTTCCCTGCTTGCGACAAGGTGATCGGAGGTCCAGGTGTTTATGAGCTCTTCCTTCAGGTTTAAAAAGTAAAGCTACCTTCTTCGTAGGTGTGTAAATATTTAATGATCAACAACCCGTGGCTACAGAGCCCGCCAAAATGGTTGAAGATGAAGTTCCACCAGGATGATAATGATATTGATATGAAGAGATGGATAGCGGGATAGGAAAGATATGAAAATCATGAAGAGCCCATATATATTCGAAATTTAACACGGGTTCACAATTATAACCTCTGAGGGTGGGAATTATTTGCCACGTAGAAATGTTGATTTGATTCCGTCTGAAAACAAACTTGCTTCTTAGACTAGGCCCCTGATACCCATTGGACACGGTCTGTGTTATTGATATTTTTGTCTTAAAGGGCTTCAAGTGCAAGAATACATCGCTTCCCCCCCCCCCCCCCCCCCACCTCAATAACTATCGATAATTGTTTAACTACCCTTTTAACGTTTTCAGCTTCAGGCCAACATCGAAAGTTCCAAACACAATTGATAAGTAGAGATTTGAAGTTTGAGTTTATGGGAGGTGGTAAATGCCGCATCTATGCTCCCAGCATCTATGTAAAGCACAGAGCGTTTTGAACCATCTGGAATATCTTTGAGAGGCAAAATAAATGGTCCTTAATTAACGTCTTGCTATATACCCTCTTTATGCCTCAGATATCTCAACGAACTTGAATGTGCGGTATGTTGCTTGGCTGCTATATTGTTGAGTTACTTACAACTAAAAGAATCAGCAGAGTAATGGGTTTATTTGTAGCGATAATACAAAGTCAACTTAAAACAAAATGATTTAAATAGGACCCTGTTGAAGCATACTGACATTTTGTAGTCTTATATACACACATTAAAGGAACGCCCTCTTAAAGTTTTCAATCATTCTATTCTCCCTAACTTAATTCATCCGACAATTATTAAAATTCGCTGTCACGCATGACACAACATTCCCGCAAAGAGAATTAGCGTTATAAAATATACTTTACTACAAAGCTGCTCCATACTGTGCTGCCAACTTGTGGTTGAAAACAAATCATATTTGCATGTCATTAACATTAATCTTATATCTTCATGTTTAAGCAACCTGTGTAAACCCTATACTTACTTGCATACTTGCTTACAGCTTTCAATCATATATTGTGAACAGAAATCATCCGGCGGATATTAACATCCTGTTTAGCAACAATAAAATCATGACAACTACTAACATTATGATGCACAAAACAGCATACACGTTTGGGTTGCGGGGTGAATGTGAAGCCTGGCCCGTGTTATCACCAATTAGTTTTGTTGCTATTACTTGAATCTAACCGCAGTAGTGCAAACAATATCAACAAGCCTAAAATTACTCATCACGCAGATTGGCCCAGACCATATCAAGTTGGTGCTTCAGTAAACACAGTGACCTTAACCAGGAAAACAACAAAACTTTACTGTGCATGTAGTCTACTGTCAAAAGTCAAAGAAAGCCCAATCACAGGCAGGATGTATAAATATGTTTATAAATAAACATGTTGGGTGGTCATATAGTAAAATTATTTGCACTGATAAACTGTTGGACTTATATGAGACTTATAACCAAAAAACCTTGCAGCTAGTTTGCTCTGAGAAATAATAAATGGTAAGCGTGGATAAATGGGCTTGGTTATTTTAAGCCAGGTGCTTTTAACAGATGGTATTAAGAAGATACATCGAACATAGCAAAGGTCGGGGAGAATTCAACCAACACAACATGGTTGCGGGTTAAATAGACAACAACAAAATAGAAAAGCAAGTGGGGGTGGGAGAGGGAAATCAAAATCGTGTGCAAGCATCAAATTAGCCCAAGGGTACGTTAATTGCCCCTGGTGCTCGGCGGCTGTTAAAGATATGGAGTCATCAGATTGGTCGAGGCCACTACAGCTCCAAAACATATTTAAATTGTACTAATTCCTATATATATATAAGCATAAATATATATATATATATAAAAAAAAAAGGGAAAAAAATGGAGGGGGAATATAAAAAAAAAAAAAAAAAGGGGAATATTTATAAATATAAATAAATAAAAATATATATAAAAATAGGGAAGGAATAAAAAATTTATATATAGGGGAAAAAAAAAAAAAAAGAGGGGGGGGGGGGATACAAAAAAAAAAAAAAAAAAAAATATATTCATATGATATATATATATAATTGTATAAAAAAAAAAAAATTATATAAATATAAAAAAAAATATATAAATATATATAGATATATATATATATATATATATATATGTATATATATATAGATATGTCATATATATATAAATATATATATATATATATATATATATATATATATATATATATATATATATATATATATATATATATATATCTATATATATATATATATATATATATATATATATATATATATATATATATATATATATATATATATATATATATATATATCTATACAACAATTTATATTTATGTCATCACTTTAATACGCACACTCCCTGTGATTGGACCTTTGATTTTAGCAGCTGTTAAAGTAAGACATTTGTCACCCACCACTGTCGCCCCTGAAAAATAACTTGTTTTACACATGCCTTGATTCATTTAGTTCATTGTTTATGTAATGACGTATACTAGACATCAATTTCCCAGCATTCGACGGCGTCACTAAATGCAGAGTTTTGTTTTTAGCTAGTGCAAATGCATGATTTTAGTTATTGTAAGGTAGCAATGTTCGAGTGTGTTCAATAAGGGATTGTCGATGAGCTGACCTTTTGCTTTTGGTGGCTAATATGTCGTAACATAATTGCAAGATTGCACAAATATGTGTTGAAACAGTTTATGCTTTAAACGCTCAAACAGCAGTCCAGACACTGCAGGTAATACTATGAAAAAGTCCATGGATTTTTTAGATACAGCCAGGGAGGGGTAGTGACAAACCGTAAACCGGTGGATTAAGAAAAGACGTTAGAGAGATGTATATGGAAGAAATACTTGATCGCTTATCTTAGAGCATGATAAGGATACAAATAGCGGTTTTACATTTCTTTCTATCGAGATCAACCCATTTATTTCCAAACTATCAACATAATAATTTAGTTTCAAAATAACCTTGAACGACTGATGGCCGGTAAAATAGCATGTACATTTGTACCATGCCTTTGTCTGAAAGATAATTGTTATGGTATCTTGTGAACATAACCTCATCAACGAACCTAAGCATCGTTTAACAACACAACTTCATCTAGAGGATCATGTCAAAAAGATACATAATCGTCATATTTGGGACCCATCGTCCAAGTTTGAAGCACAATAACGATTATCACCACCGTCAGAGCTACTTAACCTGATTATGTTACCCTTATCAGCTCCAGTCAAAGATGACAGGTTAACCAATCGGCGAGCGTATTGTGTTGTTACGACAGTACTGCGATCACGCATAAATAAGTTATTACAACGGTATTGAAATCGTAGTTTGGCTGGCATCTGGAACTGCCATCATGTAGCTGCCGTCGTCGATATCGATAGCAGGCACAGTACAGCAGTCATAACTTTCCCCATAACACAAAGGGATGTCATGGATTCTTACAGGTGACGCCATTTTCGTACTACTGAAACAGTCAATATTTTGCGTTTGACGTTTCAGATTCCATAATGATAACGGTGTATAAGATATTAATCAATACTTTGGTATGACGATGATAACGACACCAGTTAGGCAAAGACGTAGTTAGCACCAAGAAAAGCTGTTTCCTCAGTACGATGTAAACAAAGCAATAAACATATACACCCATACGCCAAGAACCTGGAGCAGCGATTATGTGAAGATGCAGCTCAATATAATAAGCAGGGAAAGCCTAGGAGTGATTCATCATCTAGAGACGAAGATCCGGAAATCAACAATGCTTAGAGACGTGATATGCTTTGGGTTGGTGTTGGCAGCATCGATGCCTGCTGTGCTTGCTTGTCGAGCCGAAGAAGGCGACAAAGGTAGGGATACTTTTTTTATATCATCAACACACTAAAGTTTATCAAGAAGATGCGTCAGGGTTATATTCAAACGAAAGCACATCGTTGGATGTCCAAGGCTGTTATTCAATAGACGCCAATAAAGAATTCTGTATTATTGTTATTTTCAATTTAGTAACCATTTTATAGTATTCACTATTATTGCCGGCATACCCTTTTTCTACCACCATTGCGATAGTAGTTCTTTGTTGATGTTCTCATATTTTCTGTCAATGTCGGTACAGATATTGTCAAACTTACTGAAGACATGATAAAATCCTTGGGAAAGTTATACAACAAGAACCAAATTGATGAGATGGTATCGTTGTACACTCCTGACGCCAAGTTCATGGAAAATGGCGTTCCAACTGTCGACGGTCAGGACGGTGAGTTCTCATATATGTGTTTATTTCGTACTCAGGGTACGAACATGAAACAAAACGTGCATTAAAACGTGACGAACACGAAACTGCAGTGATTTCAAGATATTTTCAACCTTTTCATCATTTCAAATCCATCGATATATAATTAATAATGATTTAAGACCATGGAAAGTAATTAGATTGTATCACTGCCTCTTGTTCATTTGTTAACGACTCGATCTGAATAATATTTGCAATATCATACATCACCTCATTTTTATGTCTATGCTGTATATATATATATATATATATATATATATATATATATATATATATATATATATATATATATATATATATATATATATATATATATATAATAATAATGCCACGTTACATTGGGAAGAAATATGTATATATATATATATATATATATATATATATATATATATATATATATATATATATATATATATATATATATATATATATATATATATATATATATATATATATATATATATATATATATATATATATTTATATAGTTAAGAAATATTTCGTCCCAGTGATGAATGGGCATTATTACAAGCATATATTTTTATGCAGCGTAGTACTGCACTTTTACTCTGACGCATCTGAGTGATGATTTCTAACGTTCTTATAGACAACGAAATGCTAATGTGATGCAGGCCATAAGTCGACATTACTACATCCATTTTCAGCACGTTATGCCTTCTTTACATCAAATTCATGGTTACAAGTCGTACGTGGCAAGTCGCTTCTCAATGTATGTGATGTTTATTCACACAAAAACTTTGGTAACTTCCACAAAGTCTCTTATCTTTACCTTGTTTTGGCAGATATTAGGAAGGTTTTAGAACGTAACTTTGAAAAGGAAGCAGGGATGAAACTAGGCATTGAGTGTGAAGAAATCATTGCCATCAACAATGAAGCGGCATTGCTGAGTGACAGTTACAACGGTGGATTCAGGTACGTTATGACTCTGCTACATGCCGATCATGTTTCTTTTACTTGAAAAACATACATCTTCAGCTGGATAAATGTGTTGTTTGGATTGACCACTGATATGATCATTTGGTTACACGACTGGGTATATATTGTAGCTCAGATGCTATACAATAGACTTGTGCAGTATGGTAATAATCTATAGGTTTGTATGTCTGTGTCATTTGTCTGTAGGGGAATGAACCTGGTCAAGATTGTGAATGGCACAGCCAAATTCCACCGCACTATGTTGAATAGTATCGACTGAACAACTGTATCGGGCGAAACATTGACCCAATAAATATATATGCATCAAGGCACTCGTGATTTTTGTTACACATAATCAGAATCGGTTCCTCACTCTCTGCTATTGGCCAGGATGATGTTTTGGAACAATGTGTAGAATCGCATGCAGCCATAGCATATAGCTAGCAACCGAGTATACATCATCCTAGGCGATTGTAAAAGTCCTTCCATTTCTTGTGATGCCAGCTTGCAACAATTTCAACGTTTATGCTTTAAGAAATGGCGTCTTGATAGGGTTTGCGAAACTAGTTCAAATCCACATCACATTAGAAACGTCGGTAAGGACTTGAGTCAGCCCAAGGCAGTTTCTAGCAAATCTACGTTACTGAGATCACAACTGACAATTCGGATCACAAACAAACCATCGGATAACATATGTTAATTCAAACATCCAAAATCATGTATTTCCAGGCAATATCATCAGTGTTTTAGTGTGACCCTCTCTGATTTAACCGCATTAAATACAGCTACGTTCGACCGACATAAAAGAGTCAGATGTAGAATAAATGTGCCCGATATAATCAGTTCAATAAATTTGTATATTATCTAGGCAGGTTTATTTTCATGTTGTCAGGGTAGATAATGCTATAGGTGTCAATGTTCGATACTCTGTACTGTGTCCTGTCGAAAGTTTTAAAGTTTTATTCTCTCTGTGCTGTTCTCTCCAAGTGTTAGGAACATCAAACAGTCTGGGAAAACCCTAATCTGATATGGCAACATCGACATCACAAGCGCCACAAACGTGGGAATGAGTAACTCAGTTACTGTATTTCAAAACTCCTCATGCCAGCACATTGAAATACAGAATGTAACTGATAAAGCAGGCTATAATAACAGGTGTCTCAGTACCTTATATCATCCATGGACCTCTGCCAAACCATAGTGGCTCGGAGCGAGGCATGTATTAGATATTATCTGATTAGAAGCACTAGTGATCTACGATTGTATATATTGTTTGCAAGAAGGCAGAATAATCACAATAGATAGCCGGTGACGTCGACAAACACCGCTTATTTTTGTCCACATTAACTCCGTAAACATCTTGAAATAGAAGTCGACCGTGATATGTTTGGGAAATTTCACGGAAAACGACCTAATTTTTGCTTTCCTAAATACGTGGAAGGGTGTACTTTTACCGATGTGGACATGCTCAGCTGAAGTTATTGTTAATTTGTCTACCTTAACTGTGTTTGTGAACATATTTAATAAGAGCATGCTTGTGCTTGCGTTCCCTTGGTTTTCATTTCTTTCTTATCACCTCGCCCGCCCCCCTTGCAAATAAAATGAAGTTGGTTTTTTTAACTTCCTTCGATAAGATTCAGGCGAGCGCACTCGTTACTCGTGTATACCACGTCTATTTTATCCTTCATCTGATTGCTTCGTTTGCCAATACGACGTCACAGACTAAGTCAATCTGCTATCGGCAAAATGAACGGCGATTTAGGAGGGAATTTTTCACCGATTCGATATAATATTTGCAGTCACCGTACCACCATAATTTTAAAATTGTTATTGTACAACCCAATACCCTACTTTCCGATGGACTTATTTATCTCAAATCATTCCGAGGCATGTCAGAAATTACGATATTAAATATTATACTACAAACTGTCAAATCATAGTTCTAGCCAATAACACAGCACATTAGTTTAATTTAAAACATAATATCCGCCTAGAAGGTAATATAGATCAGCTGTTATTTGGTGTTCGCAAAATATCTCAATAAAGTAGTCTCCCATTGGGTAGCCTCATCATAGCTGTGTATCATGCGCGAGAGAATGTGTATAGCTTCATATTGCAGGTGTGTGGACAATCTACATAGGTTTGTGTGCGATTATTTAAAGGTGCATTTCATCAAAAATCATAAAAATTCTGTTCTGAAAAAAAAAATCATCGATCGATTCCCTACTAGGTAAAGTAATGATATCCAAAATTTCGAGTCCAATCGGTGACCCCAGATATGTTCATGGCCTTTGTAAAGTTTGTTTTTGTTATTTTTGACGGCACGTGAATTTTTACCCAAATATGGCACACGGTAGACATCCCAGGCTGAAAACATCACATACAAAAACAGTGGTAGTTTGCGCATGCGTAGTTATTGGTTCAGTTCGCTATTCATTTGAATATTTTTGTAAACTAAGTTCGGAGGCTGTTTTCAATGCACCATAATCGATTAATCATCGATGATTTGGTGTTCACAGTAACATGAACTGATTGTAAATGAGTCATTTTATCAACTACACATAAATGGAAGCAAAATAAAAATATCACCAAATCGCCGAAAAATGCATCTCTAATACTTATGCGGAACGAATACGCATGTGATTGCGAAATTTAATTTTCTTTTTGCTTGTAAGGTTAATTTGCTTGACGAAAAATAGGTGAGAGACAAACAGTTTTAAGTGATCGAAATATCCGTGCTCAGAAATGATGAACATCTCATTATATCGATCGACCCAATTGCTTTAAAGTACTGTAATACCCGACGCAGCGCAGACACATAAAAGAGTCCTTACAAAGTAAGTGACGCTACGAGGCTGAGAAATCCAAGATTACAGTTACCATGACTTTCGCAGTGATACTTTCGATGGTACGGAATTCGAGCATATGATTCGACCCCAAGCCCATTTCTTAAACCCAAAACAATAAATACCATGCATCCGCAGGTACCATTAATTTGGCTGTGCATCATTTAATGTTTGAGTATGATCGCAGTCAGCCATAGAAACTTTAACCAAAAAAGAAATCTGTTACTTCAATGCAGATGTGTTTCACATTGTTTTTGAGAGCTGTTTTGGATTGATATGGATGCCCGATGAGTCCGAACATGGCGACAAAAGTCGAAATTTGCAGCTATTGTCAAACTTACTGAGGGTATGGAGGGTTTCAACAGTAAACAACGTTGAACAATCCTGACGTCATATTCACGGAAAATGCCGTTAAGAATGACGTAGGTCAGGACGGTGATTCCTCACGCCACATTCCCTCCGTGGATACAAGTCGCCACATGTCGCTTTTCTGGGTATTCAAAAAGGAGCTACATAGGTTATACAAGCCTCCATCATATCTACATATTGCAACAGGTACTAAAGATATAATTATTAACAGCTACAGAAAATTGAAACAGGAAGGAAAGTTCACTTAACGTGCGACGAAATCAATGTTATCAACGATGGAGCAGCATTGTTAACTGTCAGCTACAGCGGTAGATTAAGATACGTGAAGGTTTTCTTGCACGCTGGTAAATCTATAGCACTGAATACCATTCATTTGGACTGTCGTCTGAGTATCAGTATTGCCTGAAATGTCAGCTGTATGGACTGCTTAATTGCATGATGGGATACATAGTGTCATACAATCCACTCATGCTATGTGTTTACCGGCATCGTATGTTTTTTTTCGACCCGGTCGTACATTCACAAATACTACCAAAAGAAACTGTTAGAAATACATTCAAATCGGATTGTTGTCCCATGAAAAACTCATGTTTCATATCTGCCTCGTTTTTCTGCTTGGGAATGAACCAAGTGCAGATCGAGAATAGTTAAGCCAAACTAACTCGCATCATGTTTAATAGTATCAACTCAGCAACCTTTACTTCTTAATTATTGTGGTGTCAGCGAAACACGGATCATGCAAAACTGATTGCATGAACATTTGTGATAATTATACAAATTATGGAGGGGGACCTCTGACTGAATCACCCTGTTTTAAATGGCATATATTATTGAACTTAAAACCAATTATATTTAGCAATTTACTCTCAACAAAGAACAAAGAATGGCTATGCTAAGTAGACTCACTCGCGCCTTCGTCTGAGCAAATAAGTGAACACGCTACTCCTGAGCAGCGTGGTGCTTTGTCATACCGTCTCTTAAAATCACATGGAATGCATTGATTTATTCGGGGGCATGATCGCCTCGACCAATCAGTAGACTTCATCTCTTTAACAGACACCTAGCTTCGAGATCAGTAGTCCCATGGTAACGTCACCTGGTGAAGGGTATCATTTGGATACACACCACGCGGCTAGTCGTAGTGAGATCTCTTAGCACACCTATAAGCTTTGGTGGAACAAAGTTTCAAACCGCATGGGGGCAGGGTCAGAAATAGGACCAGCCAATCACCTTTGGCCATGGCAAAACCACACATTGGTACATGGGCACGCTACACGTAGAATGGCACGATCGGAGACAAAATATCTTTTATGGGCCTATAATTCAACACTATTACCGTCAAATAAATACTGCTTTCTAATCATGACTTGACAATTTGCTATTTTCAGGGTGCACTCTAGGCAATTACTGAAGTGAACTGATCCAGCCAGGCCAGCAACCTTCCCAAATCTAATATGCGCCTTGACGACCTCCTCGTTGAGTAGCCAAACAAGGAAATACGTACAAAGGTGCTTTGACAAAGGTGCGACAAAGGGTAATTGAACATCGTGATTACGGGCAGTGAATGGAGTAAGGCCGTCGACAGGAACGATTACTAGCAGTCAAAGTCAGATGACTTGACATTTCTGCCGAGCAATCCCCGGCTACCCTGTGATAAGATGATCGGAGATCCAAGTGTTTATGAGCTCCTTCTTCAGGGTACAAAAGTAAAACTACCTTCTTTGTTGGCGTGCTGATACTTGATGACCAACAACCCGTGGCTGCAGAGCCCGCCAAATGGTTGAAGATGAAGTTCATTTGTGGGTGAGGTTTTACCACCCGGATGATATCGAGGATTATATGAAAGAAATGAAAGACATGACAAGCCCAATCAATGCTCCTGATATATTCGAAATTTTACATGGATTCACAATTATAACGCTTGTTGGTGGAAATTATTTGGTTGCGTCTGAAAATAATAAGCGACTTACTTCACAGAAGAATCTATAGGTCCCTAATCGCGATGGGATGCGGTCTGTGTTATTGATATTCCTGTCTTAAAGCGCAAGACTACCTCGATTTTTCCCCACCTCAATACCTATCAATTAATATTTATCTACCCATTCAAATATTTTAAGCTTCTGGCCAAAACACAAAGAACCAAACCCATTTGATAAGTAGTGATTTCAAGGAGGTGACAGGTGGTAAATGGCCTACCAATGCGTCCATGTAAAACACAGAGCGATTTGAATACCTTGAATACCTCAGTGAGGCAGAATAAATGGTCCTTACTTAACGCCATGCTAGATGCCTTCTTTATGCGTCAAACATATCAATGAATTTGAATGTGCGGTATATTTCTTGCCTTTTATGTTGTTGTGTTATCTACAACTAAAACAAACAGAAGAGTCATGAGTTTGTTTCTGGCGATAAGACGATGTCAACTCATTTAATAAACACAAAGGTGCCTATTGAAGGTTACTGAATTTTAGCAGTCTTATAGACCGCTTAAAGTTTTCAATAATTTTATTCTCCCGACCTTAATTCAGCCGACTGTCATAACCATCAAGTTTTGTGCATGATACAACATTCCCTCGTCTTTTCAAAGAGAATTAGCGTTTCATAAATTAGCTCCGGTCGAACGGTAAAATAAATATATACCGTTCTGATACAACAGTTTACGCGCGTCGGCGGAAACGCGTTTGGCTAATGTGCTGCAGGACGCATCTAGAAAATAACATATATCAAGAGCCTGTACAAAAAATAGACCGGACGCACCATAAAACTTACCCCCACTCGACGCTATTCTTCAATAAATGCCATCGCGATACGATGTCTGCCATTTTGGAAAATATTAATTTCCGCGATTTCCCGCATTGCCTTCCCAGCTAACACATCTACGTTGTCACAACGTAGCTGCGACGTGGCCATGTCGTTGTGGCCAAGTTACATTTCTACGTTGTCATAACGTGATTGTGTACGGTCCCAGATACGTTGTGGCCACGTGGCATTTCTACGTTGCAGTGTCACTTTACAGCCACGTTTGTACCAAAAATTTACTCCATAAATAGCTTTTATTATTGATAATATTGCAATAAAACAACACATGGAGTTCATTACGAAGTTTATTTAACTAAAAAAAGCAATAAATACACAAATAAGAAAATTATTCGCTCTCCGAATCTGTGAGTTGTAAACACTGAGTAGGTCTATTAGATTTCTTCAAAGTTGATTCCTGAAACGCATAATTATTAAAAATATTACTTCTTCTTTCTTATGATTGTATCAAACTAAACGAATAAATTAATAATGAATAAACGAAAAATACTAGAACAGACCTTATTATGCTTCGTTCCACCTCTTCTCTTAGGTGCATGTTTTAGTGTTTCTGCTATCTCCACTTCCACCTCCGCAACTTTCGCTGTTCTGCGGATCTTCTGACAGGCTCCTGGTGCAGCAAACAATGTTTTAACACATAATTGCCTTTTTCAAATTTCATAAAAATAAGAAATATGATGAAAAAAAGATTGTCAGAATAAGCCTATTACTAATTATCATTCTGTAAATAGACAGATCAACGAAGGCCCGCTTCCCCTTCTTCCCCCACAAACTATAAAGTGACCATAAGTCTTTAGGATGCGACGCATCGATTCGCGACGGTTGAGCCACCGAGTGAAACCATGAAATTGGCCTGTTATACAGATAATCATACAGTAATTTTATAAACAATAGCTTATGTTAACGCTTTAAAAAATTATTTCTAGGACCGTCTATTTCCAACAACTGAAATGTTGTATTGAAATTGTAAATAAAAGCTGTAGCACCAACATGAATATACAAACAATTGGCATATATTAGCCATATTTGTTCATGCATATCATAAAATAAACCATTTGTTTTTTTTTTTTTTGACACTTTAGAGCATAACCCTTCTATTTTCTACACTCGCCATGTCTTTCTGACACTTTGAGAGCATAACCCTTCTAATTCTTCTACACTCGCCACAGTGGTCAGTAAGGAACTACTTCCTCCACATCGTCCCCTTGAAGCTACACTGCTGTGAGTCAAAGGCCTCAGTAAATGAAGCACCTCATCCAGCTTCTCCTCCAGCCCCTTGATCACCAAAGCCCTGTCCATTCCTCGTGACAATGCACATGAAAATAAATATAAATATATATCATATATATAGTGTGCCCATCAATATTACAAGGCACTATTTGCGGAGCACATGAATATAAATATAAATATATATATCATATATATAGTGTGCCCATCAATATTACAAGGCACTATTTGGGGGGATTGGGGTAGGGGAGGGGCGAGCTAGTGTGCTAGCTGACACGTCTTATGCCACGCAGCGTTATCCATTGTCAGATTACGGCAGCCTTGAGCGAACAGCCCCAGAGCCTTGTGCTGCTTAGGGAGTAAGGCTACTTACAGACTAGCAATTAAGGAACCGGGAACAGTGACCTGCTTCCTCCATGCAACTCATGCTTAATAGTCTGTATAAAGGAGACAAATGTTATAAGTACCTGTATTTGCATGTCATCGTGGACTCTTTACACGTACTTTTATAATTGCAAAGTATAATAAGAATCAATATACTCACTTTGCACAGTTGACCTGAGGAGTTAGACACGTGGAGGATGAAGTCGCACAAATCTTATGCCGCAGCGTTCACTTGACCTCCTATATAATCCGTGCTACAAGCAGATTAATGACTCGACAGTAGCTCCTTTGAACCGAGCGGAGATTGCGCAAGGGAATACCCGGTCGGCTGTTGGTCTGTTGGGCTACTCGACAGTTCTCCACCGCCTGCATTGTCAGCCTGCAGCTTGAGCGACCATAGCCAATTAGCATGTTTTTTGAGAGCCCAGTTAAGTATAGGGAGAAGGAGCGTTTTTTACTGGGATGCTACTTAGGTCGTGACCTCTATTTTGTGCGCCGTTTTGTCCGATTACTGATACTTTTCGAAACAGCCTAGCTAACTGGGTCAATTATACGCTACAGTACAATCCCGTTACAGAAATCGATGTCCAAGCAAGTCGTGAAAATAAAAGTCCAATCTGGTTGAATAGATGATGCTATTGCACCAGACCCACAACGTTAAGGGAATGCTCCCGGAATGTCATTCTTACTAAAATCAAAACTGTGTTTCATTTTGTAGATGATCGGAAACGAAAAGGCAAATGTAAATATTAACAGGAAAATCATCATGAACGAACAGAATATATAAACACAAACTCTTGTATTATGTTACTAAAGTGCCCCCCCGGCTTAGCATTAGTCGTCGTCAGTCTGAGCATGCGCAGTGCACGTGGTCTTGAACTTGAAAACAAACATGTTGGACTTTTAACCGCTTCCCAAATTGATCGAGCTATAAATAATTACCATGGATGAAATCCCCCGCCGAAAAGAGATAAAATTGTCCGTAAAACATCATTGCATTCTATAACTCATCACTTAGGTATGTTTGTTGTTTGGTAGTTGTCTGAATCGATCTCAATTTTGGTTTCATTGCGTCGTATTGAGAGAAAGTAAGACGTCAGACGTCTTGTAAGGCTATTCATAAATATACGTTTCTTTATAAGTGTCTCCAAATAGTGCGTCGAACATGTGCATGTAGGCAAAGCAAATCATTCAGATAGATCTTATCTTTTCATTTTTAAACCAGCTTTGTAAACGCTATACTTATTTACATACTTGCTGCTAGCTGTCAATCATTTTAATCCTTTAAAGATATCTCATCCGACTGTTTTTAACATCCAGTTTAGCCACAATAACATCATGACAACTACATTATGATGCACAAAACAACAGACACGTTTGTGCTTTAAGGTGAATGTGAATGCTGGCCAGGTTTGCCACTAGCTCCGGTCGAACGTTCTGCTCCAATATTTTGGGCGCACATTAAAACATGCGTTTGACTATGTCGCTGGGTTTGGTATCTAGAAAACAACATATATCAAGAGCCTGTGAAAAAATATGTCGTATCGCACCTAAAGCTTACCACCGATCGATGCGATACTTGAAGAAATGCCATCTATACATCATTTCCGAAAAATCGCGATGCGATGACCGCCATTTTGGAAAATATTGGGTCGCGTGATTTTCCGTGATTTCCCGCCGCCTCATCCGCATTGCCTCCCTGCTAAGCTTGCGAAGCTCGTTTAATACAATCTGCTGTATCATATCGGGTTCAGACGCAGGAAGCAATAGTCATCGATGGGTCAGGCCATTCTGAGCATGCGCGATGTACGTGGGCTTGAACTTGAAAACAAACATGGTTCTGTGTTTCGGACTTTCTACCGCTTCCAAATTTATCGAACTATAACTAATTACCACGGATTAAATCCCCCGCCACAAAGGGATACAATTCTCTTGAACATCATTGCATTCTAAAACTCCATCACTTGCGTATGTTTGGTGTTTGATAGTTGTCTGAATCAATCTCAAAATTTAAGACGTCTACTCAGACGTCTTGTAGATTCAGATTCAGATCCAGATCAATTTATTAACCAATTGAACATATATACAATGAACAATTGATAAGGAGACTCCAACTAAGGCTGATAAGCCGCTGCTGCTGGAGCCACCCTGACATAAAGATAATAAAAATAATAATAATAATATAAAAGAAGAAACACACAAAAGATAGTCTATGTACAAAAGAGAAACATAGTACACAATAATAAAAGTACATGAGGTCACAGCATCATGTTACCTGAGTAAAAAAGGTACAGAAAACATTTACATAGACAGAGGGTTTTGGCAAATTCAGGAATTTGGTGACATGAGTCGCACATTATGAATTTATACAATAACAAATGACTTTTCTGCTTGACTAGTTAATGTGGGCAAGTACATGTATAACAATTTGGAGTGGTGCACATATACCTGTATCTATTGATAAACCAATTTTTTATGTAGTTGCAGTATCCTTTGTAAGAATGAGAGAATATTTTTGTTACTATGATATTCGGGGCATTTATGATGAATTTTGGAATGCTGAGTCGAATGGATGAGATTGCAAAGAGTGTTCTACTCTTGGGATGAAAAGATTATTGTGATTTCTAGTATTGTGATTATGAATGTCAGATGTTTGATTTATTAAGTTTTTGTTATTGTAATATGAGGGTAGATTGTTGTGACAGTAATTATAATAGAATTTATATCTGGACAGTGAAAATAGATCTTCAGTTTATTCATAATACCCATTGTTCAACTAAGTTTGCTACGGATTTTATCAGTATGACTTTTCCAGCTGAGGTGCTGATCGATGTTGAGACCCAGGAAGTTGAAATATTGCACTTGTTTGATTTCTGTGTTATTTATAAGGATCTGGATCCTTGGTGGTTTATGAAAAATCATGAATTTGGTCTTGCTTGTGTTAAGGGACAGCTTGTTGTGCATAAGCCAGTTGTTGACATTATTAAGTTCATTGTTTAATGTGTCTATATTGTATGTAGAATTTCTTGAGTTGAGGGTGGTGGTAAAGGTTGTATCCTCTGCATATGTTATAACTTTGAATAAATTTGATGCATTGCAGATGTCATTTACATATATCAAGAATAAAAGGGGCCCAAAGATTGATCCCTGAGACACTCCAGTTGTAAGGGGGAGGAGGTCAGACTGAGTGTCTTCAAAATTAACATATTTTTTTCTGTCTTGTAAATAGCTTTTAATTAATATGCTACTGGTGTTTCTGAATCCATAATAAGTTAGTTTTGAAAGCAGTATGTTATGATCTATTGTGTCGAAGGCTTTGTGAGGTCAAGAAATATGCTGATTGGTAGAAATTTGTGGTCTAGGTCATTAAGTACAGATTCAATCAGTTCTACTGCTGTTAGTTCAGTGGAATGCCCTTTTGTGAAACCATACTGGTTGTCATAAAATAAGTTATGGGTTTGGAAGTACTGATATATTTGTTGGAAAATAACTTTTTCAAATATCTTTGATATGGATGGAAGAAGTGATATTAGGCGATAGTTATCAAATAAAAATTTATCCCCTTTTTTGAAGATGGGAATAACTTTTGCTGTCTTTAGGGATATGGGAAATATGCCTGCTTTGAGGGTTTTGGTTGATAATTATGGTAATTGGTTTAATGAGTGCTTGTTTGAGATGCTTCAAGAGATTTGTTAAGTACAAAGTGAAATCCTCATTTGAAGGTGGATTTATATTTTTTGCTACATTTGGGCCCAATTTGTGAAAAATGAGTTAAATTTGTTTGCTATTTCAGTTTTATTGTTTATTTGTGTTCCATTATGTATGAAGTAATCAGGAAGTTTCTCCTTTTTTCCAGATTTGTTTTAAATTTCATTGATGATTTGCCATGTTTTTTTCATGTCTGAGATTGAGTCTTTGAAGCATTTGCCATAATGTCTGGTTTTAGCTTCTTTTATTGTTTTTTTTTTCAATATGTGATTGTAACTGGCTAGATTTTGTTTTATAGTGTTGTAGCTATCAGAATTTTGTGGTGTTTGATTTTAGATTTATACAGTTTGTCTTGGTAGCGAATGGATTTGATTATACCATTTGTGATCCTCTTGTTTTTCTTGCGCTTATGTTTGTTGAATCTTACATATTTATGAGGGAAATGTTTTTCATTACATGACTGAAGATTGTTTTCTACAATATTGTAATTTGCCTCTGGATCAGCTGTATCATTTTGATTAATTTTGTCACAAATATTTGCTTGGTGGAGATTATTTAACATGTCCTCGACAGCTGTTTTCTTTTTTTAAGTAATTTTGATAAATTTGGGGTTCTTATTTTAATAGACATGAAGTAGGGGTGATGGTCAGAGAGTTTGTTCAACATGACACCAGCTGATGAATGAAGAGATGCTTTTGTTAATTTGCAGAAGAAGTTGTCAATAAGTGTACAACATGTGTTTGAGAATCTTGTTGGCAAAGTTATCTTGGGATAAAAACTATGTTCGACCATGGTGTCAAAAAAGTCATTGAAGATATTTTTTTCTTTTATATTAAGTAAGTTGATATTGAAATCGCCAGTAAGTATGACTTCTTGTTTGTAATTTCAAGATCTCTGAGTGTATGCATAATTGTCTTGGTTGGTAATTGTATTTGTTTAGTAGATCTATTATCAAGCCACCTTTGCTACCACAAGTTTTGCCCTGAGGTATACATGTGTAACCAGGTAGCTGTATGAGAGACAAGTCAGCTCCTTCTGTTATTCTACATTCTTGAAAACATAAGGCAGAGAACTCTATGTTGTGTGTTTTTAGTGTTTCAATGAATATTGTAATTTCAGAAAATTTGGCATTAATTGAGTCAATATTAGGGCTGTAAATAGTAAATAATTTTTTTTTTGCGGATGCTAGGAATTTAAGTGCATGGTCATCATAGTATAGGGAGTGTCTTACAACTTGTATGACATTACTTTCATCATTTTCAACTTCAAGGTCTTTTACCAGTTCGCAGAAAGAATTGTTTGTTAACCCTCCAAAGCACCGTAAATGTATATCAGCAAGGTTGTCTGACATAACTCTCAGGAGATAACAAAATTATAGTGTAAATAGGAGCATATAATGATTATACACCCAACACTGACAATAACAACGACAAATTGCCTCTAAAATCACCAGGGTAAAGGCTAAAAGTAACAAGTAAAATAAAAATAATACTATATAGAAGTTTGGTGTTAAAGACAGTGAGATCAGTTAAAGTTATGAAAAACGCGTCCACACATGATCATGTAAGGCTAGTTTGCCACCGATTACTTTTGTCGCTATCACTTCAATTTAACGGAAGCAACGTTAACAAAGGAAAATATCCTTTAATTACTCCTCATCATGAGTTTTTCAAGGAACAACAATCCGATTTTAATGTATTTCTAACACTATCTTTTGGTGGTATTTGTAAATATACTACCGGGACGAAAGAACATACGATGCCGGTTAACAAACGGCTAACCAACCCAGGTCTGAACTCAGATTCCAACTTAAATCTCATAGCAACGGTATTCTTCCCCTACTTTTTCTCAGTAGCTCTCCCGAGATGTTCAATCCAAGCGCCGATCAGCCTAGACCATTAATAAAAACCATGTGCTCTAATTTAGCATGTCGGTGCTCTAGATAAACTCGACGACCTTGACCAGGGAAAAACAAAACCATACTGTGCATGTAGTGAAGCCGTCAAACGCCTGGATATTTCTAGTATCCTGCATAACATTTTAAATGGTTTTAATATCGCCAGGCATGTGTAAAATCAGTATTTGTTAGAGGCGACAGTAGTGGGTGACACATGTCGAACATCAATAGGTGCTACTTTCAAATACAACACACACACATATATATATATATATATATATATATATATATATATATATATATATATATATATATATATATATATATATATATATATATATATATATATATATATATATATATATATATATATATATATACATACATATATATACATATATATATATATATATATATATATATATAATATATATATGCATATATATATACATATATATATGTATATATATATATAGCTATATATATATATTTCTATATATATACACATAAAAAGATGCATATATTTATGTAAGGATATGTATAACAATCGCTCTAAACCATACTGTTGTAGTAGTGACGTCGTCAGACACCTGGATATTGATCTCTAGTATCCTTCATAACATTTGAAATGGATTTAATGACGTCAGGGTTGTGCAAAACAACCACAGTATTGTTTTGAGCGATTGCATGCTTTTAGTTATTGTGTTCGTGTGTGTTCAAGTAGGGATTGTAGCTGCCAATTTGTAGTTGGCGGCTTACAACATAACTGCCCGATTGCACTAATATATGTTGAAACATTTAATGCTTTAAACACTCAAACAACGCCTGCTTGTGTGCTATAGTGTCTATCACAGGCAACATCTGTTCAATTGATCACACCATGCCACAAGTTAGCAAAGGAACTTAAAGCAGTATAAAATTACCGGGAATTAACTTGCAGGCAGAGGATAAAATACCATTGGTATGCTGGGTATTAACTTCAATCTGGTAAAGATTGTTCAGTAGTAATGCTTGTATACTACAGCTGCTTATTTTTCTCTTATACTGCAGCTGTTTATATCGATATATATGCGTGTTCGACAAACAATTAAGCAAGCAAACATTTGCGAACGAATAACTGACATTTGGCTTCAATACAAACATACGGTAATGTCCTTGTCACGATGTACATACTAATTAGATAATGAGACCGCATTTAGGAGTCTTACACCCTGTTAGTACTTATTTGCAATTGTTACGACTTATGATTAACAGCAAGCAATATGTTCAAGACTGCTTCCTATATTTAGATACGAAATTGTTCTGATGTCCGAAAATAGCTGATGCAAGGTTACAATAATTCCACGCCTTGCCACGCTTTCTTCATGGACCGACATAATAAATACAACCCTACAAATGTTAAATTCATCGTTAAATAATCAAAATATTAATGAAAACTCAGATATTCTTATTCATAACACAATCAATTGTCTGCATCTATGTGTTTGGGTCAACATAGAAGCAAATACAGGAATCTGGGTTTTAAACTTGGCAAACAAATCAAGTCTGTCTTAACCTGTTTGTGTACGACCGGTCTATTCAGAGCCTATCAATCTGGGGAAAAAAACACTTTTGAATAATCGAATGAGTTCCGTTGTATCTCGGTGGATTGATAGAGTTGACTGAAATATACGCTTAGATGACATCTGATTTCAGCCGTTGATGAGAGCAACTGCATAATTCAATCGAATTGGAAAAGTCTCGCTCAAATAGGAACTCGTCAGCTGGGAAGAAGATAGTTAAGCCTTCATATATACTATAAAACATGAACGGGTTCTGTTTCAATCTGGTGGTCAATATTTCGCATTTGACCCCATCTCATTTCTACAAACAAGCCCATAAATCTGTTTCAGTGCTGTAAATAACACATAAATATTGACATCATGCTAAAATGTACACAAGGATGGTATAATTAATTGCAACGTTCACCAAACATTAAACATACCAATGCTTATTCGATAACTTCATGAACAAGCATTGGAGACATACAGCGTACAGCGTATTCAAGGTTAGATGTTATGGAGACATCATCTGCCACATCTGAAGGATATATAACTTGAGGTATAGCAAGGGCAATGCATTCTGATTCACTTAGAGATTCAAGATGTTTGATATTGATACTACCAGTGCTGAGCCGGTGTGCGAGTCGGTAGTTGGTGACACAGGTAGAACTTCATTAGCTGTTATACCTTTTTGTCGTACTGTTTCTTGTTAATAATAACCAACAGTGATGCAGTGTCTTAAGGTCATTATAGATTAGATAGAAATATTGGTTGCTATTGTCTTTTATGTGTATCATGTATCGTAATACTAGGTTGTCATTCCAGGGGTTGTCGCAGTTATTGAAGACGTCCTCAAAGCTTGGGAGAAGAGCTAGTGGAGGAGTTCCTGGATCTGTACACTCAAGACACTCTGTTAATCAACTACGCCGGTAGCATCGGTAGAGGTCGAGGAGGTGCGTGACTTGTCTGCGCTTTTCCAAATTGTGTTAACGAATGGTTGCTGGTCATGTCCTCTATGTTAATAATGGACGAGCAGATTTGTTTCGTATCTCAAGATACATGCTATATGCTTGAGGTTATGCAATATATCTTGACAGCCATTTTGACGGCGATGAAGACTGCTCTCGAGATAGAAAAGGGGAGAAAAACGTACTTAACTTGCGATGAGATAAACGTTATCAACGATCATACGGCTTTGCTTATTGGTCACGTCACTGGCGGATTCAGGTACGTAACGGTACATATGACTTAATCGCCGCTTATTAAAAAGCGTGGAGTTGGCATAAGAAAGCAACTGATAGGGTTACTTTGATAATGATTTGCGAATTGAGAATGGTGAAGCCAAATTCTACCGCAGCATGCTAAACAAGATCCAATAAACTTTCTGTCACCTAAGGTCTTGTTTTCAGTGCAAACAAATAAATTCTGGTGAAATACTTTTAGCCTGTCCCCTTTATTGTGGATATCCTGGTATTTATGCATACTAAAATAAAGCAATTGAAGGATACTTTTAGGGTACTTTTATTTAACCATTGTAAGACAGAATGGCTCAACACACCACCAGATTGGTTTATTGTTGGCAAGGCAAACTGACAATAAATTGCACAATAGATGCCACAAGAGAATTTAAGAAAGTGTCTGACCATTCACTGGTGCATAGTTTACGCAATCTTCCACAACCTTTCACTTGTGCTTATCAATCTAAATATCTCTCCTACTAAAATAGTTTTGGTTGATGAGTAGAACCAGAACATTTATATAGCATTCAATGGGTAGGCAAATAATGATACATACATTGTGAGCATATGTGTCTTAATTTGCACTTGAAAACCCTTCCATAAAGTAGCAGCAATAACACAGACCGTGGTAGCTGCTCGAGAGCATGATAGCTGTGACCACAGGGAGTGAAACACACAGCATCATCAAAACTTCCCCCCCCTCAAGCCATTTTTGACTTATTCTCGAAGCCAAGCAGTGAAATCTAGAATATGTAACAGAACACAAGATTATCAGATATGTTTCCATTTGCTATTATCAATTTGCAAAATGCCTCAATTGTAATAGTTTCTTTATGTCCGCATGCTTAATCATCGCTAAATTAGCGATTTCGTGCCTCAACAACACCCTTCAGCTTTTGTTTACAATATACAAGCAAATAGTGGACAGGTAGAATAAACGCTGTCTGTTTTTAGATTTCGGATGTCAACCAGCGACTACCACGTGTTGATATCTGCTTAAATATTAACGTCCCATCAAAAATGGCAGCAGAATGGTATAACAGTCATGCAAATAACCATAGAACGGATTAGGCTCGACTTTACTCATGTCATTTCCAAATCGTATCGTACGAGGAAATGTTTTAATTCTAATGATACTGATGCTGATGATGATTGAGAATATCATGATCAGGACCATCCAAAAACTCAGATGATGTTGAATATGATGATGATGATAATTATGATGACGACGACGACGATGATAGTGATGATGATGATGATGATGATTGAGAATATCATGATCAGGAGCATTCAGAAACTCAGATGATGATGATCATCATCATCATCGTCATCATCATGATGTAAGTTTCTACAAAATATACAGTGCCATCAATCTACATCTTTAATCTACATCTTTAAGTATAACAGTATAAATGGCCAGAACTAAACCTGCGGGATAAAAATAAAACATTCACGATATGTTTCCGATAATGTCCTGATTTATATCAATCTGGCAAAGTTTCTCAAGACAGCCGAGACTACTTCACGAAAACGGCCACTGCCAATAACACATTAAATACTTGTCTGGCGTCATTACATCGTTAGTAAATGCGATTAAAGATACAAATTCTATTCGTTTATAACGAACGTAATTAATTCAAACGCATGGTGATCACTGTATTGACAAAGGGCACTACCTTTTAGAATTGCAGCGCCTGGTTGTCAGGTTGTAATGATTCTACTTTGGCTCACCGGGGCTTGAATTACCTTGCTCTGGAGAGCTACTGAGAATAATTAAAGACTGAATACAGTTTTAAGAGGATGAGTTTGACATTGGCTTGAATACAAACGTGTCGTGTTGACAGAATGTGATGGGTGATTACTTTTGTGCCATCGACCTTATATCTGTATTGTATCGAAGACGTAACCAAAGATTGGGAGAAGTATTTCAACGAACAGCAAGTGGAGGCGCTCCTGGGTCTGTACACTCCAGATACTATGCTGATCAACCACGGCGTTGACATTGGCATAGGTCGAGACAGTGGGTGCACTCAATTAATTGGCTGTAGTGAAACGATCGAGGGTCATATCACCGATGCTCAAGCTAGAAAATCACAAATTATCAGTTTGTTTCCATATTAATGCATTATACCTGAGCACCCAGGCTTATGCTGTGTATGATGCCAACCATTTTGTCGGCGATGTAGGGAGCTTTAAATTTGATTAAGGGCGAGAAGATGCGCTTCACTCGCAATGAGATTTACGTTATCAGCGATAATGCGGCATTGCTTATTGGCCGATTCACTGGCGGCATCAGGTACTGGAATGTTTATTGTACTGAATTACCACTCACTGAATAAAAAGACTGCGGCTAACATATCTGTTACAACAAATGCTAACTGGCAGTGACCTTAGACTAAACTGACATCAGTGTACCTTGATTATGACCTAGTTTTCTTTCCTTTCAGGGTGATGACCCTTCTTTCAATTAAGAACGGTGACCCCAAATTTCACATCAGTATGCTGAAGAAGATCGATTGATTTTCAACCTGTTAGCTCTTGCTATGATTACCAATTAACATAATCTGGTGAGATATGTTCAAGCGTGTCCTCTGTAGTTTGGCGACTTACGTATTTATAAATGCATCAATCGCAGAATACTTTTCGGATACTTAAATTAATCAACTGCAAGGCATATATATTTCAACACAGCCATTTATTCTTAGCACGACAATCTGACAATAAATTGCACAGCTAAAGACTCAATAAGATTTAGGACGATTTTCTAATGGGGCATTGCTACGCCATTCACAACTTCCACAAACTCATACTTCTGAAACAACAAAACATGATGTGAAAATATATCTAAATATTTTTTCTTAACAAATATATCAAGTTGATAAGGGTCAGAGCAGAAACTGAGAATTCATAAAACATTCACTAGTAAGGCAAATAATAATGGATAGATATTGAAGACACATATCGTGACTTGCACTTGAAAACTTACGAAAAAGTACAAACACCCAATAACACAGACCGTGTCTCATAAGAAATGGTCGTGTGCATGAAAGCTCAACACAGTTTAACGTCAATGTTTTCCCTTCGTCATTGTTAAGTTCGTCTCGAAGACGAGCTGTGATCTCTGAAAAATAAAACCGACTAATTATCAATCAGAAATGTCTTTTCAAATAAGAGTAACTCAATTCTTGCTCATGTTCACCTTGATTGGCGTTATGTGACGATGAGTCAGGGGTCTTTAGACTTTGCTGTGAAGTAAAACTTTAAGTTCAACCAGCTCAATATCTTTAACTATGAAAGGTGTGGCGAGCAATTTCTATCAACAAACGCTTTAATTGCGAATCCGTGCACAAATTGTAATATATCAGTAACATCGATTGGTCCTGTTTGTTCCGCCATAGTGAACATGTATTCATCCTTGCTTGTTAACTGTTATGGAACCCAACGACCACAAGAATACATAGTGATCACCACCCACCACATCCCAACATAAATGCACGTCCACTCACCTTCCCGCCTGTGAGTTTCATATCCGTTGTCCATCCACTCAGAGTCTGCAGTGAATATTGTCATGTCATCCTCTATATCATCCTGGTTGTAAAACCGCACCCACTTTTGAATTTCATTCTCCATAATTGGGCGTCAATGAATACTCAACTGGATATCCGATCACCTTCTCACAAGCAGGGCAGCCGGGGATCGCTGTCGCCACAATGAATACAATACGAAATGCTTCCCACAACATCCCTTGCCAAGCAGAAAATCCAGAATCTCAATACAGCTGCTTTTGGTTTGGTTTACCAAAGTTTAATCGTTACAGCGAATGAAACGTGCAAGGCGCGATGGTGAATGATGCAACCATACTTATTGACATGGCGTTTGAGACGTCGCATGTTCGCCTCTACGTTAAGCAGGCATGTTCAAACTTCAATAAAACGTTCGTACACGGCACACATGGGCTTCGACAGCTGGGTGAAGTAATGGGTTTGATGTCACACCATACTTAAGTAGGGTTTGTTTGATATGGATTCGTTTCACCCCCCCCCCCCACCCTTGATACTCGGGATAGCAGTTAAACCCTTCGAGCACGAGGTATCGTGCTGTCATGTGATGCACGGGGATAGCAGATCTACCCCTCCAAAATGGTTGGTCATCAGGGTCATAATTCTGAGCCGTTTACGCGTAAATGGATTGGGTTTCCAGCAAAATGTTATGTATAGAAATGTCTGTCAGTTTCCGCATCAACTGCCAGTTAACACATACACAGCTAACTTACGCTTAAAAAAATAGTTCTCGTGTCAATCGGTCTGCTGATCGGTACACTGAGCTATCCAGAAGATACCGACTTCGTTGTCGTTTTACCATAGTACAGTTTTGTTTTAGTTGACGAGGAGCGTCAAATCAAAGAAATGGCATGAACCAAGCTAACTCGAAAATGGACTTGCAGAGCCTCAGAGATATACACATTAGATTCAATAGGAGGGTGGACGCGATGATCGCTGGAATGAACTCTAGTAGTCAAATATATGCGATTTTTGTCGAGCAGTAAGGCCATGTGTTTTGCTCTGAATAGCAGATCAAACTATTGAACACCAAACAGTCAATCCATCCATCATGCTCTGGAGAGCTGAGCAACCGCTTGAACGCCGAGCCAGGCTCGGGATAGTGGATCACCCGCTTGAACACTGAGTAGTCAGATAAGGAATGGTAAGTATAGGGTTTAATGGCACACAAATGCTCATGTGTTAAATGGTGCATCCAAAGGTGGGATGAATATGGACAGACAATATTGACTTTATTGAGCAGACGCTTTCTAGGATAGATGGGAAAAAGGGAAATAGATATGGATCAAGATGACAAAGATAATAATGCAAACGATTATCCTTGGGCAGCTCCCCACCAGCCTATCAACCGGACCAGGTCATTCCAGCCTCTCGTTGAGGGTTAAATCTAGACCGAAGTGGTGTGTTGCCGATATGGCTCTCGCAAGGACCGCTCCGCTCAACCTCAAGTATACTGTCTTCCACCCTCATGAGCCATAACCCACAGCAAATCAGGTTTCCCCAATGTCGCCTCTTACGACATGCAGGGGGATACAGTGGGCCTACTCAACCCGCAGACCAAATAGAGGGGGACAGTATCCAAACAAATGCGCCAATTAACACTGATGTTTGGTATATACGCACATCATATTACACGGTCAAACGTGACGCCAGATTTTGCCTTATTGGAAAATATGGCCTTCTGTTAAGCATCATTAATTATCTCATAGAAAACGGATTTTGATATTGAATGAATATACTCAAAGTGAATAAAGTACATTGAGTTTAATGACATACAAGTAAACACATTAGATATTTCATCAATGAATAATGCTCTCAAGTATATTCACATGTACAGTGGTATTTGTCACACATGTGAAATGACTGGCTCCAGCCAGTTTTTTTTTAAAAAAAAATAGGTATGATGAAAAACCTATTCACTCCCAGATTTATTACAAAACTTAAATATTGAACGACTGGATAACCTTTATCAAGCGTCACTGAAAGGTCTGCGTGTGGATATCAGGGTCAGGGACCAATTGCGATCACATACCAGTCATTCCAACTGAATCACATCACCAGTAAATCATGATAACAACATCCACCTGATTGTCAAATAAGGTCTTAAATGTTTACACAAAGCACAGCAACAGGGTACAAGTTGGTTGCACTATGTCGACATTTTGTTTACGGTAACACTTCTTTTACAGCCGGTTGATGCAGACCCATATGCCGTCGGAGATGTGCGGGGCGAACAAAAGCTTTGTCACATCACACATTTATGAGGTCTCTTCCCCGAGTGAGAGTGCATATGGGCTAGGAGGTATCTTAATACAGTAAACTTCTTGTCGCAAAGGTCACAACCATACTTTCTCTCTTCTGAGTGGATGGACTTATGGTTCTCATACAAACAGGAGCGGATGAATGTTTTGGAACATACTTCACACTTGTAAGGCTTGTCCAAATGAGTCAACAAGTGTGTTGAGAAACTTCCATGTGTTCGGAATTCCTTCCAACATTTGTCACATTTGAATGGTTTGTCGTCTGAGTGGAGAGTCAGGTGGCATTTCAGGCTGCCACTGTGGGCAAATGCTCTCTGACATATATGACACTTGTGGTTTTTTTCCTTGGTGTGTACCAACATGTGGGTTTTTAGAATACGGCGCCCACTGAAACTCTTTTGACATATATGGCATGTGTGCGCTTTTTCGCCAGTATGTATCCTTCTGTGAGATTCTAGAACATGGGCCAAATAAAAAGACTGAGGACAGTCATGACACTTGTACGGTTTATCACTGAAGTGGGCCCTCATATGCAGTCCCACAGCACCGGCTGTGCTAAACGTCTTGTCACAGACCTCGCACTTATGCGACGTGCCATTGGTGCGCCGACTTCGTTTGATTACCCTGCAAGTATGGGCTCTGAGAGCATCCGCAAAAAGGAAGACTTCCTGGCATTTGTCACATTTGTAAGGTTTCTCTGGTAAATGGCTGACAATGTGTAGTCTGAAGGCGGCTTTAGAATTAAAATTCTCTCCACATTCTGTGCATTGTTGAGGTTCGTCATCATTAAATGATGTCAACTCTTCAGAACTTGTCGACGAGTAAGCCTTAGTTGCACTTGTTTGACTCAAAGACATTTTCCACATGGGGTACCTCTGGATGGAAGAGAGAGAAACAAAGCCGCGTTGAATTTCATCGCCCACATTACTGGGTGGAATCTGGAGACGATTTGATGAGAGTTTTCAAGCTGAGGTTTCTGATGCTCTTCATCGTCCGAGCCTTCTTCACACTGCATTGATAACCCGGGAGTGTCATCTTCTGCATCATCACGCTGCATTGTTAACCCGGGAGTGTCATCTTCTGCATCATCACGCTGCATTGTTAACCCGGGAGTGTCATCTTCTGCATCATCACGCTGCATTGTTAACCCGGGAGTGTCATCTTCTGCATCATCACGCTGCATTGTTAACCCGGGAGTGTCATCTTCTGCATCATCACGCTGCATTGTTAACCCGGGAGTGTCATCTTCTGCTTCATCACGCTGCATTTCTGTCTCTAACAAACGTTCCACGTTATCGAAGTTGCTTGTGCCATATGTGTCACTATTTGGCAAGCCAATCTTCATCGTACCTGTCTTTGCCATGGCTGCAGTTGCAAGTAAATGGTTAATCAGGTTAATCTGAAGCAGGAACAAATCGCAAGTATGTAAGAACATATCGATGCTAAAAAGGGCCACAGACAATTACACCAACTGCTAAGATTATCATACCGCCAAGTCGGTAGATGTAATTATATAGGACAATATCAGTTCCAGCCGATTGACTGAACAAGGCAATTCAAGCCTCTCGTCTAGGTGAAATCCGGGCAAAGTAGTGTGTTGCAGATATGGCCCTCGTCAAGACCTCTACACTCAACCACTTAGATCCCATTGTCCACCGACACGAGTCGCAACCCACGGCCAACGGGTCGCCTCTTACGACATGCAGGAGGATACAGTGGGCCTATTCTACCCCGGACCCACAGGGGGACATATGCATTAGAAACAAGAGCAATACTCTTGAGATACCACAAGAACCTTACCGCAAGATCTCCACCTACAGTGCGGCAGCAGTTATACAGGAGTTGGATATAGACGGGAGAAAACACACGGTGTTTGGGGTGTTCAAAGCAGATTCCAACTTCCAAGTGACCAAATTACTATCAGAGGTTTGGTGGAAGCAGATGGTTACTGTGTTTCCAACACAAGAACACTGAGATAGGTTGATATAATTCTGGTGTTGTGTGTAAGGTAAGCATGTAGTGACATTTGTTCTTTGCTTCTGAAACAGACAATTAGCGCACTGAAGGTTGCACTGGCGTTGACTGAGCCTATCTGCCGATCTCTCCTTAGTAGAACAGAGGAGGATATTTTAAATGTATGGTGGAAACAATCGAAATGCGCCATCAAAGTGGGCAGACGAATTGACAGAGGATAGCTCAGAAACAACCAAAGTTGCTTGATCACCATGACTTCAATATCTACACGACTGAGAACAATATGAATAATCACACGTAAGGTTACTACACTGTGAATGAGATACAATTGTGTTAAACATAAGATACAATGGTACATGAGCACACATGGGGAGAAGTGATGTTAAGTTATATTGGTTTTAAAACGACATAGGTCATTCCACAGTAAATGCTTCCTGAGATTTATAATTCCAAATAAATTGTCAGAAAAAATAAAAAAAAGGAATTCATCACTCCCATTTACTTATACACCCATGGCAAACAGGTTGCCCCCTTATTATCGTCAAGACAAAATCCAGGCATGGTGATGTGATGCAGATAAGGCCCTAGTAAGGACCGTTCCACTCAACCACCAGCATCCATTGACATAAGCCGCAACCCACGGTAATCAGGGTACCCTCTTTAGTCGCCTCTTACGACATGCACGAGGACACAATGGGCCTATATTACCCTCAAACGCAAAAGGGTTGGATTTAAGTGAAATCCAATTGAACCATACAAGCATCCAAGCCTGCCACACTAATGTACATTGAAAAATTAATAAAGTGAAGCTTCAAAGTCAGGGATTACCCGGACCCATTCCCTTGCTCACCTCAGTAGCAGTAAGCAACGAGAACATACAAATACGGATGACTGTTCCTGCTCCAAAGTCCAACTTTTATGGTCAATATGGGTTGTTGGACTTAAATGAAGGGTCGACTATCTCATTCGGGTTCTCATGTGATATAATGGTGACTTTTTTCGAGCAGGGTGGTTTTTATGTTGTTTGATAATTGTGAATTTCATTTGGAGCTTCTGGTGCTGCTCGTTTATTGATGTTTGTGTACTTCATAAAAAAAATTCTTACAGGTTTATGTTGAATTCAACAAAACCCATTTATACCAGAGCTACAGCTTGAAGCACCTGTCAGCTGAGACGATTACCACCAACCCTACTGAGGGACAGTCCGACACACTCTTTCAACTACTTTGTACTTGTGTTTGCTTAGGCAAACACAGGCATGAGGGTGGATCTCACAGCTGTTGCAAAATACCACATTGAACATTTTACAGAATACAGTAGATGGTGTTATATCTCTCTCAAGTAAGTAAGTAAGTAAATAGGTAAGCATAGGGTTTACCGGCATACAAACATTAATGTGCTATATGGTGCCTACCAAAAAAAATAAATACGATCGACCTGATTGATTGAGCAGCCGCCTTCTAGAATAAACGGAAAAAAGAGGGAAATCAATGTAGATGAAAATGAACAAGATGCCATCTTGTTCATTTTCATCTTATCTGATGGTGGAAAAGAAAATAAGGACGATTATCCTAGGGCATGTCACCACAAGCCGATTGACTGGAGTGAGTGAGTGAGAGAATAGGGTTTAACGGCACACCAACACGTATGTGTTATATGGCGCCTAGAAAGATTAATAGATAAGTTTGACCTGATTAAGCAGCCGCCTTCTAAGATAAATGGAAAAAAAGAGGGACATACAAGTGGACGATGTTGAAAAAGATAAAAATGCAAATAGTATTCTGGGGCAAGTCAATGTGAGCCGCTATGGTGATAATTTCTTAACGCATTATGGAAATTGGATTGTTACCTCTACCTTAAAAATAATATTTAATGTTATGGGTAGCTGGGAAGGAAGATCCGACATAGTACACCACCCCCTTCTCTCGCTCTGTACAATTACTAATCTTTGAAATATTGACTACAGTTTTTTGGTTTGTTTTTTTCATTATTGTTGTGTGTGGAGGAGTGGGGGGTCTTCAGTCACTACCACTATTTGTAAGAATAGGAAAGTAATCATCAGAAAGAAGCTTCGTCCGGACGTTTTAGGCTAATTTATGTCTGCAAGCACTCTTATGGTAAATTTAAAACAATATAAACCACAGAACTTTAGATTGCGGATCACAATCGCCTGATGAATGTAAGAGCGAGTGATAATACAACAACTAGTTTCCGAAATGGCGGGACCAGTGGATAGTACCTTTGCTCACATTTGCCAGCCTAGATGTTGCAACACTACACAGTGCAATCCTAAAGAATCAAACAAAACTGAATATGTAAAAAGAATGCATCACCACACTGAGTGATACCAACAAATGCATTCTTGAAATTGTTACTCAGAACAAACCTCAATATGTCCTGCTGCTTCAGACAAGACTTCTCCACCAAAAAAAAAGATCTAGCTGGAAATCAAAAGGTCAGATATGTATACATCAAGGCGAACAGAATTACATGTCGTAAGCCATGGTGTAAATGCCAGTGAACTTCCTTGGGAAACAGCAAGGAAACAGAGTCACATGAAAAACCAGAAACCCAACAATCTATTATGGAACAAACAAAGGGTATAGGGATAGGGATCTTAGCCTACTAAGAAACACCATATTCATACTGACACTTATACTGCTTTCTCAACAACAAACTATAACTAGAAGTGCCAGTTGCACAGGTTAAGTCAAAGTGTGACACCACCTCACACAGCCTGATAAACACACCAATGGTTGAGGTAGCAACAATCCTCTTATTCATAGCAGATCATAGATCTGAAGAATAACCTAACTGCTGAGGTCAACTCATGAAAGCGAGTCTCTTTGTGAGGACCATCAGTTAGCACAGCAGATTATGATAACGCTAATCTTCATCTTGAGCTTGTGTACAATCAGTTACGAAATTGCAATAGACAATTAGAGCAGACACGGTGAGCGAATTTCTTTGTTCTTTGTGAGGGAATGTGTGTGCTTTGAGGAGATGGAAGAGTGTAGTTCTAATGGAGAAATATTGCGTCAGGGGTTGAGGATGATTTTTTATATTGAGATTGAATGTAGCGACAAACATAAAGGTACACCTGGAAATGGTAGGCAAATTACCTGACACAGGTAAAAATAAGAGGTCAGACATTCCAAGCTTCAATGTGCATGATCATGATTATCTCAAAAATGCAGTTCTGATTAAAAGGGGATTGGCTGGATATTAATTTAGTTTATTTTTTTTAACATTGGCTCTGGCAATTTGAGTAAGATTATGAACTTTTCAATTTTTAAATAAGTAGATCCATCTTCATGTATATTTATGTAGAGACTGGGTTCAAAGGCTAAATTTAAAGAACATAATGAACCCGTCAGAGAGGAAATCCATAGAAATAAACGGTAACATTGTTTTCGTATGGTTCGAGACCCATAAGTCATTTCTGAGCAAAGAAGTAGGTGGGAAGCAGGAACTTTTGCCTGACCTGCACCGTAACTTCATTTGGTTTACTTAGCACAAGAGATCTTTTGTTTGCTTTTCACTAATAACCGAGAGGTCATGCAGGGCTGATTTATAGTTGGAACAGAGCCATCAACATCAAATGGGACTATGTGTTATTTGGGGCATTCAGCTCTCTTTTTTATGTACCGTAAAAAGTGATTTGCCATTCTGTTTACATAATACAATAGAGTATTTATCTGATAACTAAGGGGTCAAAGGTTGTAAAATGCTAATTTTAGATGGCAAGAAGCTGTCAACATCAGAGGGGTATATGTGTTATTTCGGGCAGCTAGCTTGTTTAAAATGGAAACATGCTATCCAAAATTATTCTCCTGTGCATTTTTATATTTAAAAGATTTTATCAAATAATTCAGGGATTGAAGATCAAAAAGAGCCAATATTTAGAAAGCAAGGAGCCAGCAACACCAGAGGGGTCCATGAGTAATTTGGGGCAGCTACCTTGCTTTTCAAGGAAACCTAGTATAGTACTAGTAACAGATGCCTCCACGAGAAATATGCAGAAGTCAAAATGTCATAGAACATTCCCACGCATTGCTTTGCTAGGGGTAACTAAGAGGGGTGCTATCACACAGCAAGTTGTACGTGTTTTGTTGACTTTGTCATTTGTATGGTGATGCATGCAAATCAACCTACTCAAACACGAAAGTTAGTTTGACTGATGGCGCGCACGCTGAGACGCTGTCCCAGTTGCCAGAAAGAGAAAAATAAATGGCCCAATAAAATTACCCGATATAAAGAATATTAGATTTTTGGTTCTTATTGTTAGGGTTAATTTATATTATAACATACTCTATCAATATTTTGTTAATCTAAATTCACAAACAGAAAAAAAATACCATTAAAAACTCATAACATCATGATCCATTAAATTTTTGTTGGAAAATCCTCCTTACAAGCGATATACCACTATAGCATTGTAATAAGGGGCATCTGCATTCATAACTGAACTGTTGTGATTCTCATAGCATGCAATCGCAATTCTACAACCAGGGCCTGAGGGGTGGAAACTAACTTTTTCAGCTACCGGCCACCCGGGCTGGTACCTGAAAAAAGTTACCGGCCCGCCTATAAACCTACCGGCCCAAAAAATGTGTAAGGACTTTCTGCTCCCTGAGTGTCAAATTTATTCAAACAAAAATGCATATACACCACAAAAAAATCTGAAACCTCAGCAAGTCGATGACAAGTGGTTACAGCATTTCAAATACAACTGCTCATAAAAAAACTTAAATAAACAAATCACAGATTAGAGGTCCTTTAGCTCCTTCTCGGTCATAGCTATCAATATCTGGTGATTGAAGCATTATTGTCATGAGGTCATTTTCAGGTGGTTGTATTGAGGCTGGAGCGCCAGTCACTCTTGATAATCCCCATCGAGCTGAAACCACGTTCACATTCTGCAGTACAGGCAGGGAGAGTGAGGATAAGATCCACCAAGAGGAACTGGTTCACATATTCTTCACCATACTGTCTGTGAACGTTCATGTTCTTTGATGCTTTCGAGCTCCTTTTTTTAAGCTGCTCTTAAAGTTGTGAGTGCTCTGCATTGTTTACAATGCATTGATTTTTGTCATGGTTGAATCCCAGCCACTCCCTTATATTTCCTGAATCGTCTCACATCCACTTCTCGTTGAACTTTGTTGTCCTGTGATCTCTTTCGTAGGTTCTTGCTGTTTCCTTCTGTTCCTCTCAGACAGTTGACGCCCCAACAAGCCATTGTTATAGTTGACATGTTAAGCCGAGTAGAATATGAGGTAGCCGAGAATGGACTGGTGTGACGACGTTCATAAACTTAACGGTGACGCACAGTTTATCCACGTCGCAAGGCTCGAATGAGGTGTGTCTTACTGCGAAAGCTGTTGGTTTTATTCGCTACGAATCAGATAACAACTGCTCTGTCTCGTACACCCAGCTTACAGTGACGTCCTACTGGGTGTAATAAATGTGTCTCACCAATGTTTAATCTTTTGGTGACGTTCATGAGTAATTGGCTGGTTGATACTATAAGCAAATAGCGCTAACAATGCGTGATCATTCTTTCATAGTCGCGCACTGACCAATGAATGGCTGCCTGTTACGAATTTATTAATTATTCATGAGGTTGGGCACGGACGCCAGGCTCTTGCTGCAACCAACCTCTAACGGTGGCAGCATACAAAAAATTGACTCGCCAGCCGGACGACTGAATTGGGTACCGCCACTCGCCCGAGCCTGATTTTACTCGCCATTGGCGGGCGGGCGAGTGCTAATTTCCACCCCTGCTACAACATAACTGCTAAAATAATAAGCGTGACATCTTGTTCCGTCCATGAGATGTCCAATTCATAACAAGAATAATAATAAGAGGGTTACTATAATCCTTTGGATTTCCAATACAATAAACATTAATTAATTGCAGCAAGTTTTCTATACATATCAAAATTCATGTAACTTAATGTTCAATCCATATCAGCTTTTCAAGTTAAAATATTCTAAACTACTTATTTCCATAACCGAATTGAGTCAAATTACCCCACCTTGCTCTATTCGGTTATGGAAATAAGGACATATCCATAAATAAATATACGCTTGTACATGATATCACAACTTATTCCAGGGCAATTGACGTCCGATGTGCCAGTGCATTAAAGAAATAGCTGGGAAGCCAGGCAACTTAATGCCTAGTAAACCGCATAACATCCCTGTTTATCGCCCATCATCCGACAAGGGTCGAAGTTAGCCCGATTTCCATTAATTTATTCTACTCTTTATTCTACCACTTAAATTAATCTAAGAACTTACAATTGCCCGTTTTGTTAGTACTCAAAGAAGGCGCATGAACACGTCCTAGATCATATCCAACATTATTCGAAAACTCGCTTCTCGGCCTTTTGGCTAAGATCAAAGCGTAGTATCTATGTCGTTTGGCCGAGCTTCACTTTTGTGTTGCGTGTTCGTAACAGTATTGCTTCCTTGGTTGGAATTTTAGCTGTATTTTTCCCAGCGAGATTGAATCATGTTTTGTAGTCAAATAGAAGCAAATCCCTCGCTCGATAAGCCTTTTTGAAAATTGCGTCCCGATATACAGGATATTTATGCCATGATTTCAAGCAAAATATACTCGCTTCTGAATCAGAATCACACAAAATGACATTCTCCGAACCGTAGCGTGGACCCGACTGTGATAGAGTTGAGATCATAGGAGCAGGTTTGTTTGTAAGACCAACTTACATTATTACCAAAGGCCTCCAAATAGGTTTTAAACGTTGTTAAGATATATAAACTAAAAGTTGATAAGATATATATACTACTGTAAACGTGTCGAGACACCCACATAATTTAATCAACACGATACCGGAATGACCCTTTTGCAACGATATGCTTTTTTATCGACTTAGTTATCTCATAAATTAAGTCCATGGTGAAAAATTATGTTAATGAACATTCTCTAATGTGTTTTTGAAATCCTAACTTTCAGTAATGTTTCCAGTATTCATATCGCTTTGGTCTCAGCAACGACGCATTGCGACAAAATAATGATAATTTTCTTTTCGCTTTGCTTCAATCATGATAACAAGGCATTTTTGGTAATAATATGTTTTCGCCAATAACATCAATGAAATGATACTAGTTTGTTCCTATTGGCCTACCATATCAACATGCGCGTTTCTTATCTTTCCGTTTCATAACGTCTTACATTTTCAAAAGTGATATGAGTTTGTTGTCATAGCGCCAGTGGTTGACACTAGGTGCGCTCCTTTGGTCTCCGCCGCTGTACGCCGAATTCTAGCCGGTTACGCGGACGCGCGTACCGACCGCCGTGAAAGACGTGAGTTCATTTGTGACATTTTCGGCGAATGTGTAGTGCCATCCAGCGATCATTACCAAAATGATCACTTTTATTTGATTTATTTTTATCAATTTTTCTTGCAGGTTTAATTTTAATTCTCAGATATCCATAGAAATGTGTATATGATAAAACAATGAATCGATTTCATTAAAAATTGATACCGGAAGTAGTATATGAAGTGGCCGTTCTGGAGCAGCTTAGTTTATTCAGCCCACAGGGTTTAAACGCCTAACATAGCCATCAGTTCACCTTTGAGAGGTCGCAGAAAAGGGCGGATCCGGCCTAACCCTCAACGGGCAAATTAACGTGGTGTAGGAACTTCTTCGCCACAACCTTTTTCAAGAGAGCCTATTTTTGGTCGGGGTTACCAACTGGTTATGGCTACCTCTGAAATGTTGGTTGGGCCCGACCCCCAACGGTCCCAACAGCAGGATGGAACCAGAATTTCAAACGAAGCTTGTAGCCTGCATCGAACTCCAGCTGACAAGCTCTTCTAGGTTTCACTCGTTCCATAAGGTAATCGTTCTTAGTCTCAAAATCACTGACAACATCTCTCAGCTCGTTCTCGAAATATATTTTCTCTTCTACCAGATAATCTACTTCTTCCTTCAATTCTTTTACACAACTTTCAAGCGCTGCAATACGCTCACGCTCTGGGAGTTCATTCTTTATCTAACAAGTTTTTTTCTCCTAAAAATGGCGTCACCTTTATGGGATGTACTCTTGTAGCTCATCTTCATGACAGATTACTGTACAGCTCTGACGGAGCTTAGATAGCTCGTCAAGAATTAGCTTTAATTCTTTGTCAGAGATCTTCCCATCGGTAATCGCAGTAGATTTTTACCCCCCAACAAACGCATACACACACACACACATACACTTACGAACACATACACCTACCACCTCTCCATCCCTCCCAAAAGTTTAAGTTAGATTTACAACCTTTCGGCCACTTGGGACATGAAAACTAAACCAATTTAGGCTAATGAAATTCACCCCTTTTCACTCCTACCAGATTAATTGTTGCCCAATTTACATAAACCTTTAGAATCCCTTTAAGTCCCGAACGGGTCAGTTTCCAAATTATATAGTCCTTTACCAAATCCAACCCTTTGATGAAAACATTCGAATCCCGTCAATTCCCTATACAATTAACTTGCCCCGTTTGATCTCCAATTAAAAGCTCCGAATGACCCCAAGCCCCGATCAACCAATCACAGCTCACCACATCAAGCTACCCCCATCTTTCACTATAAATACGACAGCATCAGGCACACAATATATACAGTATTCCAGAGACATATTCATCCCACAACAAGATACCAGCATCAGAACCCAACGTGCCAGCCAGCAGAGACGAATAAAGAAAATAGAAATTCATATAAAGTCTCGGGTATTGTTTACCAGGACATCAACCCTTAGCTACCTACAATCACGTCGGCGACCAACGAATAATCGTCTCTCGTATGTCATCAACATCCCGACAAAAACACGGTGACCCAAATGGTCATAGATATATGGCTTGTAATCGTGTCCAGCTTGCTGACTTCGTTGAGATTCATGACTTCGATTAACAGCATGCGGGTGATAAATTTTCCGGCCTCTGAGGTACCAACTCAGGCCACATCTCCTATCTCCATCCCGAGTACAATAGGCACCATGACAATAGTGGACAGTATCACCCCCACCGGCCACGCCCATGCCTAAGCTGACCAACACAAAGGTGCCATCGATTATGCCCAGTGTGGTAACCCCACAAAGATATTTTTTTTTATAAAGAGTGTCTCGTTTTTCCCTCTCATTCTCGAGCTGTCTTTGCAGCCGTATAATCTCCCCAAGCCTAAATAACTGAGCTGGAACAGTCCCTGGCTCAGCCTCATGAGGTAGCTCAGTCACTGGCCCATGAGGTAGCACAGGATAAAGCGATTCCATCTGAACGGTTGGTTGTTTTTTCATACTGAGTCTATAAGTTGACAATTCAAGTTCAGTTAGGAGTGAAACTATTGACTTAGATGTCTGGAAAGCGTTTCAACGTGATCTGAAACTGACTTGGTCACCCAAGGCAAACTCGAGATGTGTGTAAAATATTTGGATGCCTGTATGTTCATTCCTTAGCTTGGTTACATAATAACTGCAATAGTTACGCCTAGAATGGTAGCCACAGCACCATTACTAGTTAAAAACCCATACGCAAAAATCGGCACGGAGCTGGCATAGGATATCCATGGTCAACTCCACTGGCACTTTCACTAAATGACCACCCGTGCATTCCATTAACCCATGTCAATTTGTCTTCTGCCCAAATAGTAATGAGGGGTCTCAGTGAGGGCTTGTTTTGTATGCGCAAATCAACATAGGCCTTATTTTTATATCCAGAGAGGTCTGAATCTGTCTTTTTCGTTTGAGGTCTATAGATGCTTGTTTTTATTGACATCTTCAACAAGCAGGCCAGCCTTTATAGTACCCCAGTAACTGAAAGTTCAACTCAGGCTGGATATAGCGGTGGCATCCGAACAGTTGGTTGGTGCTTCATTGTCTATAAGTTTACAAGTAAAGTTCAAATAGGAGTGACACAACCGAACAGGTCGTCCTACAGTTTGAATTTCTTGTATCGCCTTGTTCCAGTTGTAAAGGTTGGTCGAAAGTTATTGGAGCAGCGCGTTGGCCAGCAGGCTTACTTATCCCTACTGACTGAATTGTTTTATCAATAACAGGAACGACTTGTATCATACCTCCATCAGCACCATACTAATGATCTTACCACTTGATAACACGATATATCTGCAGCTTCCGTCTTGTGAGGTCTGACCCCTGGCTCCTTCACCAAACTACCATCCTCTTCATAGCTGGCCACTTGCTTCTGCCCAGATAGTAATGAGGGGTTTCTTCCGCGTGTCTGTATATTATTTCATATCCCTGTGCTGCTCTCTGTGTTGCGCATCAACATACTTTTTATTTGCAGCATCCTTTGGTGATATTGAGAATCCCAGCCGAAGGAAGCAAGTCAAGGTCATCACTCACAGAACCACCAGCTTTAGCCATTTTTTAAATCACCAATAGATACATAGGTCTTTGTTGCATATTCAGAGAGGTCGGATTGAGAGCTCTCCGTTTTTTGTTTAAGTCCATTGATGTTCGTTTTAATTGACATCTCGTAAATGCAAGAACAGCGCTAATAGGAAAGTTGTGGTTGTTCTATAGTCGTCCCTTAATATCCCGTAAATGAACCTTCAGCTCATGCACAGTTCCGTTAATAACACGCTTAGAGACAGGATTAGTGATGTTCTTGGGTATTTATATCACCGAAAGAGCCAACCTCTAAGCCCACAACTTCAAGAAGCGTAGTGGGTGCATCATCATCTTTTATGTGTGCATCCCCATTATCAGGAACTTGGAGGGAAATAACCCCATCTACAGCATCAACCTCTAAACTAAGACCCACATGTACAGTCATCTCCGGCAGACGTTTGAAATTCCAGAGGCCAGGTATTAATTGTGCAGATTTTCCTCCTCATGTAGTCCATGATCGCCATGCGATGATCTCATTTTTTCCAACGTTGTACCAGCCCACAGTATACATGATAGATCACCTATAGTGTTGTCAATTGCATTTTGCAGGCATCGCTGCTTTGAACGTTTGATAGTGTTTGATACATAGTTAAATATGTCAGCCTATTATTCTTTAGCTAAGTCATAAAAAACAGGCGTACTATTTAATGTAACAAGTGTACTATCAAAGTTACAAAGTTGATTACAAACCTATCATTACTCAGGAAGAGGCCCTGTCAGGCGAAACAAAAATTGCCAACAGCGATGGCTGATCATTCAAAGCAAACTGTCCAAAAATATTGGCTAACTACACTTTGCCTGATGTGACCAGCGTTAAGGTTGTGCAGTACTGGTTTAACCACCCCCCGCTGTTCTGCCAAAAAACAGAAGCACTTTTGCGGCACTTCGGCCAGGGACCATCTTAATGTTGAATACCCGCTCATATACGCCATGTTCAATTTTCGCGTATGCTACACAATTACGCGGCTTCTGGCCGAACTTCAACACCCCTCTGCCACAGGACAATGCGCACGACCCCTTCGACACCCACTACGATAAGCAGGCTTTCTAGCGGATCAGCTCTTTCGTTCCTGAGAACAGCAACTGGCAGGTGGCGGGACAAAAACTCTGGAATAAGCACCCTCAGTATATTGGCTGGATATATAAACACGTCCTTGGCGAAAAGGGCAACCCCTGGGTCTACGACGTCTTTTGACGATGCCGACAAAGACGACCAACTATGGATTAGGCCAGAAGCTGATTGTTTTGCCAGCCACGCTACGGTTTGGCCGACTGTTTTAAGTAGCCAGGATACTATGCTTCCTATTATTCCAGATAGGGCAGCTGCAGACTTTTTAGCAAGTTTAGCCAGAACTCCTCCAAGGGCCTGCGGATATTTTTTAGCCCACTCCTTCACACCGTGCTAGTCAGCTGATGTCGTGGTTAGTGCTGCTGCCGGGGTACTTGTCCCCCAACCTGTCAGAGCAAGTACTTCGTGATTGCCATCACAATCGCTGTGAGGATGGAGGCAATTGTAACGCCCTGCTCCCGGAACAGGGTGTGGACATGCTCAGCTAGCATTGTGTCCTCTACAAGAAGTCTTTTAATCGTCTACATGATGCGGTTGATTTGGGTCCGCAGACTTTCACGGCTAACAGGGGCAGCCTCCACACGGAAACGCCACAGGTCCTGCTGCTCTGCAAGCTCATTCGCTTGGAATTTCCAAGCCTGACCCTCCCCGTTTTCTCCTTTTTCCAAACTTGCCATTTTGGCTTCCCGTTTGCTGAGAATCCCTTTTATCTCAGTTAACTGAGCCAGGTTGTGAACCAGCTCACCTCTCTGGGCCTGCATAGCCTTATCAAGCCCTACGAGCTCTCGAAATGTAGGTGATATGTCATGTGGGTCAGTTCCAGCCTCAACTGTCCTATGGGTCAGTAGCCTCTGTTACGACCTGACCAAGGTCTTGCAGTGGTACAGTCCGGGCCCCACTTAAACAAAGATCACCCAGTTTAGACGATCTAAACTCTACGGCAGCCTGCAGCTCATATTTAGAAACTGCCTTCTCCCATCGAGTAAATAAGACATTTGTTACTTCTTTGTGCCAGCTTGATCTTCTGTATCAGTCGGCATTTCCGTAATAGCCCATGGTGAAAGGGTCATACTCGAGTGATCAAACATCTCCTGAGTCACGCCATGGTTAAGAAAACCAGAATCTGGTAACCAGGTCATGTCAATCGATGTGTACCACTGTTACGGCGACCTATGGAAAACTGTATAGGAAATAGCTAATGCCCAGTACCGGTGCATTGACACATAAGATGACAGAAATGTACCGAGATACGTGTTGGGGCAGGAGACACTTATGTGAGGTAGAAGACAAGGCTATAGCCGACGCCTAGGTAGAGGACAAGGCCATAGCCGACACTTATAGCAGCTGGTTTTATATCCCGCCAGACTTTGAACTCTTGAGAATCACATGCTCTTCTACCAGAGTGTTTTTGGTGACAGACTGCAATACGTGCTCACATTGAACGACTACAGTCGTGTGATTAATGCTACTGGCGAAACCAATGCCAGCTACACAATCGTTGGCATCTCCCTGGTGTATGGCATGGTCACCCAACCAGTGCTGGCTTGCATGATCTGCAATCAGTTGACCCGGTCAGCTAGCTATTCTGTATGAGCGTGTGTTCCGCCACAGGAAGCTTGCATACAATAAGATTGCGCACTGTTTAATATCAACCTGAACGTGCCGGCCCGCAGCATGAACATAACATAACATAACATAACATATATGGCATTTGTATAGCGCCTGTGTCCAGGAAATAATCCTGCTAAAAGGCGCTTAAGCAGGCAGATAATTGTCATAGCACTGACTAAAAAGAAATGTCTTGAGTTTCGATTTGAATACATCAAGCGTATTCGAACGACGAACGTCGATGGGTAGTGCGTTCCACAAACTTGGTGCGGCATTACTGAACGCTCTGGCACCGTATGATGACATATTTGGGGATTTTGGGACTTGAAGAAGATACTTGTCCATCGATCGAAGTTCCCTTGCAGGTTGGTATTGAGCAGTAAGTTCCTGTAGGTAGCTTGGCGCGGTTCTAATAACAGCCTTAAAGGTGAGCAGAAGAATTTTGTATACAATACTTTTTTCCACAGGAAGCCAATGAAGGGCATCCTGCTGCTCTTTGAAGACTCAGCCAATACCTCATTTGCGAGGAAGAGTGATTCGTTCTATAACCCGTAGATTACAAAGGTCGAGGTGACTATTGAGGCTATCCCCAACCAGATGTATGTCCAGGGTATTCATGCTTACCAGCAGTGGTATGAGACAAAGAAGGCCTTTGCGGCAGCGGGTAACCATGACCCAAGCATGGTAATGACTGCAACAGACCTGTCCCTAGGCGAGTTCCTGACCAGCAAGTGTGCCTAGTGGCTCGACCTGAGGACAAGTGATAACGACCAGCTCCATGGCAGTGGCCGGTGTATGGCAAATGCGTCTGAGGGTTTCACTATCCAGATCACCAAAAAGGAGGTAGAGGCAGTCAGCCTGCTGCACCTAGCATAGGGACTACATCGAGACCAGGCTATTGTGGAGCAGTTGCTCAAAGACCCTATTCCATATTCCTAGGGAGTTTGGTAGGGCTCATAGAGCAAACGCTCCCCCTGGTGTTGGCATTCGCTACATCTACCAGCCTGGCAAGCTGGAGCAGGACCATCGTCATTGTGCCACTGACCCTGTGTGGTCACTCAATGTCTACCGCCCTGGAAGCTTTGTCACTAAGCCTGATGAGCCTGTGCTCTACTATTTGTTGGACGGACAACTCCGTGGCTTTGTCAGGAAGGAGCTGCTTGTGGTGCCTCCTGACACCCAGTTGTCGACAGATGGTGATTTCAATTAGACATTTAAACAAATAGACTATATACACAAGAATGATGGTAATAGAAAACAACTGCCCTTGGCTGGGGAAAAGAGACCCTTGTAACAGGCCATGTACAAAAGATTTCTGTAATTTACACAAATATAAGATGAAACATGGAGTCGTTATCATTCTTTGTAGGGTTTGTCAGAATGCAGTAAGAAATAAGATGAGCCTGTGTATGGACTGCAGGTTTAATAAGAGTGACTACAGGCTTGCATACCACCAAAAAAAGAACCCCCACAAATTATCTTGATCAACCAAATAACTGCACAACCCAATGATTTGTACAGCCACCCTGACAGACTCACTATGAGTTTGAGGGCTTGCGGTTTTTGCGGTATGGTGGTCCGCTAACCCTGAGAAGCCTACCACGCGGTGCTCTGTTCACTGTCTGTTGTTTCTCACAAGTAACAAATTACCTTTTGGAGAAATGGCCGTGGATTGGAAATGGCGCACCATACGCGAGCACGCAAAGCCCAAATCGATTACCTTGCAGCAACTGGGGTTAAGCCGCTCTATCACAGCTCCAAGGATCCACTACATGCTGTTGAAGAGCTCATGTCTTAGGCCCATATATAATGACATCTTGGATAGATCTACAGCCGCAGCAGAGGTTAGGGAAAAGCCTGTGTCTGTATCTAGAAAATAATTACAAAATACTCTCATCATCTAGTTTTTAAACAGTCCAATTGGACTGTTACAAACTATCTGCATGGGTGAGTGTTGTACGATTCTGAGGCTCTTTTATGTTTTTAAGAGGCGTGCAAAGGTAGATGAGTGAAAAGCTGGCCGCTGGGCTAAAGGAGCTCGACGGGATTAAGTGTCTGTTCGCCCTGCGTGTGAGGCCCATGAAGCACACCAGCAGCAAGAGGCACTTCTCTCCGCGGAAGATATTGCAGATATCCTGAATATAAGCGGCGCCGATATTCAAGAGCGGTTGGAGAAATGGACAAACAGAGGGTCAGTCGGTGTCAACGCTGTGGATCAACATTGCCTGCTACCAGCTACTCAAAGGTGGCCCCTGCATACCCCTGTCAGATGCGCTTGTAAACAAGAAGGCAATAATAAATGTGAAGAAAAGTCTTCTGTCTTTGATGGTCCATGCGTGCGGCACTGATCTCAGCAACCAAAGACCCGCAACGGCCGTCCATGTACAACACAAACGATGATCTGGATTTCGCATGCATCAATGCCCCACCTACATTTCCCAGATTGGGAAGGTTGATAACCTCGCCCTACATGTCTTCCGGTGGGACAATGCTGCAATCATCCACCACATCAGGAAACAGCCTCATGCTGAACAGTCGGGCAGGTTCCACTGAACCCTGGTCAATGACCTGAACTGCTTGCTGGACGATCAGAGTAAGCACAAGCAGCGCATTGCTACACAACTATGATACTGCTCCAGGCACAAAAGCCTGAGTGCATGGCGACAAGGCAAAATGCTTTATGAGTTGACACGCCGGAGGAAGGTAAGAACACATTATCCTTCCAAAACTGGCACAAGCTGCTGGATGCACCCTACGTGATCTATGCAGACTTCGATGCCCTCACCGAGAAGCGTCCAGGCCCTGCACCTGATCCCACCAAGAGCAACACCCAGAAGACAGAGGCCATGCGGTTACAACTAAGCAGTTGTCCAGTCCGATGCTCACACCAAACCCTCTGTGGTGTATAGAGGACTTAACGCAAAGATACATTCTTGCAAGCCCTGCAACAGGAAGAGCACAATATCAAAGCAGTTCAGTCGACCCGTGCTCCTATGCACATGGCGCGCGAGGACCGAAGAGTGCACATGATGCGCGAGGACCGAAGAGTGCACAAGGCGGCAACCCACTGTCATGTGCGCAGAAAGGAATAGGGCAGCGACTTAATCCGCGACCACTGCCATTTAACAGCTAAACATCATGGCGCAGCCAATAACGCCTGAAACTTGTAGCTGCAGCTGAGTCCTAAGACAACAGCCTTGTCTGTGTTCTACCACAACCTACGCAACTATGAAGGCCACCTGTTGATGCAGGCCATCGTCAAGGTGGAAGGGCAAATCAACTGCATCTCCAATAAGATTGAGCAGTACATATCCCTATCGATTGGACAGTTGCGCTTCTTTGACAGTGCACAGTTCCTCCTGGCTTCACTTGACAAGCTGGTCTCTTTTGCAAATAAAGTCAGAAGCCTTTGCAGTGACGGCTAAGTACGAGCCTGACTGGGCAAAGCGCCGCCTGTTAATATGCAAGGAAGTGTGGGATAAGTTCAATGCCCAGCTCCCGCCGATCCAGGAGTTTTACAGCAAGCTGTCTGAGCATGGCATATCTGCTGTAGGAGTAGTATATGGCGCACAGGATACACCGGAAAACTTTTGTATATGTTATACCAGAGCCCCCCATTGAGTTGCCCACCACCCAGGATCCCCCCCCCCACGCGTTGACCACGTGATCATGTGACGTGTTTGGACTTGCGTCACGTGGTGATGCTATGCTATATGATGTAATGCATTGTTAAGGTGAGTTGTGGAGTGTTTAAAGGTAGTGAGTGGGGTTCTATAGAAATAGATGAGAATAACAATGGGTTGAGTATCTATTGTAGTTGAAGGTATCTAGTCAAATGATGTATCCACGCCACTTGAGAATGGTGTAACCGTTTGGGATAACAATGGACTTGGGAAGACGTGTTTGAACATGTTAGTAAAGATGAAAGGGGTGGTGGTGTTGAAAGTGAACCATGTGATATGATGTAAGGCGTTGCTGAATGCTTTATAAAGAGCTGGGAATCAGACCGTTCTTCAATCACTATGGAGTCACCAATACCACTGAGCTCTCGCGTGACCATTCGCGTGTTGAAATGTAAGAATGGAGCTCCATATGTGAGGTTGGAGGTGGAGCGAGTGAGTGGAAAGCGTTTAATCCCGATTTTCGCCTTGTTATTTGGCCACCTTGTAAGTGAGGCACCTCGTCTGAAAGATGCAAACAAAGTATATTTAGCGGGCGATCAGAACTTGGTCTAGCGTTATTTTGCTGGTCGTCATTTGATTGGCGTTCAGCATTTCAGAGGCGAGGAACGAATACCTGGTGGTTGGCTAATCACAGAGGCTTTACAGCTACAGGATATATAACTGTGAGGCGACATGTTTTGTGCATCTGCCCACTGGTTGACCACAAGGTGAAGGACAGAAAATGGCGAAGACAACTGAAACGATGGTGATTCCAGTCTACACTCGCGACTTCTGTCAATTTTCGTTGACGTTGTGGAATAAGGACAGAGTAATACTTCTTGAAACGGATCGGAAATTGCAGATAGATTTGGATTTGAGAGACTTTTTGTACGGTGGCTATGAGTTATCAACCATAACAGAGACCCTAAACGCGGTAGAAGCGGGGACGCATCAAGAACGGGAGGTTTCCATGGGAGTAGAAGTCTCTATTAGTGTTCAACACCCGTCCCCGCTGGTGATAATAAAACATGACCAGGTAAAACTGCGTTTAGATAGATTTGCTTGGCGCATGTTGGTTGCCAGTTGGGAGGAGTTGAATGATCGATTTGGAGCTACAAAACAACGCCAAGAGTTACTGGAGGAGTGTCTTAAAACTGTCTACGTGGATCATTTGGTAAACTTGGTGAACCTCGTGATTAAAGAAAATTGTCACGGTTGTCAAGTGGTCCATCCAAGTCAATTACAGCATGATGTGTGTTTGATGATGGAACGGGAGGAGCAGGTGAAGCTGTATTTACCTGAGGCAATGCTGCGCGTGAACGATCTGGAATTGATGAATATGTGGACGACATGTTTGGGTTTGTTTGTGCCTGCCCCTTCATGGACGGAAACCAGTCTATTCTTTTGCCCTTATTATAGACAATCTTGGTTGATATCTGTAAAGAATGAAATTGAAAGTCGTGTGATTCACCAATTATAATTGCTTCAATAAAATATATATATATATATATATATATATATATATATATATATATATATATATATATATATATATATATATATATATATATATATATATATATACCTGCTGTTTTCTCTTAAGGCTTCTGTACGATATGTTGTGCAATATAACGAATACAAAGGTTGATTACCAGTATTGGTGGTGACATCAGCGCTACATGGTTTATTAAAGCTAATGGAGACCTGTGATTGGTGCTTTTGATAAAAGAATGAACACGTGGGCGTTGACATCACCTCACTAGACCTTAAAAGTGGGGTAGCAGGTTGGGAGATAAACGAATCGTGAAGAAGTTAAGCAAAAATGAAGAGAAAAACGTCCGACCCATGGCGAGAAATGGTGTTTACAGTGATGGATTCTTATCCTGATGGTAAGTGACTGAACAACAAACCGTATTGGAGAGAAAATACATTGATATGTTAAAAGTGATGGATGACTTTGAACAACACCCAATGCATCAACAGATCATAACAACACGACAACGTCTGTTTGAAGTTTATGGGGATTGGGCTAAAGCTACACGACATGCCCTATATCAGAAGAGATTTTTATTGGAACGTCAAGTGAAGAAATTCAAACGTTTGGAGGCTGAAGAAGTCGAATAATGGCCAGATCGTGTTAGGACCTGTTCGTCACGTGACTGATGACGTCATTCTGTAACTTGTTTACTGAGTGAGGTATCGAATAATGATCGAGCGTGTAAGGACCTGTTCATCACGTGACTGATGACGTCATTCTGTAACTTGTTTGCTGAGTGAGGTATTGAATAATGACCGGAGCATGTTAGGACCTGTTCATCACGTGACTGATGACGTCATTCTTTAACTTGTTTGATAAATGCGGTAACCTTACCAAATTCGACCAGTCACTTGGATGATCATTGACCATGACACAGGCACAAGTAAACTTACAATGTCGCAACTGTGGTCGATTGGAAGTTGCTTTACAGTGGTGTAAAGAAGATTACGATGAAGTGAGACGTTTATGTCGTCAGGGCATGGATGAGGTTGCCGAATTGCGAGAACAATTGAATGGACCAACAAAATTGATACGGATTCATTAGCCGTCAGAACAATAGAAGCCTTGCGCGAGTATCGGGAAAGTTATTTACGTCAGCCTCGACCGGTAACTTTACTACCTGACCCTGATAATGACCTGTCAGATGAGGATGTGATAGACATACCCATACCTTGTGCACCCGGCAGTATTGAACCATGAAGAGTAGTAAATATAGTGGTTTCTTTCAAATAAATATTATTATATAAATACATTGATTGTCGATTTTTAACCATATTCGTATATAAGCGACCTGGTGTCAACACGTAACAAACAAACAAAATAATAAATAAAATAATGGATCCGAGATTCAAGCATCCCTTTACATGTGTTGTGGCTGGTCCGACCGGTTGTGGAAAAACTTTTTTTTTCAGCCAATTCATCAAAGATGTAAATCTACATATGGATCCAATCCCTGAACGCATCGTTTGGTGTTATGGTGAATGGCAAGCATTTTATACCAAGTTCACGCAAGTCGAATTTGCTGAGGGTTTGTCGTTTGATATCGATGGGAGTCGACCCACGCTATTGATTATCAATGATTTGATGCATGAAACGGACCAGCGCATCACCAAACTTTTTACCAAAGGCAGTCACCATCGCAACATAAGCGTCATGTACCTGGTGCAGAATTTATTTGACAAAGGCAAGGATCATCGCACTATCAGTTTGAATGCCCAGTACCTCCTCGTATTTAAAAATTCTCGAGATGGAACGCAAATTACCAACTTGGCTAAACAAATGTACCCCGGTCGTGTCAAGTATGTTCAAGAAGCTTTTGTGGATGCTACACGTGAACCACACGGTTATATATTGGTGGATCTGAAACAAGACACACCAGAACATTTGCGCCTTCGCACCAATGTGCTACAATCACACCAGGTTTATCTCGAACAGAAATAAATTATCTATGTATATATATATATATATATATATATATATATATATATATATATATATATATATATATATATATATATATATATATATATATATATATATATATATATATATATATATATTATATATATATATATATATATATATATATATATATATATATATATATATAAATTGACAAATTGACTCATTTGATTTCTCAAGGGTTAAGATGACAGGTCGCTTACAAAGATACGCTGATACACTGCGAGTAATGGCCAAGGCAAAACCAGCCATAAACAAAGCTTTATTGAGAGCAGCGGACAAAGATCTGGTCAACTGTCTCTGTGAATGTGCCTTGAATGTCTTAAAAGGGAACGTTCCCTTAACATCGACTCAGAAACGTAAATTAACCCGACACAAACAAGGTCTGCGCACCCTTGCTACTCGAAAAACGGCCATTACGAAAAAGAAAAGTGTGTTACAAAAAGGTGGTTTCTTACCAGCGCTATTAGCACCTATTATCGGTCCACTATTGGGAACGTTGATAGGTGGTATCGTGAAATAATGGCAAAGAAAATGATACTTGTGGATCCTCGTGTATTGAGTGCTTCACAATACGACCTTGTTGAATTTGGATGATGAGATGCGTCAAGTATTGAATCAGCGTGATAAGTCGGATGAGGATAATGTTATAATGTACAACCAGATATTGCAAAAGCATCGCAACTATTACCAACAGCATAAATCTCCACAACCACCACCACCACCACCACCACCACCACCACGTCCATCCAGATCTGATGACACAACAACAGTCGAGGCTGCAGACCCACCCGGGGTGGTTAAGCAGGTGTCTGAGATGATGGACGATCCTGTGATTGTGGAGGTTATCAAAAGCATTCCAGGGAAGTTCCAGGCTAAAGGACGCTTGTTAATGGACCGAATCCAACGAAATCCTGATATGGGATGGAATGACAGCGGATAATTAGTCATTAAAGGGCAGGTGATAAATGGAAGCAACATGACTGATTTCGTCAATGATGTGTTACGGGGTCGTAAAAATTTCACTCCCCATGGTTGGCGAGAATTTGGTAGAGCCTTGCGTGACACCAACGTACCACAAGATTGGGTGGGTCATCCAGATCGGTGGTCGTGGATCCAACATGGGGAAGATCGAGTGCAGCGATTGGTTGATCATAAAAGAACTCGACCTGGAAGTTTGGTGGCCAGAGGAAAAAGACCAGTCAGAGGTGTAGCAGCTAACTCATGGACGAGGTGGGAAAAATAGACAAGTTGTATTACGACCCACAATTACCCAGTGCATTCGGGGGTCTACTAGTCAAGGTCCCCTAACCTGATGGCTGCAGGCACTGTTTACAAGTTACTGATGTTCATTAGTCTCGCCTTCAGGTCTAGGGGACCATAATATCTTGAACTGGACAGGCATCCCAGATTTGGGATGCTCCACACTACAATTGTCCTCATTGGTAAGTTCACAATTTCCAGAACCCAACCGACGGTGATTTTTATGAGCGGGCACACATTCTACAAGATTTGTTGTTTCACGCTGAGTGGCACCGTTAATCCATGAGCGAGAGAAGCAGACACACAACTGTTCTTTTTAACTTACTATCAAGGTAAACATACTATCGTGCAGGCGATTAAAGCGCAACCTTTGAGACGCCCCATAATTCTAGAACACATTCATGTGTTCGGCAGCAGATTAACCAGAACGCCAGTTCCATAGCCAGACACGTGCAATTATTCGGATCGCGTCCACCTTTGCGTTGATTGAGAAGATGAACGTGTCGTGTATTCGGACGCGCCACTTTTAGAGCTGGTCGTGTCGTAGACTCAAGGGCGAGAAGCCTAGCGGAACCCCTGGAGTCTGGGACGCAGACTAGGGGTCTACGTACCTTGTCAAAAGCTGCCAAGTTGAAACCATCCTCAGTAACATCTGGTTATCTCAACAAGATGCCTACACACTACATAAACCTATACGACAGAAATTTCTTTGACGTCGAGTGGTGGTAGGTGGTATCGACCATCAATGGCAAGCTGATCTAGTCGATGTGTCATGCTTGGCCAAACACAACCGGGGTCATACCTTTCTGTTGACTTGCATCGATGTGTTTTCCAAATATGCCTGGGTAGTTCCCTTGAAGACTAAGACAGGTGTTAGCCTAGTGACAGCCTTTGACCTGATATTGATACAAGGCCGAAAACCACAACGCTTGCAGACGGACAAAGGCACAGAATTTGTCAATCGCAAATTTCAGACGTGGTTGAAAGGCAACCACATTCATTTTTTCACAACACACAATGCGGAAACCAAAGCAAGTATAGCAGAACGCTTTGATCGTACGTTGAAAAGCAAAATGTGGCGTTATTTAACCAAACACAACACATTTGATTATCTATCGGTGCTACAGCAATAAGTACGGGGATACAATAGGAGCTACCATCGAAGTATTAAACGCACCCCCGAGTCGGTCAAACTTACCAATGATACTAAAGATACTAAACCTCCTAAACTCAGCATGGGGGAAAGAGTCCGCATCAGTAAGGAACAGGGCAAGTTTAAAAAGGGGTATTTGCCCAATTGGAGTGACAAATTGTTTACCATACATAAGGTTCACTCTGGTATACCCAATGTCTATACTCTCATGGACGATACCCAAACTGTATTGGCGGGTACGTTTTACGAAGCGGAAATTCAACGAGTAGGTGATAAAACCGTGTATCGTATGGAGAAGGTGTTGAAAGAAAGAAGGCGTAAAGTTGGCAAGCAATACTTTGTCAAGTGGTGGGGGTATCCAAGCAGTTTCAACAGTTGGGTCGATCGACTGGAAGTCTATAAAAACTGATGTTGCCGTCGATTCACCATCATACCATGGAAAGCCAGCGTGACAATCAGAGCAATCGAGTGTGGACAGTGTCTTGGTCAATCCATACCCAAAGCAGAAATCGTGTTCTTTGCACAAATCATCATCCTGTATATGGTCATAGTCGTCAGCATTTACAATTTATCAGCGGCCGTTTCAAAGGTGATGGTGATGCCTCTAGTGAAACAAACACTGCCCTCATTGGCCAGGAAAGCTGTACCCATCGTCAAGAAAAGTATCATGAAAACAGGAGCCAGGGTAGTAGGAGATGTATTGAAGGGTCGACCTTTGAAACGGCCGCTAAACGACGAATGATACAAACCGGAAGTGAATTTGTTAATGACTTGGCTCCAGCTATAAAACGACATGCGCGAGGCAGTCACACCAGACCCAAACGTGGTAGACCATCGAATAAGAAACGCGGCAGACCGTCAAAGCGTGGAAGACGACGACAGCAGAAAGGTGATATATTCGGTTAACCATGGCTCTCGTCCACCCACAATCGTGCCCCTGTACCAAAAGTGAATTGGATCTTTTTAGTATTCCACCGACTCAGAGTAGTATTGCACATGGTCATTGGGTGGAACATCACCCGGTTTCGGCGCTAGGTGCGGGTCCTGTTGAATTTAGCGTCAGTGGTTCGGGTGATGATTATCTTGACCTGGCCAATTCCTATTTACACATCCAGACCAAGGTGGTACAAGCCAATGGTGATAATTTAGAGGTGGATGCCCCTGTGGCTCCTGTTAATCTGTGGCTACATTCACTATTTGGTCAAGTGGATGTAACTCTCAACGAAAAGCTGGTGTCTACCTCCTCCAACACTTATCCGTATCGGGCCTACATGGAAACTTTGTTGAGCTACGGTCCGGCAGCTAAAGAGTCACAGTTGACGGCAGCTTTATGGCACAAAGACACGGCCGGTCACATGGACACCTGTACGGCTGATAATAAAGGGTGTCGGATCCGACAAAGGCGAGCGGCCACCAGTGGGGTGGTGGATATGATGGTGCGACTTCATCTCGACATGTTCTGCACCTCGGGGTAATATGACAGTCAACCAAGAAAATCTATTTCTAGGTCAGCTTCCCAAGCGTCTGGTTTTTGGGTGTGTAGATAAGGATTATTTCAATGGTCACTATGAAAAGAATCCATTCCATTTCAAGCATTACAACAGGAACTTTTTGTCGTTATATGTGGATGGACAACAGATCCCCGCCAAACCCTTACAACCCCATTTTGCAGACCATATATACACACGAAGTTACGCCAATCTATTCATTAGCACAGGGCAAGCCAATCAAGACGAGGGTAATCACATAACGTGGCACGAATATCCAAAGGGTTATAGTTTATTTGCCTTTGATCTAACACCTGATTTAGCTGAAAGCGGTAGCCACTTTAATTTGATCAAACAAGGAAACATCCGCTTGGAAATGCGTTTTGCTGAAGCTCTACCTAATACCGTCAATGATATTGTATATGCCGAATTTGAAAACGTGATTCAAGTGGATCCAGCTCGTAACGTTTTATTTGATTACGCGGCCTAAGTATGGATTCGGTTCAACTGCGAACCCTGATTGCCCAAGATCCCCATACTCGTCAAATAGTTTGAGGTGTCTTTGCCTTGGATACATTGCCTCGAAACCTAGTCCAGCCTAGTGGTCTGATTTGTAACACCCAACCCTGTAAACAACCTGGTGAACACTGGGTGGCCATTTATATTGATCATGAAGGTCGTGGAGAATATTTTGATTCGTTTGGTTTACCACCTCTCCAACCTACGTTTCATAGGTTTCTCAGGCGTCATTGTGTATCATGGACCTTTAATCAACAGACTGTGCAAGCTTTAAACTCTAGTGCCTGTGGTTTGTATTGTATGTATTACTTGCTTTTAATGAGTCGAGGTGTTTCCATGAAGCAACTCTTGCATGTATTTAAGCAGGAATTGGTTGCTAATGATACCATAGTATACGATTTGATTAATAAAATATACCAAACAAATTGTTGTTGTTGTAGTTGCCTTGTTTGCACAATCATTTTATTGGTATGATTGTAAAATACATGCTCAACATGAATCAGGAAAAAATGGAATTTTGTTTTACATTTTCTAAAAGTACATCACTCACACTGAGACAACAATAAACTTATCACAACAACAAACATCATCAATAATCAAACCAGCAAGGGGCGCGTTGATACCCCATCAGTCAAGACTTCCCGTTTGGGATAAAAATATGAGAGAGAAGCTCGTGACTGGGTATAGGTGAACATCTGGTTGTCCACACTGCGGAACCCCCGATTAACACCTGACCCTGATTGTTGCTCTCTCAACACTTTTAAGTATGTGTCTTTGTTGAGTGTACTTTGGTTTTTGTTCAGCCCCTTGCAAGATGTTTTGTCAGTGTGACCAAAACAATAGTATATTTTGCTACACAAACTGACAATCCCATCACCACACCATTCTTCTTTGAATAAGCCGGGTGTTCTTTTGTCAAATTTTTGACGCTCGAGACAGCACGGTTGATCGACCCAATCCTGACCACTACACTTGGCATTCACCCATTCCTTACGGTGAGCCTGACAAGTGACCGCTGGCATCCATTGATCCCATTCACGGTAAAATGCCTCTTTCAAGTCAGGTTTGACCACCTCTTCCAAACATCGACCCGAAATGGCAAAATAGGCAGAGTCGGTGTCCATTTCACAATACTCGAAATCACACCTATCCACATATTTAGCAACAAATTCAAAGTAAAACTCCAACATCCTTAACTTTGCATATTGGTACACAAAGAAGCCAATTTGATGCGGTAAGTTTAACGATATTGAAGCTTTGGCCATATCGACTTCGTATGTGGATTCGTCTAGTTCATTTAGGGTGCGAAACGTTTTATCGTTAATAAGTTTGCCTGCACCACGTTCATCCACATACTTTACATTTCGATGTTTGGTTTGGTTTGTAACCGTGCGCCCGTAACCCGAATTACCAAGAAGTTTCATGGTATCCGCCACTATAGCTTGGTTGGGATCAGCATCCCAGGTACGCCTACAAAGACACACAATGAAGAAAATAATAAAGGTTTGATAGATACTACATGTTTTGCATCGTAAAAAATAATAAGCTATAAGCTAATGATAATTCAAAAAAAAAAAATAAATAAATAAATAAATAAATAAAAATAAAAAAATAATCAGATAAATTTTCATGAAATAATTAATAAATTATGATTAAAAAAAAAATATAAAAAAAAAAATACTTAAATAAAAATAATAATAATAATAATCAGATAAATGTTAATGAAATAATTAATAAATAAAGATTACAAAAAAAAAAAAAAAAATAAATAAATAAATCTTACCTAGCATTTGACACACGGTCTGCAAATTGACGAAAGCAGGCCTTTGGTTCATATTCCACAGTTTGGTAGATTCGTGTGACTACCAAACCATGGTTTAGATACCATTTTAATAGCGGAGTTGCCAGTAATAGCTTTTCGCCTCGGTAACTACCGATTAAGGACCTCCATGGTTGCTGTGACACATCAAGACGTAAAACCACTAGATATGAGAATGTACAGTTTAAGATATTATAGCACTTTTAATATAAATAAATCATTCGCAAAAGAAAAGGTTTTACCGTCATTATTTTATGTTGTTCTGCATGACAGGTCCGATATCCTCCCGGCAGATGTTGATATTTTTTAAAATGGGTGGCATTTCTTGGAAGTGGTCTTTCAAATCATCTGGGACATGAAGATCCACTTCCACCATACCAAAGAAAGACCCATCTCTGACACGGCTGAGAATTTCCTCTTGGGTCATTGCAGGTAGAGGTGGGGCTGGTAAGGTGTTAATGAGGGGTCTCACCAAGGGGCAGTGTCGCCTCTGGCTTCGCCATTTACACTCCCACTGCTCCACCACAGTATAACCCAATTTTCTCAAGTAAGCCGTGTTTTGACGGGTCTCCATCAACAAGTCTGCCATAGGTTTGTCTCGGGTTACATTGTGTGTCTTGCCAGTGCAGGGATGCCCATGCCAATAACAACCATGAAATTGGTAAATGGTTTGGTTTTGGACACACCAACCGTCCACAGGCAACCGGCGCGCACCAAAACGCTTCTCAAAATGATTGCGTTGGTGACGGATGTGAATGTGGTCAGTGTGAGCCACAAACTCCAACCACTCCAATGCTATATGGCGGCGATCTGTAGTGATAGGCGCAAACTCTGGAGCAACTCTTCTGACTGGATGACCGCTTGGCATTTCTTGAGCTAAAGCGTAAAGATACAAGGCATTAGCATCATAGCCGACTATACCACTGCATAGTTTGGCCTGGTCCTGATATTGAACCTGTCAGATCTGAGTCACATTCTTTTCATGATATCGATGGAAAACGATGGATGGCCCACCTACAATGTTATTCTTAATGAGCCAATACAGATCCTCATTTTTATCATCGACTAATGAGAAGAAGCAATCCAGCTCCTGGAACATGTAATTCAATGTCAGACCCGGAACACTAATACCCTGCTTAAACATATCGATATTACGCTCCTCGTAAAATCGACTTTGCTTTGCCAATGCCTCTAGAAATGGGACTACATCAATATTATTGTAATATTTCAAATAGTCCTTGAAGCAGGTGATCCCTTCAGACTCCCATGCACGCTGACATTCTAAATAGTCTGCTTCGCTAATGTTTTCATTACGAAGCGAACTATAAAAGTCAGCGTGAGAAGGTAGCTCTCTGTGGGTCAATGTGACCCATTCATACGGAAAACAGGCTTTGTTTATACTGCACTGGTATGCTTTTAAATATTTGTCGTAGTTGCAACCAGGTGTCAAATAGTTGCAGATATCCAAAATTTAAAATTGCTAGACTTAAGGCAAAGAAAACTATTATTTTTTTTAACGACAAAATTAATTGGATCGTATTGTGCGAAGTACCGCATGAGAGCTACCTTGACGGCGTTCAGGTCGTATTTTCCGGAATTAAAACCAATAACGGGTAATTCCATCAAATAACTCTGAAACTTGGATGTTTCCCTTTGGTTACCGGGTCGGTAACCAGCTGCTCTTGTAGTTGTTCATCCATACATTGGAGTAAGGAGGTGTGCTTCTCCTGTAGGATGACATAAGCAGCATCGGCCACTTGCTTCAAGTGGGTCATCATACGCAAAACCAACTCATCCGTATCACCCTCGGTAACAAAGCAAACCGGTTCCTGGAAACCGGGTACATTGCTACATACGGAGACTGACATGGGTACATGACGAGCCTCCCATATCACCTTGTCCGAGTTGGTGGGTATGTCTGACCTATCAAAATAACGCTCAAAGTCGTAAGTGGCTCGATAGGGATAGGCGGCTTCCTCCACTTCAAACCCACCGTCGCGAAGTACATCGAAAATGGTGGGTGGTGGGTGGTAGACCCCACCTGGATATCGATACACGGTCTCCGCAATACATGTTGCTTGGTGCCGATGCAGCATACCCACATGGTTCCACAGTTTGCCCCATGTGGTGCAAGCGTAAGACTTGCAATAGCGATCCCGGTTTCTGTATATAACTGAAATGCGCCTCGTGGAGGTTGAGGTACATTGCTTCAGCATAGTTAGTAGGGGACCGCCTCACAAGTGTGGCAACCTGTCAACAAACAATCATGTAAAATATTCAGTTTCGAATTACAATTTCATTGAGTAAAGCTTCACTTAAATTATTTATATTTCAGCTTACCTGCTCTTCAGTGCTTTGGTACACGAAAATGTTAACAACGAAACGCTCCTCCACTTTTTCGATATCGGCCCATGGAACACCGGGGAATGTTTCAATGTCGCCAGTAGGATAGGTCTCTCGAAAAAGCCGTTTCGTCAGCTTCTCCAATCCTCGAAGCGGGGCCCCACGCTGCAAGGCCAGACAACGAAACAGGCATAGCCTGTCAGTGTATGGTCTTCCAGAATTCATGTCCGTGACCAGCCCTAGGACAGCCTTGTTGTTCTGGATATGAGGAGGCAGTTTGGTAGGGGCAAAACCAATAGGGTGGTCTAGTAACTTGCTGACATAGACTGTCAGGTTCGTTACTTTAACAACCACCCACTTGGAATTGGGGCGCTGATCGCGGGCCCATGTCAGAATGTCCCCCTGTTCAATCCGCCTCCCGAAAGCTTCGAAATCATCCGCATTTCTTATGGTGACCGGTGCCGGAAGCAGCCGGGCATTATTTATTGAAGAATGAAAGTAGCGGAGTTCACCACTCTCATTATTCCTCAAGATAAAGCCGTAGCTGGCATTTATTTTGATGGCCACTTGTTGCTGATCGAAGATAACCTCTCTCGGTATGGGCATTGCCGTGCCTAAGTTCGAGCGCCGCGATTCCGGTTGCCAGAGCATCTGAAAGAAAGAAAGAGAGAGAGAGAGAGAGAGAGAGAGAGAGAGAGAGAGAGAGAGAGAGAGAGAGAGAGAGAGAGAGAGAGAGAGAGAGAGTTAAACAAATCACCTCATTGATTCTAATTAATCACAAGCAACAATATGAAAAGATCATACCAGGTTCATCTTCATTCCCCATTACCCCGGCGCCTTGCTGACCATCGTCGATTGCCACGTTTGCTTGGTTAGCTTCAACTGTCAAACAGAAATAACTAGTGCTAGGCCGAAATTCCATCATAATATGTTGGTATATATTTGTTTTATATATTTTGTTGAGCTCACGTTCAGACGCAATTAATAATCCATGAATCATATCAATACCTATTTCAGCAGGAAAGCCGGCTAATTCGTCAAGAGCTTGATGCGCTTCGTTCAACGCATACTCGTCCATGACACATGACAACTCATTGTCATTAACATCACTATCCCACAAAGCTAACACAAATAAAGATTAAAGAAAAAAACCAAACAACTAAATAAATAGTGAATTTGATATCATTTAACATGATACTGCTACTAATGACAGTATTATATATGTCATAACCTCGACTGATATTTTACCTTGATCGCGCTCGTACTCCCAAAGTACTAGAACCAAATGACAACAATCTTTAGTCTGAATACAGCTATTTCAAGATAAACTCTTAATAAGCCTTTTTTTATTATTATTATTATTTAGTTGTAGTTATCATCGGATATCGCTCTGAATTAAATTCACTAGGATAAATAATATTTAAATGAAAAATTCATGCTTACACTCTGATGAACTCGAACGACGACAAAAGCGTTTTCTTGCTGGCTCCATCTTGGATCGTCTTGGGTCTAATAGCTGACTCAGATTGTAATTTTTTTCATTCATTACAGCCACTTTATATTAGAACACTCTGCATTCCAGCGTGAAACAACGCCGAGTGCCGTGCGCAAAAGCTTTAATTAGGCCGACCACGGGTTGCGCATGCGCTGTGAGGCCAAAATCTCATTTCAACTTCTTACTTGACAGCGCATGCGTCGTGGGGCCAAAACCTCATTTCAAATTCTGACTTAACTAGGAGCGAACCTCTTCTCTTCAAGTAGATGCGCCAGAATGATGACTCGGATTGGTGAGTAATACGCTTTTCACTTTAAAAAGCTAGTACAATTGTTTCACACCACCCTCAAACGTATGAAAATACCAGTATGGTTAATACATATTTTTTTTTATTATTGATTTCATTTCATGATTTCATTTGGGGTAACTCCCCGGAATGTGGTAACTTCTGCGCCGTCGCACCCGGCATATTTTTAACTCGCCCCGCAGTAAGCATCGTTCTAATAGATCGAAGGCTAACGATCGCGGGGGCCACTCGGAGTTCATGATGTTCTTTATTACCTGTATATATATATATATATATATATATATATATATATATATATATATATATATATATATATAGATATATATATATATATATAGATATATATATATATATATATATATATATATATATATATATATATATATATATATATATATATATATATATATATATATCTATATCTCTATCTATATATATCTCTCTATATCTCTATATATCTCTATCTATCTCTATCTATCTCTCTCTATATATCCATCTCTCTATATCTCTATCTCTCTCTATATATATCTATCTATATCTATATATGAATATGACAAATGAATATACTCATGATATATATGGGTTCTGGATGAGTCAATTTCCTAATCGACTATGTTGTGATGATTTGGCTCAAGAGTGATTTCCATCTCGTAAGTTGACCACAAACGATTGGTATCGTATTTATATGCGACAATTATTCAGGAATAAGAAGGCGTCTCCCGTATAATTTTGTTGTTGTTGTATTTTACAGTAAACCTGGTAAGCGGTTCAGAATGTACCAGCATAATTTACTCATGATCGAAGAGGAGATTCCCCTAATTATAGACAATGGCTTGTCTGTGTGTGTCGGGCGAACTCAATTCTTAAGTTCGTGTTAAGCGTGATAACAAGCTATTAGTGAGGTGTCATGGTCGTATAATAAGTATCAAGCAGAGGGAGTCTTGTGTGTGTGAGTGTCAGGCGAACTCAAATCTTAAACTCGTGTATTATAACTAGGTGTTAGAAAATTGTCGCATGATGAGCGTTATGCGGGTGGCGAAAGCTGTCGTCAATCTCCCGCATAACTGAAGGAAGCTTTTTCATTTCATACACAAACTGACTTGAGGAAAGCTCTCAATATGGAACTATCGCTGATTCTTTTGGAATAAGCAAAGTTTGGAAAAGTTTCTTCTCTGTAGGGGTAAGTTTGTTTTTTATCATCAGCCCCATTTAACAGAAATATTTCGTTTCGCGCGCCATTTACACCGGGATGCGTATTTCGTCAGCATTGCATTTGATTGTGTTATACTTATTTTGGCGTCATTGTCTTAACATTTTTAACACATGAATACTTAAGTGCTCCATCACACGTTAAAGCTTCTTCACACTTTTCATCTTTGCTTACATATTCAATTCCATTACTAAGCGCATGAAGGTTACGTCATTACCACCTGGTGTGGGCTTATTACATGATCAAGGATCTTTAACTCAAACGGTGGACTTCAAATACATTCTCAACGTATTGTTATTCCCAAGTATTGTATTAGGAAAGGCTCATTATCATTAAGCTTCGACAACATTCTTAATCCCAATTGTCATTCACACTAATTAACATATCAATAGCAAACTTCACAGATCTTCTTCACTCCAGCCATATTCGCATCTATTACAGCTTACAACTTATTCCCATTGTTACAATTTGAATCCTACCACAAGATATACTTAACACCCATTATTATTCTCAATCATGAATATTCACTTAACCTATTTACTAACATGTTCAAACACGTCTTCCCAAGTTCATTGTTATCCCAAAAGGGCGTGGGTACATCATTTGACTAGAAGTCTTAAACTAAAGGATATACTCAAACCATTGTTATTCTCATGTATTTCTATAGAACCCCACTCAGTACCTTTAAACACTCAACAACACACCTAAACAAGGCCTTACATCATATCACGTGGACACATAGCATCACCACGTGACAAACAAGTCCAAACAAGTCCAAACACGTCACATGATTACGTGGTCAACGCGTGGGGGGGGATCCTGGGGGTGGGCAACTCAATGGGGGAGGGGGGGGGGGGGGCTCTGGTATAACGTATACAAAAGTTTTCCAGTGTATCCTGTGCGCCATATACTACTTGTAGGCTATAAACATGCACAGAAGGTCTGGGACATATTCGAGTGCGCCACTATGGGCGACTACCATGACCTGTACCTGCGCACGGACGTGCTGCTCCTGGCAGATGTGTTGGATTAGTTTGTTCATATTCTCAAAATTAAAGTGAAGTCATCAAATGGCCCATAAAAAAGATGGGATGTGGGCTTATTGGTGTCTATAGGTCTATTTCATTGTACACTTTCATTGTGAAGTTAGAAGAGTAGCTATTCATAAAAAATGTTCCCATTGAACAAGAACGATGTAAAGGATAACATGGATGGAGGACCCGCATCTCATTGATTGTCGTTATATATGTAATAAATAGATCCTAACCAAACGCCATGATTTTAGAATATAGTTAGTGTTGATCATGTCATTTGCAACTAGAATATCTTCGGAAATGAAGCCAGACGAGATCGAATCCTATGCCGCAGATGCTGGAAGTATCGGTTTATCCGAAGTAAAAGGTAGGTACCAAATCTTAAATTGCATCAATCGATTGGAAATATATTTATATATTGTACTTGTTCGCTGTAAACCTACTAGTTTATGACATAAAGTAAATTGGGTGAAGTGTATATTGAGGGAATCAATAGACAAAATAAATACAGGTCATAATTACGGGATACTATCATAAAAAGAGAAGCCATAAATTAAAACATACTGCTATAGATGTGTCTGACCATAATATTTTGATACTATGTGCTGGCATATACTGGGTAACTTGTTAATGAAATCCAGAAATGTTCATAAAATATATATTAACTTTTTCATAAATTCATTCGCGAGATGTGCTCATATCAAATGAATGGTATCATATGTATATTGAAGATAATGATGGCGTTCTCACCAGAAACTATGAAATTGTATGAAGGCTTCGCTATTTCCCCTAAATCTTACAAGAATCCTCCCGACATTGAATCAAATACAAACCACAACAATTGCAATTTATGTCAGATTCGATGGATGAACCCCAGGCATTCGAAGACATAATCGATGACATTGGAGGATTTGGCTATTGGCAACGTATGATATTCTTCATCATATGTCTTACCGACATCTTTGGTTCCTTGGCACTGATGCTACCCGTGATAGCTGGGGCTACTCCGCGTTGGTACTGTGTTGATCAAACACCACCAACAGGCTCTGATGACAACACCTCTGCCGTTAATGTCACATGGAACAAATGCGTTGTAAATGCGTCCTTCTGCTCAGCTTTTAAATTCCACGATGACTTCACATCAATCGTTAGCCAGGTGCGATAAGAATCCCTGTCTATTATATGATTCAATAGGCTTGTTATTCGTTGTGCCCGTAGATATTGTCAGAAAGAAAAAAAGACGAGCATGAAAGTTTCAAGTCAAATGTATGACACCCATAAATATTCTCCATTATTACGGATTAAGCATTGATATAATCCATCTACTTATGTGCCCTATTTGTTTCGATATATTCTTTCATTTCAACATTAATTACTTATTTCAATTTAGGCAAATTATAAACAATTCGTCTCCACATATTTCATTCGTATCTTTATAGCAAAACATTATCGTTCCAGTGGAATCTTGTATGTGACAAGAAATACGATACCACAACATCTAATCAGATGAGCGGTTTGTTCCCGGGAGCGATAATGGGAGGTCAGAGCTCCGATCTGTATGGAAGTAAAAAAAAACCTACTTCGTATCAGTCGTTCATCTCATCACGTAAGGAATGATGTCTGCTTGCATTCCACACTGGCAGATGTACGCCGTCTGTCGATTCCTAACTGGTGTGCGTGATGGGTTGCAACAAGTGATCAACTGCGTGTACCCATTGGAATTCGTATGTCAACGATGGAGATCACTTTGTGGAACTGTCGGCTTCTGGGCTGTGGGACAAATGTCCGTTGCAGTTCACCCAATTTTCTAATATATTAATTAGTCTTCTATTGTGGATTTTCCATCGATTAATTCCCTTTTATAGTTTAACTTGGACGGCGATTGGATACTATGTGACATGTTTCACCAGGCTTATTGAATCAGAATTTGGAGGCATCTTGTCATTGCAATAAGCCTTCCGGGCTACTTATACATCTTCATGTGGTGGTCAATACAAATTGTGTTCTTCTTCGGAATTATTCAAAAGAAGTGATATTCATTGGCATCACCATAAATGTCACATAAGCCCTGTCCAGATATCACTGTACTAGTCAAGTTCTGCGATCTGGAAGAGGCGCGGGAGAGGACTGGCAAAAAATGCACCTACTTAGACGTCGTCAACAACTGGCACTACTGCTAAATAACACTCATATCTATGTTGGCATGGTAGGATGTTATGAAACAAGCAGAAAGAAAGAAAATCATACAACATTAGCATGACAGGATGTTAGGAACATTGCGACAATATGACATTATCAATTGATAGATAAGGAAGTGTGCTAGGAAAATAACCCCATCATGACAATGTTGACTTTATGTCCTTGTCTAAATTCAATGATGAAACATGTGAAGCCTCACTACCCCCGACTGATCTTAACTTTCTAATGCAAGTTCATTCTTATTTTTTAACTTATTGTATCCACATGCTTTGGTAAAGACATTAATGTCAAACCTTGTGTTGCCAAAACAGGTTTGCGACGTGTCTTATCTATTACCAACTGTCATTCAACGTCCGTAATCTATCAGGAAATCGTTACGTCAATATGACCATAGCTGGAATCGTAGATTTCTTCAGTATGCTTTTAGTCATACCAGCTTGTAACATGTAAGTTTTCCTCCACTTAATCAATAATTCGATTGCTTCAATGGTTATTGCAATATCCTATATACCATTTTATCTGTCATTTGGGGGTCCAATAATGTTATAATTTCAGTTTGGATAGCGAAAATAACCTTTCCTACCGTTCTGTTCACGAGTTGGCAAGGGTGCAGCTTTGGGCGCACAACACGTTATGTCAAATATATAGCATAAATTTGTTTCAAAACGTAGTCAGGTCGATGGTCTCTTAACAATAACCAATATAATTCGATTGCTTCAATGGTTGCAGTAATATATATATCATGGTATCTGAAAATGGTGGTCCAATAATGTTATAAATCATTGCAGATAGCGAAAATAACATGGCTAGAGAAGTTACTGTAATGGCACAAGTTGGCAAGGGTGCAGCTTTGGGCGGATTATATGTTTGTCAAATCTATAGCGCAGAGTTGTTTCCAACTGTAGTCAGGTAGATGATCTCTCAATATCAATAGTTATCCCGATATACATGCATTTATATATATATATATATATTTATATATATATATATATATATATATATATATATATATATATATATATATATATATATATATATATGTATTTCATATATATATATATGTATTTATGAACATATATATTTATAGATATATATATATATATATATATATATATATATATATATATATATATATATATATATAATATATATATATATATATATATATATGAATATATACATATTCATATATGAGTGTGTCTGTCTGTCTGTCTGTCTGCATATTTATGTATGTTTGTGTGTATATATGTTTGTATGCATGTATGTATGTGTGTATATATACGCTTATATATATGTATGCATATGCAAGTTTATAAGTATGTATGTATGCATGGATATGTGCATGCATGCATTCATGCGTGTATGCATGGATGTATGTACATATGAATGTTTGTTTGTATGTGCGTATGTATGTACATATGAATGTTGCATGTATGTATGTGCGTATGTATGTTTCCATGTATGTATGTATGTGTGTATGTATGTGCGTGCATGTATGTATGTATGTATGTATGTATGTATGTATGTATGTATGTATGTATGTATGTATGTATGTATGTATGTATGTATGTATGTATGTATGTATGTATGTATGTATGTATGTATGTATGTATGTATGTGTGTGTATGTATGTATGTATGTATGTATGTATGTATGTATGTATGTATATGTATGTATGTATGTATGTATGTATGTATGTATGTATGTATGTATGTATGTATGTATGTATGTATGTATGTATGTATGTATGTATGTATGTATGTATGTATGTATGTATGTATGTTTGCATGTATGTATATATGTATGGGAAGGAGTGTTATGACAAGCAATCTCATGTATTTCTACCTTTCCTGTTGAGGCTTATAGAAACCTGGGAGTGGGTGCCGGTACAGTGGCTGGTCATGTCGGAACAGTGCTGGGACCGCAGATGGTGTTACTGGTGACCTATGTTAAATTAAGTCTATCAGCGATACAGTCTCTTCGAACTCTAGTCGATGTTAATTGCGTTTAAATTTGTAGTCTCTAACGATTGCCATATTATTTATTGAATATTATCTTGCCACCAGACTTTTTATCACTTGTTGTTGTGTATCAGGGTATGTACCACAGTACTTTGCCCTTCATATTATCATCCCTTGTGTGCTTATCGTCTCGCCCTTCATATTTCTCCTACCTGAAACAAAAGGACGACCTCTCGAAGATCACATGTAGCCACATCAATATTCATCCTTAACGAGCTTATCAAAGAACGCAAGCATACCAACACATCATATTTTTAAACACTGAACATTGGTCAGCCTAGTAGAATGATGACGTCATTGATATTCTCTGCATTAATGTATGTTGGAAACATTACCATAGTTTATATACTATATTCGTTGTCATGGCATGAAATAGATTAATCAGTCTCCAAAGCAGGGAGCATTCATATGAAATATCATACTCCTGTAATGTGTATTTGTTCTTTTCTTACATATATGAGCAAACAAACAACGAAGTCAGTGAATAAATTCGATTAGATCCTGATTGCTGGGTTCAGTTGTGCAGGAGTGGATGTGGCGCGGACCATTTCGAGCTATGTAAACTAACATATATAAATACAATCATACATAATTACATGTAAACCACACGTTCCTGGTAGCATATTTACAGTCACAGATGGTGCTTAGTGTTAGAGAATCATATTTGCGGTGTGTATGTCCCCGTGCGGGCCTCGAGGGTGTATTGATATTTGCGGTTGCAGGTCAGTTCCGGTTGCTGATATAGACTGAATTGATTCAGCAGCAAAACTCAAGTGAGATCAAGTGGATGAACCATGTTTTCGACAACTCCAATAAAGGCCACACGGCGTTTATGACGTGATTTTTTTATAGATATCTAAGTTGACATGGAAATAATTGATTCAAAAGGCCTCCAAAGAAATTCAGGGACAATATATCATGTTCGTGACATTCCATTCCACATGTACATGATTGCTATTTTGTTGACCCCAAAGCCCTTTTATCTGTTACACGATTCTGCTGTTTGCAATTGTTTTTAATTGAAGTATTGCCTACATTTGTCCTCGCTTGCTGTCCCTCTGTCATCGAACAATAGAATAAAAAAGTATTGCAAAGTTTTCGTCTTGTAAACTAACAAAGTTGGTACAGTTGGTTGTATCTTATGACAACTCAGATTGATGACAATTTTCGTCATGATACTGGAAACCAATATATTTATTTTTAAATTACCAATTATAGAACTATAAAACAAGTTTACGATTACATTCTTTTAGATAACCTCCACTTAAGTGTGCATGCTATAACTTGCATAATGATAAAAGTCATGTGTTTTCACTTGAAGAGCGACCACAATATCTCAATAAGTCCTTTTAATAAAATGTCAATGGAAATGTCGAGAATAATAACCTTTTTATTGTGCTAGTCTACATGCACAAAATGGCAATAGATAACTGTTTTCCGTTTCATACTTAAATAGCCAAATGACACCAAGCATATTGACAACAAACAATGTTTGTCAATCATTGTTAAGCATAAATGTACATTATGATTGCATGCCGAGGCTTTCATTGATTTGATCATGAATAAATGATCAAAATTTTCTGAGTAGATTGTATAGTTCAGTCCTGCCTCATGTATTTCTGGATAGAGTAAGCTATCATAGATATTATAATTAATTGAATACTACATTTGGGTTAACAAAGACCAATCTCAAGATTGTCCCACATGACCAGGTACCAGATCAAAATTATCTGTGTGGATAGCATAGTTTAGCCTGCCCCATGTATTTCTGGGATAGAGTAAGCAATCATAGATATATTAATTAATTGAATACTACATTTTGGTTAACAAAGACCCATCTCAAGATTGTCCCACATGACCAGGTTCCTGATCAGAACTTTCTGGACCATACCGCTCAAATGCTAGTGTTGAAGGTCTATCATAAGGGACCAATACCATGACCAAGGTTCAGGCTTTTTGCTATATAAGTAAAATGTGAAGGGGCTAAAACTTTATTATAATACTATGTAGATATTGTAGTCAACTGTTTTTAAGAATTGGCAGGACACCAATGCACCAAACGATCTTTTTTCACATGCAACCCATCAGCATAAGGTTTTCGGTGGTCATCTTTGTAGATCTTTTAATATCAATACCTGGTGTTGAAAAACAAATAAGCAAAGTAAATCTAAAGAACAATCAAGAATATTGCCTTCTTGTTTTAAGCCCGATAAGAAGCAAACTAAGAATCTGGAAAAGATATTTGAATGTTAAGGAATAAGCAGCCGTAGAACGGTTAAACATGAATAATGAATTGAAATATGAACACTCTGCAATCGACTGACCGCAAAACGATCATCACATAATTGTTGTTTTAGATTGATAGATGACAAGTATAAATCTATCCGGGCGTGGCGATGACGGTGATGGTGAGGGTAGGGGTGTAGGTATACCTGTGTTCTTCGACGTCTATGTGAGGATCATAATGAAAGTTGGCTAGATGCGATCTTCGAGAGGTTGTCCCTTCATTTCAGGTAAGGAAAATATCAGCGGTAAGGCGATTAAGCACAGGAGCGATGATAATATGTAGGGGACAGTGCTATGGTACATTCCCTGTTACACAAACAAAGAGCTTAAAAAGCCTAATCCCTCGAAAAAATCTATCGCAAACTAAACTAATAACATATATTATATCCTTAACATATGTAGCAAATAAATAATCACATAGAAGCATAATTAAAACAAAAGTTCGATCAAGTTACTGGGGAGAATGAAACAAATTTACAGTCATGTTTGTCAATATCACACAAGAGATGAGTATAGCTACATTACTCACCAGTAGCACCATTTGTGGTCCTAGAATCGCTCCAATACGACAGGCCACAGAACTCGCACCCAATCCAACATTCCTACAATCCCCAACATAATTATTGATTTAGCAGCCGTCTCTTACAATGAATCACCAATCAGTCATAAGGTTGTAAATCAATAGCATCCAGATAATCATCAACTATCCATATTACTACCAAGCTATTGATCGACCGGTCATAACTTCACCAAACGTTCATTGGCCATTTATAGCATCACCAACTGGCACTCGGACGCGTTTGTGCCAAGTCGGTGACGGCACTAAATGAACGCTGTCCACAATTATCTTTATCATCGCGATATCACCTCGTTGTTGAAAGTGAAGATGATCCACATTACTTCATTGTATTTCAACACATCTCAACAAGCCTCCACCGGACATAACGACACCTCTCATTTATGACTACGATTATCACAATCTATAGCGATACTCATGTATTATTTCGTCGAGGCGTAATCACCAAATAAATAAAAGGAATGGCAGGTAATGCGATCCATTAAGCATATTGATGATAATGTCAGTATATTAACGTCAATTAATTCACCTGATTACTGTAGGAAAGATCTCCGCGCCGATGATACCACAGACATAAAAAGCACCTGAGGTTGCAGCCTTGCCGAGCTGCACCATGACCATTACCATTTTATCCAGCTCATTCTCTTTGCCTGCAAATTAACGCTGTGCTCGAATATTTTCATCCATGGATTGCAACGTACACTACCTACGACCAGACTAAAATCATTAGAGAAATTATGCTAATGGTAGCCTGTCCTTATAATAACAATATTATTCAAATGTTTTATTCACATTTACTTTCTGTCACCTGTTAGAAACAAGCCCATCAATGTCAAATTTCCAGTCAGAGCTATAATCATAAACAGATGATAGGTAAGACGTCGCCCCAAACAGGAATACAAACAAAGAACGTGGGTAAGGAAATCCTTCAACAGATGTTTCAGGGATAACTAAATCGCAGCATATCTTTTAAGACTCACATGTTACAACCTGGAATGACCAAGAGCAAGCTTATGAAGTCCACAATTCCAGAAAAAACAATGTTAACATAGCGATCGCCTGATAGGTTTCGTACGCTGAAGGTAAGTTGGTAATATACAATAGCTGCTGTAAACCTGTCGAAACGCCAATACCAGTTGTATCAACACGAAACCTGGGTGATCGATAAGAAATTACATGCTATTATGGAAATCCCATAAGCAAATACGGCAATGAATAGTCTCTCATGTGTTCATGAAGGTTAAAACATCCTAACAAGACATGTACGAATATTGACAGCTATCTTGTGTCTTTGTTTCTAACATCCTCCCAGTGCAGCCAAATACCGATTTGTCGATTTGTTCCTTACATCCTGCTACCACACGTAAAATGATTGCTATATTTCTGTCATTCATAACATCCTACCATGCCAACATAGATATGAGTGTTATTTTGCAGTAGTGCCAGTTGTTGATGATGTCTAAGTAGGTGTATTTTTTCCCAGACTTCTCCCGCGCCTCTTCCACATCTCAGAACTCGGCTAGTACAGTGATATCTGGACAGGGCTTATTATTTTTCCTGGCTATCTTACGTAAGATAGCATGAGCCTCTGTGAATCGTCGCTTTTGTGTCAGCCAGCGAGGTGACTCCGGGAGCAACCTGCACACGGTCAACATCCTCTTAGCTTCAATCATACGATTCTCATGTGTTATTGAAATGTATACCTCAGATAATGCCATTGAATATCACTTCTCTTAAAAAATTCCGAAGAAGAACACAATTTGTATTGACCACCACATGAAGACGTATAAGTAGCCCGGAACGCTTGTTGCAATGACAAGATGCCTCCAATTTCTGATGTTTAATGCCTTAAAAACATGTAATTTCAACAGTTATACTCATTCTGCTGCACCATTAGAACGTCAAATGTCAGACGAGGGACAACGGAAAATGTTACCGTGGCTGCTAGAAGAAATTGTCCAATGGACCAGAAACCAACAGTTCCACAAAATGACCTCCATCGATGTCCTACGAACTCGAGTGGATACACACAGTTGATGACCTGTTGGGATCCGTACCCCACTCCAACTAAGAATCGACAGGCCGCATAAACCTGCCAGCTGGGCGCGAAAGCAGACAACATTCCTGACGTAATGACAAAACGACAGAAATGAAGTAGGGGAGTTTTCTTCCATAAAGATCGGAGATCTGACCTCCCAGGATCGCTCCCACTAGCAAACCACACATCTGAGTAGACGTGATGAGGTCGCTCACGAATTTCTTCTCACATACAAGACCCCACTGGAAAAACAAAGCTCAATCAACCATAGTTCAGTTGAAAGTTTTTGCGTTTATTTTGTATTGGCTATATGCCAAAATAATGGGGATTGTTACGTATGATCTGTGATGAATGTGGACACGGTTGCGTCGTTAAATATGTCCTGGTTCTACCATTAGCAAAAGAACAAGTAAATTAAGCCTATAAAATTCACATAGCAGACAGAGATTCCGAGCGCACCTGGCTGACGATCGATGTGAAGTCATCGTGGAATTTATAATCTGAGCAGAAGGACGCATTGACAACGCATTTGTTCCATGTGACATTAACGGTAGAGGAGTTGTCATCAGAGCCTGTTGGTGTTGTTTGATCAACACAGTACCAACGCGGAGTAGCCCCAGCTATCACTGGTAGCATCATTGACAAGGAACCAAAGATGTCGGCAAAACATATGGTGAAGAATATCACGCGTTGCCAATGGCCAAATCCTCCTATGTCATCGATTATGTCTTCAATCGTCTGTGGTTTTTCCTTCGATTCTGCGACAAAATGAAACGGAAAAAAATAACGGTTCTGTCTTTGAATGGTTTGATGAGTTGACAGTAAAAGCAGATATAAGGGGTGACCTATATCGTTTAGAAACGGAATGAACATCGGGTTTTAACGTTGCCTAATACAGCGAGGTTTTATGGTGCCTGTGATGGAAGAAGATCATTAAAACAGTGCCCTTTAGCAGCCATCGCTCAATTGCTACAATACCTTCAGTTTGCGAACCCACCAATTGAGTCACAGTTATCAGTTATTGGGTTGTTAACACAGCAATGCCATATGGGTTTACGCATAAGCCTCTGCAGCTAAAAATACTGCCCAACAATCTTACTATAATACAGCCTAAAGTGCGCTCTCTTTAGGGAGCTTCATTTCTGCCCATCAAGACTGCTTCAAAACGCGACTCTAATCTATGATATCAATGCTTTGATCGGCAAAGCATCTGGATACATAAGTGATATGATCACCATGTATTGTTGATTAAAGTTCGATAATGGTAATTGAAATATTAGGGTTTTACTTAACTTTCAACAACGAGTTTATATCGTGATGGTGATGGATGGGGATGATTGCGATGCCCCACTTGACACAAACCCATTGCCTAGACCGGGCTGCACATTTCACGCCACTGGAACGCAGATCCAGCTCAACACTATTGAGCACCAGTGTCGGATGCATCCACTTTTCAGAGATAGAACCGTCAATTAATGGTTCGAGTACTTCCTCTGGTCAGCACAGTGTTCAAATATTCTAACTACTTTCAGACAATGCATCCTTATGTAAACATTTGTCCTACATTAAGACTTGCGGCAACATATAACAACATCAGATGCATATTTAACCACAGTTCATCCTTTTTTGTGACCTTTAATATATCGTGGTAATAACTATTGTCAATAGCGCTTTTATACCGACAACGAGTGCAGTCCTTTTGCGTATGCTGCATTGCATAAATATAACGCTTTAAAATGTGATGTATGATTACTATAATCATGATGCATACTTACGCAGTATTACTATCCAGATCATGTGAAATATTTAGAAATTTGACACCAACCTTGTTCATCGCTCATCGCACTGTTTAAGACACCTGTGCCCATGGAGTCCAGCTGGTTGTCCATCCTTTCTATGTGCTATCATTAGTACCAATGACATCAAGGTAATGGAGAGAATATTTTCCAAACAGAATCTTGTCAACTTAGACCATGCTAGTCTTAAGTATTTTCCCTAGATATGCGGGTCGATTGTCAATTACGTAATACATTTGACAACATTTCAAGCAAGACAATTGTAACCTGTTTGTTAAACCTATGCACAGTGTATCTATAATCATACAGATCTACACAATAGACAGGTATAAACACTCCAATCAATACGCACAAATAACGCACACGTTCGTGCACATAAATGCACTTACATGAGCAAACCCTCATCCGCACATTCTTTTCATTCATATAGTTTGTGGCTCACCTTATTCGCTGCTGTTGCATGGACGCGGGAACACAAACCACTTGTAAATATTCCCGTTAAACAAATTCTAAGAAGATATGTCTTGGATAAATGCAGCTGCTCAGATCTAGGTTCAAAAGAGGCTAGTGAAATCGACATTGCTTCCTTGACTTGGTGCTTAAATGAGCAAATGGCCACGACGAGCTCGAGACAAAGGATAACAATGAGCGAGTGTCAAGTTTTTGGAAATGGACTTATGTAGTTAATGTTTGACAGCAAAGTGGCTCATATGATGTGCTAAACAATGATACGTGTAAGAGTGCGTATTTGCACCAAATTGGCATTAACACTCCAAGACCGACTATTTGCTATTTAATTTATGAGCGAAAATGTACGACGAGAAACCAGATGATATAAGAGAATAGTTTAGAAAAGTGTGTAGATGAAACGGTCCCAAGGTTAGATTTTTTCAAACGCAAGGTTTGTGAAGGAAAAGCGAATGAAGCGACCGTGTTCAAGCTAAAGGCAAGACTATGACCGATGTTTCTAATTTGCACAGTCTGAATCCATCTTTCACCCTATTTTTAGTAAATGCAAATACAACGCTTACCCGCTTTAGCCTTTCACTCAGCTTGTGACTCTGTTCAATCATAGACGGAAATAGATATCGGGCCGATGCCAACATAGTTTCCGGATATGCCATTTTCAAATCGGGGTAATCCTGGATGCATGTTGATGATTTTGTTAGTTGACTACCATTAAATTATTTGATTATTCGTTTCTGCCTCCTTCGTTATTGAGCTGAACATATTTGAGTTATATAAGAGTCATAACGTAAACCTTGCAGCTACTTTGCCGTGAGAAATAACACATGGTTAGAGCTGATAAACGGGCATGTTCATTTTAAACCAGGTGCATATTATAAATGGTATTAACAAGATACATAGCACACAGCAAAGTTGGGAGAGAAATCCACCACATGATAAGAGTGCTGTAGGTTAAATAAAATTGCAGCAGGATAGAAAGTAGAACCGGTCGACAAAGGGAGTAATTCATTAAATTTGCATGTTTTGATAAAGTAATTCTCTGCTTATTTTGGCTTGGACCGTATTATCATCAACATTGACAATTTTAAGAATATTGTTGAGTAAATAAGTATAAATTGCCAGTTTGGGTTTGGTCAACATTAAAAATGGTTAAAACGTCACTGCCACGGAGGGAAACTATTCAATGTTTGATTACATCAATTTAATGTCTGGTTATGACACGTTTTTGTTTTTTTATACCAACTTTCTTCATATGAGCCAACGTTGTCTCTGGTTATGCCCCTGTTCCTACCGGCCTTATACCGGGCTCTCACCCACCGTCTCATACCGGCTACCTACCGTCCCCTTACCGGTCTCGTAACGTTTAACCGGTCTCTTAACGACCTAATAACAGAGCTCCGATCTGTATGGAAGAAAGATCCCCTACTTCTTATCAGTCGTTGTTCTCATTACGTCAGGAATGATGTCTGCTTTCACACCAAACTGGCAGCTGTACGCCGCCTGTCGATTCTTAGTTGGAGTGGGGTACGGGTCCCAACAGGTCATCATCTGCGTGTACCCATTGGAATTCGTGGGACGTCGCTGGAGGTCACTTTGTGGAACTGTCGGTTTCTGGGCTGTGGGACAAATGTCCCTTGCAGTTCTGGTAAAGTTTTACATCCAATTTTATTAATATAGCAATTAATATGGTATTGTGGATTTCCCACCGATATGTTCCCTTTTATTGTTTTACTTGAACGAAGATTGGATACTATGTGGCATGTCTCACTAGGCTTATGGAATCAGAAATTGGAGGCATCTTGTCATTGCAACAAGCGTTCCGGGCTACTTATACGTCTTCATGTGGTGGTCAATACAAATTGTGTTCTTCTTCGGAATTATTCAAAAGAAGTGATATTCATTGGCATCACCATAAATGTCCCATAAGCAATGTGAATGTTTATGATTAAAACCTAAAACTAAACTTGTCTGTGTGCAGGTTGCTCCCGGAGTCACCTCGCTGGCTGACACAAAAACGTCGATTCACGGAAGCTCATGCTATCTTACGTGAGATAGCCAGGAAAAACAATAAGCCCTGTCCAGATATCACTGTACTAGTCAAGTTCTGCGATCTGGAAGAGGCGCGGGAGAGGACTGGCAAAAAATGCACCTACTTAGACGTCGTCAACAACTGGCACTACTGCAAAATAACACTCATATATATGTTGCCATGAATGTTATGAAACAAACAGAAAGATAGAAAATCATACAACATTAGCATGACAGGATGTCAGGAACATAGCGACAATATGACATTATCAATTGATAGATATGGAAGTGTGCTAGGAAAATAGCCCCATCATGACAATGCTGACTTTTTGTCCTTGTCTGACTTTTGTGTCCTGTCTCTTTCTAATGCAAGTTCATTCTGATGAAACATGCTTTGGTATGTCAAACTCGACGCCTCACTACCCCCCGACTGTTCTTAACTTTCTAATGCAAGTTGTAACATTCTTATTTTTTCCGTAACTTATTGTATCCACATGCTTTGGTAAAGACATTAATGTCAAACTCGTGTGATGCCACTCGTGTTGCCAAAACAGGTTTGCGACGTATCTTATCTATAACTATCTGTCATTCAACGTCCGCAATCTATCAGGAAATCGTTACGTCAATATGACCATAGCTCACTCCTTATCCCTTTCTGTCATTTCGGGACCTTATTTGTATTTCAGTTTGGGACGACGTCTTTCCTACCTTCTATTCGTCGTCATTGCTATGGATGGGAGTACAACAATTATGGCAATATTCATAACAGGTGACAAAACGTTGCATAAACGGATATTTAATGATAACCAATAATTCGATTGGGACAATCAAGAATCGAGGGAATTTACAGGATTGCTTCGATGATTGCAGTAAAATTGATATACCATGGTATCTGATAATGGTAGTCCAATAACTTTATAAATCATTGCAGATAATAACATGTCTAGAGAAGTTGCTGTAACGGCACAAGTTGGCAGGGGTGCAGCTTTCGGCGGATTATACATCTGTCAAATCTATAGCGCAGAGTTGTTTCCAACTGTAGTCAGGTAGATGATTTCTAATTATCAATAGTTATCCCGATATACATGTATATATATATATGTAAATATATATAAATATATATATATGTTTATATATCTATATATATTTATATAGACATATTTATATATATGTATATATATAGGTATATATACATATTCATATATGAGTGTGTCTGTCTGTCTGTCTGTCTATGTATTTATGTATGTTCGCGTGTATATATGTTTGTATGTATGCATGCATGTATGTATGTGTGTATATTTAAGTATGTGTATATATATATGTATGTGTGCACATGCAAATATATCAGTATTTATGTATGCATGTATGTTTGCATGCATGTATGCATTTTTGCGAGTATGTATGGATGTGTGTACATATGAATGTTTTTTTGTATCTGCGTATGTATGTATGTATGTATGTATGTATGTATGTATGTATGTATGTATGTATGTATGTATGTATGTATGTATGTATGTATGTATGTATGTATGTATGTATGTATGTATGTATGTATGTATGTATGTATGTATGTATGTATGTATGTATGTATGTATGTATGTATGTATGTATGTATGTATGTCTGTATGTATGTATGTATGTATGTATGTATGTATGTATGTATGTATGTATGTATGTATGTATGTATGTATGTATGTATGTATGTATGTATGTATGTATGTATGTATGTATGTATGCACATTTAACGCCACTGGAACGCGGATCCATCTCAATACTATTGAGCACCAGTGTCGGATGCATCCACCTTTCCAAGATGGAACCGCCAATTATTGGTTCGAGTACCTCCTCGTACTGGTAACGCCTCGCTTCCTCTGGTCAGCACAGATTTCAAATATTCTAACTACATTCAGACAATGCGTCTTCAGTTAAATTTATGGCCTACATTTAGCGATTATTGTGATGACTTACTGCAACACATTGCAACATCAGATGCATATTTTAGCACAGTTCATCCTGTCTTTGTACCCTTGAATATATTGTGTTAATTTGAGTATGCTGCATTGCATAAATATAACGCTTTAAAATGTTATGTATAATTACTATAATCATGATGCATACTTACGCAGTACTACTATCCAGATCATGTGAAATATTTAGAAATTTGACACCGACCTTATTCATCGCACACCGCACTGTTCATGACATCTAGCTTGTTTTCCATCCTTTCTTATGCTTTCTTTAATACAAATGACAAGTTATTGTAGAATTTTATTTATTCCAAACGTCGTATACCATGCTAGTTATAAAGATTTTTCCTATATATGCAGGTCTTTTTCAATTTCGTCATCAATCAAACATGTCAAGAAAGACCATTGTAACCTGTTTGTTGGGGATTTGGTTTCATGCGACTTCCAATACCCTATCTTGTTGGCCAACAATAGGCCTCTACGTCTGCCTTAAAGGCCTACTCCAGAGCAAGCAGAATGTGGTGGAATGGTCGATCGAGAAAAAATTCTTCATCCTACTCTTTGAATACCCTACCAATAGCCTTATCTTTTCGTACGACTAAATTGTTGCTCAATTTATTCACTGCAGTTGCAAAAATGCGGTAACACAAACCACTCGTAAATATCCAAGGAAAACAAATTCCAAGAAGATATGTCTCCTACAAATGCGGTTGCTCGGGTCAAGGTGAAAACGAAGCTGGTGCTATTTAAAATTGCTTCCTTCACTTAGTGTTTAAACATTGAACAGGGAAATTTCCCTTTCAGTTCACGGGAAAATCGCATGTCATAAGATTAACTCTATCACTCTTTCATCAGATCAAAAGATTAGGCAGCATTTACATGACATGCGCAGTAAGGTGTCGCCCTCTGTTGGACTCTGTTATCATTGTTACCATGTGCTACGTATAAATTAAATGCATAACAGAGCCAAATGGAAGTTGTTCCTATTTAGTAATATAGATATATACCGTTCTGCTTCATCATTTTGGGCGCACATTAAAAGATGCGTTTGGCTATATCGCTGGGTTTGGCATCTAGAAAACAACAAATATCAAGAGCTTGTAAAAAAAAAGTTTCTCATCGCACCAAAAGCTTACCACCGATCGATGCGATACTTAAAGAAATGCCATCTATATATCATTTCCAAAAAATCGCGATGCGATGACCGCCATTTTGGAAAATATTAGGTCGCGTGATTTCCCGCGATTTCCCGCAGCATCCACATTGCTTCCCTGCTAAGCTTGCGAAGCACTTTGAATACAATCTGCTGTATCTTATCGGGTTCAGACGCAGGAAGCAATAGTCGTCGATGGGTCAGGCCATTCTGAGCATGCCCGACGTACGTGGTCTTGAACTTGAAAACAAACATTTTGCTGTGTGTCGGACTTTCTACCGCTTCCAAATTTAACGAACTATTACTAATTACCATGGATGAAATCCCCCGCCACAAAGGGGTCAAATTGTCCGTGAACATCATTGCATTCTAAAACTCCGTCACTTGGGTATGTTTGGTGATTGGTAGTTGTCTGAATCGATCTCAAAATTTATAACATTGCTTCGTTTTCAAACAGAGAAAGACGTCTACTCAGACGTCTTGTAGGGCTGAGGCAGCATAAGAAAGTACCTGAACCAATCCACAACTGAAATCCTTATCCACGTATTTGTGTCACCTCGAAGCTTGCCACTTAGGTGATACGCTCTCTCATAGCAACGTGGGCAGGTAGAAAAAGAACGCTGCACTCTTAATGTAACCTAGTCAACTTAACTTAACTAATCATATTGACTGTCCACCAAACGACTAATGTGTTAGTCAATTTGACTAATGTAGTTAGTCACATATTAATTTGTCAAAATGACTAATATACCTAGTAGAGAGTAGTCAATATGACTTATCTATTAGTCACCATGACTATCTCATTAGTCACATTGACAGCGTAAGTAGTAATGACTATTGTACTAAGTCAGACTGACTAGAAGATTTGGTCAGTTTGACTATGATTGAAAGTCAGTTTGACTATGATTGAAAGTCAGTTTGACTATGATTGAAGGTCAAACTAGTGTAAAAACCAGTGTAAAAACAAATCAGACAACATAATATGCAAAACAAGAACACTGTATTGTATATAAACACATAAATGCGTGGCCTTGTTAATACTAGCCCTGACACAAAGAAGCTTCGCATCAACCGGGTCCTTAGCCATATCATCGACGACCAGCATAACCTTCTGATCATACCGAAACGTCTTTTTGGTCGATAAGGCACATAAACACATAAATGGCAGCCACCAGTATGCCCATGGCCATGGCCTCTGTTAAATCAACAGCTTCTCCAACAGATGTTCCCTCAATGAAAACATGGATTTGGGCATCAGACAATTCTCACTCATACAGCAGCAGAGGAGGCAGACTGGTAATGCTGGTGTCTTGCTGCGTTGCGACATTCTAAAACACATAGTAGACTTATAGTTGAACCTAAGCACTCATTAGTACTGACACCAGCAATGGTACACAGCAATACATACAAAAATACAGATAACTATATAATATACTCACCTAATAGTATGGTGGCGATTGTCAGAAGATTTCAAATGAAGCTTTCAAATTTCTCGCAGCAACCGGTATATCGGTGCATTCATCCACCAGCGCTGCAGCTGACGCGGCGCGCATCTGTGGTTAAGTAACCAACCCGTGTGATCCGAGAAGAAAACGCTCTCAGGGTGGTCAGATTGACTAGGTAACTAGTCAAATAACACCTGACCAGCCTTGCTAGTCATTGTGACTATGTTGCTTAGTCGATTTGACCATGGGAGTAGTCGTTACGGAGTTTGACTAACTTCGATAGCTGGGTGACCAGGTTAGCTAGTCATTTTGACTAGATTGGGTTAAGAGTGTGGTAATGAAGCTTAATTACATCACGCAGCACTTGGACACCTTTGATACGGGCAGGATAAGTGAGCGACACAAGCAAATGACCCGGTCGTTGATATTTAAATAACACACTGCCCTCACAATAACTCGTCACCACAGCTAGGTATTTGGATTACATCGGTGTCATGTAAACTGATTGAGCTTCTCAAGGAGCACAAACTAAAATGGGAGATTGCTACGGAGTTATCGTGTCTTCTCCGTATCAAGACCAGCCGCTGTCTGATGTGCCACTCAGCGGCGTATGGACGGGTTTTGTAGAAAACACCACAGCCCACGGTGTACCACACGTTCGCAACGCACGGGGTAAGCCCATTTTCAGAAATTCAAAGTCTTCCAGATATCGATAAAAATTACGAAAATGCTTTCCTTTCAATGAAATACATTATCTTCGAATCATGAGCTGTGTTTACATATGAGATACCACTACCGGACCTCTATACTTAGCAAATCGGACAAAAACTTTCCGAAACAGTTGTTTGCAATAGTTTTTCCTTAAAAATCAAATCAACTTCATGTTTTGCTTTAATATGCAAATAAAATGGCCTTAATATAGGTTTTCTATTCTTATTCTCTCAAGTATCTGCTGTTCGTATGTATTCTCATAGGTTCCTAGATTCATTCAAAGTTTGACGCGTGGTTTGTTAAAAAGAATTGGAAGTTGAATGAATGAGCATCCATTATTCATAGGTCTGGAAGGACGGGGTAATAAAGATGAGGAGGGGTGTCAAGTTTTTTTCAACGAGTATGCATTAATAATAAAATATTTTATCTTGGTAGCGGATATGGTACAAGTGAGGGTATATTTTTTCTTGCAACCAGTTCATTGTTCAAAAGAATCTCTTTGCTCGTGGCTACCAAAATGGTTTGTCACATCTGTTATCTTGCAAATATATCATAGAGCTAAGATTCCTTTTAATTTTCTGATTTTAACGTGTAGCATAAGAATTAGTTGGGGTAACAACAGCGTACTATTTTTTTCATCTTAGAACCATTGATAATTGCATGGGACTAAATTTTATAAAACATTTACTCTACGCCGTGGAACCCAGTGATTGTATGCAGTGATGGTTTCCACTTGAACCACTTCCCTTGCTATCCATGCAATGGAATTCATCAGAAATTGACGCAGCAAACATCTCCCCCGAACAATTTAACGAGAGGCTCATGAGTACATGAGAGAATTTGGCAAACTCTGATGAGTTTTTTTATCATAATCATCATCATCACCATTATAATCATCAAGGTTATGTTCATAACTATCTACAACATAAAAATCGTCATTATCATCCTTATTATCATCATCACTCTTGTCGTCAGAAATCGTACAATCACTTAAATCTGAGAAAGTTTAGAATTCGATTGGCCTACTATAATCTAAAATTATTTTTACGATCGAATCATTTTCCAGACAGATACCGACGATTTCAAATTTCATTCTATGACCTTGACCTTAGTTTTAGGTCAAGGTCAAAACAAAACCTCTGGGTTTTGCGCACCAATCACACCTTACATTAAAAATGCAATTTCGAAAATTTATTGAAAATTGCGACCTGTATCACGAGACAAAACAAAGTTAGCAAATATTTGTTAAGAAGCTAACCAACGTTATACGTTAAAAACATAATTTCGAAAATATATTGAAAATTGCGATCTGTATCACGAGACAAACGTTAAGCATATAGCTAAAATGATGAGAATAAATTTAGTGAATCAATAATTTGATAACGTTTTTTTTCTATGCATATATCAAGGCCAATCTATTTATGCTGTGCAGCAGCAGCCTGCATTCCCGTGGATACTCTGATTGTAAAAATATCATGTAAAAACATGATACTGTCATCCTTATACCATTAACTCTCTGCGTTTCACAATCACAATACATGCACCTTTATTATAATAAAGACAATGTAATACCAACAAAGCTGCGATGGAGGATGATTCATAACTTCAAGATAAAGAGCTTTGTATTAATGCGGTGATGATGATGATGATGATGATGATGATGATGATGATGATAATGATGACTGTGATGATGATAGCATCATGACCATAATAAAAAAATAGTAATGATGATGGTAGCAAGTACATAGACCATATGATTGTTATGATGATGCTACGAAAGGCAAGGTAGATGGTGATGTTTATGATGATGTTTATGATGATGATGGTGGCAATGATACGAAAACCGTCAACAATTCGAAGAGAGGATTCTGCAAATGGTACTGAGAAGTAATTATTTAGTACTTATTACGGAAACTGGAAAGAAATTTTTCAGTCACCATCATTATTATGATCGTTGTCTTCTTAATCATTTTATTCATCATTGTCATCATAATCATCATTATGATTATCATCAAAAACACCATCTACATCATATTTATTGATATCCTTATCCGGACATCATTATCATGATCCTAATCATGATCTTAATCACAATCATGCGAATTCGCCAAGTAAACAAAGGCTGGATTAGAAGTTTTGCACATTTTACAGTCATGTTTTTCTTGTGATCACAGGTCCTTTGAAGAAGGTCATCTGGACGTTGGCCTCTCTGACCTGTGTTGCCTGTTTGATACAACAAGGCTACACTCTTGTTGGGAAGTACATCGCCTATGATGTTGCCGTTAAAATAGTTATGGACCAGGCTAGGGATATAGAATTCCCAGCAGTAACAGTTTGCAATAACTGCCCTGTGATGTACAATAAAATAAAGCTCAGTCCTGCTCTGTCAGAAGTATTTGAATCGAAAAGACTGAAGCGCTCTGTGAGTCGGCCTTCTGGTGGCGAGTACATCCCTACTGATACTGTAGCGATGCCGAGTGGAACGAAAACTGCTGTGGCAATGCCGAGTGGTACGAAAACTACTGTAGCAATGCCAAGTGGAACGAAAACTACTGTGGCAATGCCGAGTGGAACGAAAACTACTGTGGCAATGCCAAGTGGAACGAAAACTACTGTGGCAATGCCAAGTGGAACGAAAACTACTGTGGCAATGCCGAGTGGAACGAAAACTACTGTGGCAATGCCGAGTGGAACGAAAACTACTGTAGCAATGCCGAGTGGAACGAAAACTACTGTGGCAATGCCGAATGGAACGAAAACTACTGTGGCTGATGTGAATGGAATGGAAGCAACAGAGGCTGGGCTGAGTGAAACGAAAACTACTGTGGCTCGTCCGAGTGGCAAAGGGGCCCCTCCTTTACTTGATTCACGTGAAGGTATGTTCCCAAGTTAAAGCAATTACGACGCTAAGCTACAATGAGTTAAGTGCGGCATTGATTCATCATTGCCATCATAATATAGTGCTGCAGAATCAATGACGAAACACTCAAATGAGGTATACAATTATTTGCCACCATAAGTCGGGTGAAAAAGTCCCTCTGTGGCTTTAAATAGAGTCACTTATTTACATCAGTACAATCAAAAGCTTACTCTTGCGCAGGTCTGTCGGGTCGAGGAGCTGGCGTTCAAGCCGGTGCAGGACAAAAGCGCAAAGGTCCATCTCAGACAGCTAGCTTCAAGTCACGCCTTAACGTACGTTTGCCTGATAATTTATGGTTACGAATACCGCGACGTCTATTGAATCATCCATTTTCATTAAACACACCTTTGTAGTTGCTCGTGTAAGCAGAAGAGAATATGCAGAGCATTTAGTACATCATGGCGGGCTAATGTTTACGCCTTCGCATGTACATATGTGACCTTTCAAATTGTTCAAAACCAAATATATACAATCTAGTTTCTATTAAGCTAGCTGATCTGTAGGGTTGCCTCATCTGCGCAGTGGTAAACACTTTCCGTAAAAAGCGGATTTCTTCTATATCCCAAGTTTACACAACTTCAGGTGATTGAGGCCCTTGCCAATATTAATTACGACGAGAAAGCGCCTCTAGGTTACTCTGCGGAAGACCTCATCGTCGACTGTGAATACGCCTCTTTCCAGTGCAACGCAACGACGTCAGTTGGCAAATAGTGGCTACCATGATGATTTCGTGTATATTAATAACGATTTTACGGATCAGTTTCTTCGCTGTTAAATTTTCTTTTACAATCCAAACTTAAATAAAACCACCTATTTATACATGCTTGATACATTCAGTACCAAACAATAGCTAACCTAAGATTATTTCATGGTTTCTGCTTTCGTTGCAAATCTTTGTCAAAATAGCTTATATTGATAATGAAAATTAATCGATTTATTTTGAAGATTGTGAAGCGTTCCATTTGTTCATTTACAAAATTAATGTATTTTAAAACGGACCAACGATGTTTGGGTATGCATACGCACAGGCACTTCACGACCTTCTACAATAACATGTTCGGTAACTGTTATACCTTCAACTCGAATTGGAATTCGAGTTTCCTCTTGAATGGTGAAGTTCAGAGGTCATTTCGGACCGGACCTCAGTATGGTAGGCCGTTTATAAAATGCATACAATTGTTATAGGGATCTACTTTAGGACTCGTGTCTGAGGATAATTTTACGCACTAAGAATGCAAGCACATGTAACTGCATTACGTGCCCACTTAGACATAAATCCCCAGAAATTTGGGGATTAAGGTTTAACTAGACGTTGTTTTCTTCATCTTTTTGTTCTTCTCCGCAATCTGCCTGGACCTTCAGGGTTATCGTTGACTTTCAACGTTGACCAGGATAGCTACATAGGTGAGTTTTCACATTCGGTTGGATTGCGCGTTGTTATACATCCACAAGATATGATGCCCTTTCCTGAAGATGAGGGCGTAGCGGTACTTCCTGGACAACAAACGCTTATCGGAATTAATAAGGTCTGTTGAAGGTCGGTGGCAACGAATTAAAACCATGCTTTGGTAGTTGACCAACAATTTACCAACATAATTATTCATGAATTGTGTCTTAGAACATGGCACAAATGGCATGTTATAGTTTAACAAATGTCGAATAGCTTGAAACATTTTGATTTCAGCTTATTGTTTCACGAGAAGGTAAATACGGAGACTGTGTAGACATCGAAGGGATTACCAATTATCGAAACGTGTATGAGGGATTGCATCCAGTCAAATACAGCCAATTGGTGAGAAATGTTCAGTAAACAGCGCGAGTTTAAGCATCATGGCAAATACTGATTTTTGCAAGTGAATATCAAAAAACTTATAGCTACAATGCATATATGCTGCGATTCGGTATGAACAGAAACCGTCCTTCCCCAACACTGAACAGCCTACGGGGGAACAAGTGACGTAAACCACTTTCCAAAAAGAGCTGATAACAACAACTTAATTCCCTGTATGTGTGAATAGGCGTGCTACAAAACATGTTACCAGTCGCACGTGATCAATGAATGCGGGTGTGGGGACGCGCAGTACCCCATAGGAGGTATCGTGGATGAGTATCATAACGTCACCTCTTGTAACATCTCTTCAGATGAGCAGGGTAAGATTCTGCCCTTTGGCATGAATGGCTGCTTTATCTCCTATCCTTCTGTATTTTCCAAGATAATTCATGTACCTAGTTGCTATGACATTCCCTGTATATTGAATTTTGTCATCAAAATCAGCAGGAGCCGTCCCCATGACGTGGTGGTTAGCCGCGTTGCCTTTCGACCCACATGTTGTGGGTTCAGACCCAAATTGACTGGTTACTTGGATGGTCACGTAAAATGACGATCCCATCTCTGAAAGAGGATGCACCCTTCCCTCTGTGGTATTGTGCTGGACGGATCGTCAGTGAGCTTATAGCTACGCTAAGATGGTTCAAAATAAACAAAACCACATGGGACTTTTGATCCAACGTCTCGGGGTCGACTTCTTTTAAAGGCGACCTCGCCCCCACGAATTAATAATCAGAGAATTCCATGTTTTTTAACAGACACTATAACAAAGCAACACGCACCCAGAGCATATCCCTACTGGATCTACATAACAGCCTAAGCGCACACCCTAACCTTCTCTCCCACTCTCTCGTTCACTCTCCATCCGGCTCGTTTACGGGTTAGGCTAGGGGTTTTCCCCTCAATATATCCTATCCATTTTGTTGCTATACATGAAATTAATTTATCACTTTGCTGTGGCTTTCAGCTTCCTGTATGCACGATGTTCTCATACAATACGCCAATCGTACACTTGATTGTAATTGCCCAACACAGTGCACGTGAGTGATAACAGGGGTAGCTTAACTCAAGGATCCAACATCCCTGGGGTTTGATTGCTCTCAAACATTGCAATTTCAAGTTGTAATTCATCCCAAAAGTGTCCTTGCACTTTCATATTCTGTAAGAATACTTTTTGTTCCAAAACGAAATAACATGATTACGGTTTAAATATGTTCGCTATTTATCGCAGCAAAGAAACGTTCAGAACTGACTTTTCGACCGAGCTGTGGCCATCGAACCAGTACAGGGTATGTTTTTCCTTGCGCGCGCGTGTTTGTGTGAGTGTGTGTGTGTGTGTGTGTGTGTGTGTGTTTGTGTGTGTGTGTGTGTGTGTGTGTGTGTGTGTGTGTGTGTGTGTGTGTGTGTGTGTGTGTGTGTGTGTGTGTGTGTGTGTGTGTGTGTGTATTTGTATGTGTGTGTTTATGTGTGTGTGCGTGTACATGTATTGCTCGATATGCATTTGTCGATTTAACTATGTGCGAGCATTTCATTTAGCTAAGACCTTTTACTTTTACATGTGATCAGCAAGAATTGATTGAGTCTCTGAAGCATAACCCCGACATAGAAAGACTTTTTACCTCACCAGACAATCCTACAAAATACAAGGAGAATTTAGGAAGAGTTGTGGTTTACTTCAAGGAATTCAACCAAGAAATAATATCAGAATCGCCACTGTATTCGGTATTGTATTAATAGTACATGCGACATTAAACTTGAATCACCTTCCATGAATTAATGTATTATACATTACCAAGGTGTTTGTGTGTAGCAGTTGTTTTGAAATTGTCTCTTTCGTGTAGCTCTCTTCGTTGATTTCGGACATGGGCGGTATTCTCGGACTGTTCATTGGTTTTTCGTTTCTCACCATTGGCGAGTTCTTGGAACTGGGAATCGACCTACTGATCGTCATCGTCTGTAAATTGTGCCGTCTCAAGGAGCCACCAACTTCCCAAAGCAAGAAAGGCACCAATGAAAAACCAGATATTCCGTAAAGAACACCATTTTAATGGTAGATTCATTAGGCCATTATAAACATGTATGTCTGTATGACGACTCACCAACGCCACATGAATCAGATATCGGGCAATCCTGTCCTCTTTCTTGCAAAGAATATATCCGTCATCAGTCGCTCAATTCACACGCAAAGGGAGTTCACGAGATTATGTCGACAAGAGCATGTTGTCATTTATCTTACTACACCAGCTGATGTTCTGATTTAAACATATATGTCTACGTATCCTATTTACTCTTTATGCAACATTTTTGATTTGCTACATCATCACAAGAATACTGTAATGATGGCACAACCTAGCTGTAACCAGAGAAAGCTTGATGCTTTAATCAAGTTAGTATAACCTTTATCAGAAATTGGAGAAATTCAAAGCACATATAAATGTGTATTACAATTAGGTGAACGTGTTTAATATCGTCTGTTCTATCAACTAAGAGAAATTCAGTTTTAGCTGGACATTTGATGGAGGTATTTTACCAGTGATTCAGGCTTGTCACTGTACTAACGTAAGTGTTGGATAAGTCGAAGTGGCTTTGACAACGAGTGATTTCTTCAGCCAGTTATTGAATAATATTTATCCAACAAGATAACGCTTAACACTTTTAAGAATGCTAATTCAAATAGATGTCACGCTAAACATATATACTTTAATTTTATTAGTAAACAGGGTAAATAAAATCATTTACGCACGTACTTTAGTTGCCTTTGAGGACGCAGGAATAATGAATAAACGCCGCACAAAGAACACCTGAAAGAATGAGGCGGTGACGATGAGGATGCACATCGCAATGGACAGCCTCTGTACCAAGTTCTGACTGTCTATAGCGAGGAAGAAGTCAGCCAAGTCATGGTGGCGACCCTTTCTTATTGATTTGCGGATGTTCTGAACGTTTTCGTCAATATACGAGAGGGATTGCTGAAACAGATATAACATTTAAACCAGTTGAATGAAAGGGAAAGGCTTTGTATGATATTGTGTAACTTGCTGAAGCTGGATACCGAAACGCAGTTTTGGCTTAAGTATTCAGCAAAACCAGGAATCTATTGGTGACAAGATCTCACTGTAAAATTGGAGGTCGTGTCTTTAAATTCGTCGAGCTCTTTTGAAAGTACTTCCCACTCCTGTTTCCTAAAGCCGAAGATAAACAATTCCACAATCTTAGGAGTAAAACGATTGCCACCGTTCCCTAGGCATATACCATAGACTCCTGTAAACAAAACATTTAAATGCTAACATATGCGCACCATTGTAACAGCCCTATAATTATGAACACTTACGTAACGGCCCTACAGTGTATGAATGCTACAGTGATGTAATAAAAATGGTTCGGGATCGTCCTCTTACCACGTGTGAAACATTACAATGGCGACAAGTAATAAATAGAAGATACAACACAGTTGTCGAACCCAAGATTGATGCATGAGTATGCCAAATGAGAGATAAGTGAATTTAGAACGTTAGAGAGTATACTACGCGCCGAATCGCCATAAATCGCAGCGACAGCAGCATAAATTTTCACCGGTGTGGCGATAATAGAGCCATTGTGGCATCGACTCGAATCATAGGGGTAGATAGCGCTGTTCGGGCGCTGGAGATCGTGTACAGAGACAAATTGTATGAGAAAAGAAGAGAGAATATTACTTTATGCAGAGAATTGAGAGGGTACAGCAGAAATGACGGGTGGAAGAGAAGCCTCAGCACAAGTGATCAATGTCGTCGTACCAGGACCAGACCTACGAGTAGAACCATTCGAGACCGATGATAGCCCATCAGCTACGGCGGCAAAATGGGATATATGGGTCCAGGACCTCGAGGAAGTCATGGAGTACCACCAAATAACAAGGGAGCAACGGAAGCTGCAGGCGCTTAAACAGTTTTGTGGCAAAGAAGTCAAAACACTGATACGCACTCTACCTGACCCCGCAGCAATACCAGCAGTGGACGGAGTTGTCCCAAACGAATCAGACTATGCGAAGACGATGAGGAAGCTACGGAATCATTTCATCCCGGAGAGAAATTCTGACGTCCATGTATTCAGATTCCTCAAACTACAGCAAAAACATGATGAGACAGTCACCAGCTATGCTGCACGCCTGAGGGATGCGACAAAGATAAACGCATAAGGGAACATCTGATAAAGCCATCAGCAAAAAGTGGAACCTTCACACCCTATTGACAGAGGTCGCTCTGCATGAACAAACCAGTCTGGAAGTGTCAGAAATGAAGCGGGATGTACAAGTCAATAAGATAAGCAAACGAGGCTGTTGAAGAGGATCGTTTCGAGGATTTCCGAGATATGAGCATGGAGGAATAAGAATAAAGGACAAATGCAGCTACTGTGGATTTAGTGACGTACACCCACCAGAAAAAAACTGCCCAGCATATGGGAAAACATGTGCAAAGTGTGGCAGGAAGGGTCACTTTGTAGCAGTGTGTAGAAGGGAAGGCGATAATAGGGATCGGATAAGTTCTCACAGCAGCAACCAACCACGAGGTAGAAACTATTCCAGAGGGCATGCGCACCGTGGTGGACCAGGGAACGTATGAGACACAACGGCCCTATCACAAGAACAACAGAAGATGAGACCCATGCACAAGATGAGGATGAAGACGTAGATTTTATCCAGAAAGCAGTGAAGCACCTGGAAGTAAAAAAAGTCAGCCCACAGAATGAGACGGTAAAAAGTGTGAGGAGAATCAGTGATGTTGAGTGGAAAGCAGCTGTGAATGTTACCATAGGAGACGTACCAGCCCTAGTTGACCCGGATATGGGAGCTTTTGTTAACGTCATGGATGAGCAATTTAGAGCCCTTAAAAAGCACACTGAGATTGACATAAAACTGAATAGACCAACCATTCAGCTCAGAACTATTAACTCAAAATTAGAAACCTTGGAGAATTTGAGACAACAATACGGAACAAATACCGCGGAGCTGATACCAAGTTTGTTGTAGTCAAAGGCAGAATGGATTCATTACCCCTACTGTGTCAAAAGACAGCAGAAGAGCTGGGATCTGTCAAAATGGACAAAGTCGGGAAACTTAATGGCACAAATAACTTGAAGATAAAACAAACAGATCAATGCAAAGTTGAAGATGAATTCCAAGAATGCTTTGAGGGGATCGGCCAGATACGAAACACGAAAAACGGCCGAGACATAGAAGTCTATCTAGACATTGATAAAGATGCTCAACCGATAGCCCAGAAACCCAGACATGTAACCTACCATTTGATTGAACCACTGAGAAAATGGTTGGAAATTGGTGTCCAGCAAAAGATCTTTGAAGAGATCCCACAAGTAGAAGCCATAACATGGTGTTCTCCACTGGTAGTACAACCCAAACCTCAATTTATCGGTCAAGAAATACTAGGACCGGGACAGATAAGAGCATCAATAGACATGAGAGTGGTCAACAGAGCCATGAGCAGAAGCAGAATAGTACAAGCCCCATTATTTGAGGACATCGCCTATGCCTTCAACGAATGCACAGTATTCTCAAAACTAGACCTAAAGCAAGGTTACCATCAATTGACTTTGGATGAAGAATCTAGGAGAGTGGCAACATTCAGCACACCCTGGGGTAACTACAGACCCAGAAGACTAGTGTTCGGAGCAAAATCTTCACAAGACTTATTTGATGACTCAGTGTACAAGATATTCGGCTGGATCAAAAGATGCCTGAACCAGAGAGATGATATCCTTATTGGAGGAAGAGATGTCAAAGAGCATGATGAGACACTGCTAGAGGTACTGCAGAGAGCAAAAGATTACAACATCACCTTCAATCAACATAAGTGTGAGTTTCGAACAGATAAAATCACCTTCTTTGGACACAGATTCACACCACAAGGACTTCAACCAGATCGCATCAAGACAGAGGTGGTGCGCCAATGCTCAGAACCAAGATCAAAAGAAGAGGTAAGAAGCTTCTTAGGATTCACTGGGTATCTGGACGATTTCATTCCACAGTATGCCAACAACGTTGCATCACTGAGGGAGCTGACAAAAGAGAAGACCAAATTCAAGCGGGGACCTAAACAGGTGGAAGCCTTTGAGAGATTGAAGAAGGAGATCACCAGTGACCGTACAATGGCTTATTTCAACCCCAAACTGCCAATCATGGTTAGAACCGAAGCAGAATTTAATGAAGGTCTAGCTGGCGCTATACTTCAGAAACATGGCAACACATGGAAACCTGTCCACTTCATAAGCAGAACGCTGACAGAAACAGAGAGAAGATACAGTCAGACAGAGAAAGATGCGTTAGCTGTACTTTGGGCAAATCAGCGGTTCAGACTGTACCTTATCGGAGCACCAAAATTCAAGATTGTAACAGGACATAAACCACTCATCCAAATGTTCAACAAGTGTAATGCCAAACTCCCACCAAGGATTGGGAAGTGGGTCGCGGGAATGCAAGATGTGGACTATGAACTAGAGTACCAGCCAGGGAGAAATGAGACAGATCCACTTGACTACTTGTCAAGACATCCACTCCCTGAGACAGAGTATCAAATGGACAATACAGAGAGAACATGCAGTCATAAAGCAAGATATAGCAAAAACCACTGAGGAGGATAATGAACTGCTCGAACTTCTACACGCGATGAAAACAGGCAACTGGGAAAAGCACAGAAAAGATGAGCTTAACGCATTCTTCAATATTCGAGAGGAATTATATGAAGCCGAGGGAATGATAATGTGAGAAAACAGAATCGTAGTACCAATACAACTACGAAGGAAGATCATTATTGTTGCCCACGAAATGGGACACTTAGGAAAATCAAAGACAAAAGATCTGCTGAGAAAGAAATACTGGTTTCCTGGAATGTCTCAGCTTACCGATGAAATTGTTGGAAGATGCTATGATTGCCAGTTGACAACAAAAAACCATCACAGTGATGACAGAAATACCAGAGGAACCATGGCATACTATCTCAATGGACTTTGGGGGGCCATACCCTGACGGCCAATACAACCTGGTCATGGTCGATAAAAGATCGCGTTACCCAATAGTCGAAGAAACAACATCTACCAATTTCAAGCAGACAAGAAGAATCCTCAAGGGAATATTCGCCACCTATGGCATCACAAACAGAATCGAGACAGACGGTGGACCACCATTCAACAGCAAAGAGTTTGCTAATTTTGCAGATCAAGAGGGATTTCAACATCACATAGTAACACCACAACATGCAAGAGCCAACGGAGAGGCTGAAAGGTTCACCATATGAACTGATGAAGCACAGGAATACTAGAACAAAGCTAGAGGAACTTGGAGGAAGGGAAATACCCGATAGTGCAGAAATCAACAGAAGAGACCAAGAATACAAAAAGAAGATAAAGGAAAGAAGAGAGGATAGGAACACAAAGGCCCACAATATCATTCGGGGAGACTGTGTACTAGTGGAGCAGAACAGTCACACAAAATGGTCATTACCATATGAACCAAACCTCTACACAGTCACAGAAGTCAATGGTTCAGCTGTCACAGCGAGAAGACTATCCGATGGAAGAAGGATAACAAGAGATGGAAGCAAATTCAAAATAGCAAACCATTTACTGACCAAAGAAACTCTGGAAGATAGGAACACCCAGAACACTGAGATTGATGAGGATGAGCGAGAGCATGTTATAACAGACTCAGCTATAGAGATGACGGAAGACCAGATCACAGATCACAGAAACCAGGCCGAAACACCAAGCCAACGTCATCCAGAGACCAGCACCACACCAGCTACAATAGATCAACTCGCAACACCAACAGGTGATAGACCAAAACCAAAAACACCAGGGAAAGAAACAAGCGAGGCAAAACCCCCAGAACGACCAAAACGCGACAGAAGACAACCTCGATACCTTGACGACTTTGTGCACTAATTTTGTAGCTGAACTTGTATGTAATAAGGGGTGCAGGCGGATCGCTGCCCCGATTTTGGTGTTTGAAGTTACTCTTGAAATTACAATAGCCTTATGTTTTAAAACAAGGGAGAGATGTAACAGCCCTATAATTATGAACACTTATGTAACACCCTATAGTGTATGAATACTACATTGATGTAATAAAAGTAGTTCGGGATCGTCCTCTTACCACGTGTGAAACAGTACAACCATCGTTATTTGTCAAGCAGATTCAGATTATCCTTGTGAACAAGGCGTACATTGACGAATATAAATCGTCAACTATTTCACTGAGCCAACGTGCAACATTTCACTTTTATGGGCTATCTATAGACCAAAGGTCGACTGGACAATGCACCAACTCGGCCTACGGTGGACCCGGAACATATGCTACTTCGACCTATGGTGGTCTGGACCATGTGCCACCTCGACCTATTGTGGACTGGACCATGTACCACCTCGACCTATGGTGGACTGGACCATGTGCTACCTCGACTTATGGTGGACTGGACCATGTACTACCTCGACCTATGGTGGACAGGACCTTGCACCAACTCCCTTGTACCTATACCAACTCGATAAACCTATGCTAATGTTTGCATCTATGTTTTTTTTTCAGTTAAAACAACGGAGACATCTGAGCTTATAGAGAATTGTCAAGAAGCAAAAATGACTGCACATGTTCCAGAATGCAAAATGCAGTAATAACGGAATTAAGACGAAACTGCATTGTAGAGCTGAGAGCTACAATGGTTATTCACCTGGAATGTGGATCTGCTGCTCGTGGACGCCATCCCTCCATTGGAGTCGCTCTGTTTGGACCTCTCCTGTGGGACCCCTCACCACGAAATCAATATTACGGTCACCCCCTTTCACAACCTGCGAACAAAACGGAAACGGATCTCATGTCGTCTTTCAAATTAATCGACGGCAAAGTGTACAAGAGGTTATTTTATTTTACTGTGGAATAACTGTATGTTTGTCTACATGTGTAAGTTAGTTGATTTATGCGTGGGTGTGTATGTGTATGCGTGTCCATGTGTGTGTGTGGATATCTCTCCCTAGCTCTCTCTCTCTCTCTCTCTCTCTCTCTCTCTCTCTCTCTCTCTCTCTCTCTCTCTCTCTCTCTCTCTCTCTCTCTCTCTCTCTCTCTCTCTCTCTCTCTCATTATCTCAGTGTGTATGTGTATATGTGTGTATGTGTATGTATGTATGTATGTATGTATGTATGTATGTATGTATGTATGTATGTATGTATGTATGTGTGTGTGTGTATGTATGTGTATGTATGTGTGTGTGTGTGTGTGTGTGTGTGTGTGTGTGTGTGTGTGTGTGTGTGTGTGTGTGTGTGTGTGTGTGTGTGTGTGTGTGTGTGTGTGTGTGTGTGTGTGTGTGTGTGTGTGTGTGTGTGTGTGTGTGTAACTGGGCACGAAGATCAGTGATATCTGCTATATAGGGTTATCCTAAAATACCGAACGTTGAATGCGCTAAAGCCTCCCACACCTCCGTCTCATACATTGAGAAATGTAAAAACTCCTCAATGGTTGAGTTATAAATATTCACACTGTGGTAGAAACCTACCTGGTACGATATATGTAACTCCGTCCCTTCACTTAGCTCTTGGAAGAAACATTCCATAAAGGACGGGCGAATTTCCACGCGAAACTGACCATGCACCTTACCCCCCATGGGCACCGTCGGCATCGGAGGTTCTGTTTCGCCGCTCGTCAGTTCCAGTGTCAACAACACAATAATCCATGCTGGTTTATACAGATTTCTCATCGTGAGTATCTTGTTATATGCGTCCATATGGTGTGTTGTTGTGAATACTATTGCTTGCACCAGGCCGCTCGAAGTGGGACGTCGCGAGGCGTCCCCGGGCAGTAGGCAATTATCAGACAGTACAGCCGGCGCCAAACGACGCTGGAATAACTCCAGGCCTCATTTAGACATATGTGTGTTTGTGGCCGTGCGTGGGTGTGTTTGGTGGGGGGTGGGGAGGTGATGTTCAAATATTGTCATGGGATGCACAATGAAGAGTGCTATATTGACGTGAACCTGACTGGTAAGAACCGCGCCGCTATTAAGCGATTCAAATCGCCATACAGCGCTTGGTGTAATCACGTTCCTCGCCGTGCTCGGCGCACTGTGAAATGAAAATTTTGACGGGAGGTGAAATCTGCATACAACATGAATTTAATCACGTTCCTCGCCGTGCTCGCGCACTGTGAAATAAAAATTTTGACGGAAGGTGAAATCTGCATACAACACGAACTTAATCACGTTCCTCGCCGTGCTCGGCCCACTGTGAAATGAAAATTTTGACGGAAGGTGAAATCTGCATACAACATGAATTTATATTTGATATTCCGTGCTAATATTAACTTCGACAACTTGCTTTGGCTGGTGATTACCATCTGTGCTAGGTATTTATTCGATACTAGTATAATGTATTCATACATTCATTTTCATCTCAACTAGTTTTATTCTAGCTCCTTTGAACTTGATTTTTAGTGCTTTATATTGATGTTTATAGACCCTCTCAATTAGAATATGAATATTCATAACCGATAAAAGGCTATTTGATTCCTGTACAATAGCAGCAAGTTCAACAACATAACTGGTATACCTCCGCAGGAAGTAATTACAGGTATGTAATCGCTGTACTTTTTTCCCATTAAGTCCATTAATTCTGTTTATGGTGATTCATTGAGTAGTATCTGGACACATTGTTCTGTCTAATTACGTAGATGCGTGTTAACATTGCTTAAACATTTGCACAGAGCGAGTTACGCGGCATTTGAATACACCACGTAAGATATTTGATTCTTGAATGAAAACTTCATTTTAATAATTCGTATCAGACATTTACACAGCATACACTGTGATATGACACCCTGGCATTGGATATGTAAACAAAATTTCAAGCTAAGATCCGACCCTATTTTATTTTGCAAGTGCATTGCTCTTACGTCTTGCCCAGCCCATCATACAAATCGACCAGAAACTTAAACCTGAGAGTTATCCCAACTAAACGGCCCATTTATGGACTATGGGCAATAATATGTCATCAATTTACTTCCTACTTGGTATACACACAAGAGGTGAATCCGTGATCAAGTATTATAGGAGGGGAGGGAGGGAGGGAAGAACAATTTTGTGTCTCCATAGCAAAGAAGGTTACTACAGTTGGCAGGATGAGTATCCCTTATCCGGAATTCCGAAATCCGGAATGTTTTGGCAAGCATCGGTGTGACGCCACAGTGAAATTTTCCGATGGGACGATTTCACGTGATGCGCCAGCAATCGCCAGTCCAAATAAACTACAGAGGCGAGTGTCTTGACTATGAAATGTTCATAATACACTTATTAGCATAAGCATCAGGGGTGTTCAGTTGAACTGTTATATGCCTCCCCCCGGGAGGGGGGTGGGGGGGGGGGGGGGGCTCTTGGCCTTATTCTGGATAGGGTGTGCCGCGGGACCACGAAAACCCGTACACGTCGTACAAGGTCAAAATGGCCAAAAGCATACCCCGTCGTACAAGGTATTATGCTAATGTATAACCCGTCGTACAGATTGAAGCTGAAAAACATACCCCGTCGTACAAGTATGATGCCAAAAAACCCGTCGTACAAGTCGAGAGGCCGAAAAAACATACCCCGTCGCGCGGCACATATACACTACCTCTATACACATAAGTGCACCCCCCCCCCCCCCCCCCACCCCCGGGTATGCCTCACATCGTACACTGAGAAAAGTGTGACGGTACCTCGGGCTCGGGTCGTACTCTCAGCCTGTGTCCAAGCATGTATGCCGCAATGACGAAATTAGCGGTATATATCTATATTACCGTCGTGCGCGGCTATGACGAAAAAGGGTCTAATAGGATATTATTCCACACACAATTGCGTCGCTTTGACTGTTTCGTTAGATTCCCCACCCCGAAATAACGTTAAGTTACGCTCGCGACTGTTAACGCACTAGCCGCGCACGACGGTAATATAAATATATACCAATAAGACGTCGTGCACGGCTATTAACGCACCCTCTTTTTAACGAAAATATTCCGATTTCTGTTGAGTTGATATTTACATTTTTGATGGTTAAGGAGGTGTTCGTATGGAAAAACACAACGTTATGATTTACACACGGTTGAGCTTCTGCAATGCATGATAATGGCAGTGTAAAAAGACATTCCGAAATCCGGAAAATTCCGGAATCCGCAAATCGCTCGGCCCCAGTAATCCAGATAAGGGTAAATTTGGTCTATGTAGCCCTGCAAGCTGAATTTGAGGGACTTATCCAGAAATATGACCACTGTGAAATCGTAAGTGATATGATTGTAGGTCACAGAGCATACAATCTTGTAAAACAGGCAGCATCTTATCAAAACATGCACTCCTACGTTTATTTCCTTCTTGGTATACACACAACAGGTTATATATGAATTAATTATTTACAATGTCTCATCTGAGAAGGAATCGGACAAAGGATTGAGTTGAATGCTGTTGATTCTGAGGTAGGTCAAACGAGTTCTCTGTACTGAAACATACATCAATGACAAACACATTAAGCATCACAAACAAACGTGTACGTTTTAATGAGACAGTAAATGCAGGGTTAACCCTAAACAATCCTATTCAACAGAACCCCATCAACCGTCTTCTTGATCTACATTTGAAAATGATGATGGAATCAGACAGCACTTCTAAATCAACATTACTAATTCAACTAAATGAATAATTACACTTGAAGCGCCTGAAGCCCTTCCTGCGTCTGTAATAAAACTTGACAAGGGTATGTGAGAGGGTTTTCTCGATGACGGTAGCCTCCACCCGAGCCTCGTTGGAGCTGCACAGCAATGGCATACATTCAAACACGAACCATTGAATGTTAAATGTTACTGTACCACATAAAACTCAAAAATTGTTGAACACTGTTTCCAGAAATTGGACATACATAAAATACCATACACATCAACAGCAATCTACTTAGACCATAAATAGGAGTTTTAGACCAATTTTATTTATGAAGTAAAAGGAATACTGCAGATTATTTTTGATCCAGCCATAAGTAAATTATCCAGAGAAGTTACAAGGAAAACATCATTAAGAAGATGGCTTGAAGTGAACCGTCGAGCAAATGATCAATCTGGATTACGGCAATATATGACATGATGCTTCAGGATGCCACCATGATCATGAAGCACAGGCCGCTGCCGCTACGTAGGAGCCAAACCTGAGCATGGGGCGTCCAATCACTGTGAAGTCACGACTTCCGACCAGCAATACCTGAAAACGTGATAAATTGTCAAATCGATTGATTTTGTTATTTTTCATGCCTTCTTTCCAACTGAAAGTATTATTCTATATCAGAAAATCATCATTATGATAAGATTATCCTTGTTCAGATTATACAGACTAGGGGTATGCAATTTTCCATTCACCTTTATACAACATTGGCCCAAGTAATACAGGTAACATCATGAGTGACACACTAAAAGGTGCTAGCAAGTACATTAAAATCATTTCATAATTTTTGGGGGACAAAACACGCCATAAGAATGCATTGGACTCATTCCTAATTTGTTGATGTGACCTTGAATATTAGGTCACTGAATAAGATTCCATCATACATGATATTTGGCCACTTGCTTACATCATGAGTTACCTAATGAGCTATGGAAAAATGCCTTTATAAATATATCTTGCAACACATAACAATGTTTGGTACTATACTGATCAGCAATGAAATAATTTGTACCTTGTTAAGGACTATTCTCTCCCCAATGTCAGCCTCTATGTGTTTATCAAGGACAACTATGTCTTCTGAAGTCACCTTTCTCTGTTTTCCGCAGGCATGAATGACAGCAAACAGACGTCCAGTTGTTGTTTCGCTTAATGATGTGTTGACTTCTGTCATCATATCTGAAATTCATATGGTGACCAAAATTCATGTCATGGTGTTATTTTTTAATCAAATTGGCAACAATAAAATCAGTGAAATAACTGGGTCATATGTCACCATCAACAATGGAGCATTTACTAATATTGTGACACTGGTGGATGATTTAAGAGTTTAAAGAGAGTCATTGCCTACACCCACTCAATAATCCATGCAGAGAATGAAATTACAAAAGAAGCACTTGGAGAAAAAGGCAGGGTAGGGAAGTACAGGATGAAAGATCCCACCAACACTATCGTGCTATACAGGTCCAGGAAATAATATGCTAATGGCTAGGTAGTTGTGAGCTCAATATAAATTAAGGGCATAATTTAATATTAATACTCTTTAAAATGTTTCTCCATTTTGTGAAGGCAACTGGTAAAGTTAACCAACCTAGGATTAGCATCATGAAGCTACTCAAAGATGCCATGTACAAAGAGAAACAATGGTAGGTAACAGTTAATGATTTACCTGAAGGAGTATTAGAGGTCTCCTCTAGCTGTATGAAAGCTGATGTGCTAAATGGCTTGCTACAACAAACAGAAGACATTAAAATAATAACCCTAAGAAAACCTTGACATGTTAACAGATCCAATGCATAGAGCTACAAAATGTTAAATGGGAACTGACATGTTTGCCAGCGATTTAGGAAGTCCTTGTTATTAGTAGGTGTGACCGATAACCAACACTTCCATACATATTAAGAAGATATAACCTAAACCAGTATGCAGATTGTATAGCTATCAATGCATAGAAGCTGCCACGTGTAAAAAAAAAACATCTGGATGTATGGTAATATCTAGAAGAACCAATTTGACTGAGCTCAGAAATGTGTTTCAGTTCCCGTTTAAGTGAAATTCATTGAAATCAGAAAACAAATGATGTTCCTATCTGTTGCTAAGAAACATCAGATAATTGGTGTTCATGTTGTGATTCTTACCAGACAACAGATAAATAAACATAACCTGTACTTAGATATCTATCTTAACTTCTTCAGCATATTGTGATCGGTAACCTACCTCTTTTTCTATATAGATATAGTATCTGAGCATGCTGAAATATAATCATAATGTCCTATGGGATAAGCCCAAGTGCCTAAGTTTTAATGTGTGCCTAATGCAACAGTACCTTGATATATCTGCGTGAAAGGGCAACTTGGGTAGAGTGTGCTGTTGCAAGGACGCTGGTGATTTGATATTGACAGTAGCCTTATCATAATGGCATCTGTTAGATGACGCACTGCTGCTTACTCCTACAAAATAAACACACCAGAAACATTTGCAAATTTCCATCTGGCAGCCCAAACACAGGTTGCTGCAACACATAAGGAAAAGTTTATATGAGCCATCTTCTATGTACACAATATATACCACCGTTCTAGTTTTCATTAATCTTACAAACAAATACATTGAGTATCATTTTAAGGCAGACATCAACCATTTCTAAACAGGGTCTTAGCCAGGGATTTTCGACCTGCCCATCCACCCCCACAAAGCATTATCACACAGAGCAGTATTTATCTTGATCGTAGATGACTGACCAGCGCGCTGCATTGCTGTTTGTCTTTAAACGACCTGGGAGACGGGGACGTGTGGACTTTCTTTAGGGGAATATTCTAGCCCGTCCAAATCAACGAATGAATGATGGGTCTCTGGCTAAGAGCCTGATATAAAATCAACATGGCCTGGTACCTTGTTTTGCAAGACAACGACCATCATTGCAGTATAGATGTGCGGCCAGCATGCTTGGCTGCTTGTTGTCTTTAAATGAGTTGTTTAGGGACTAGGCTCATTACATGTATACGACCTGGGAGGCGAGGACAGGGGGTGGACGGGTTGAAGGCAATATTCCAGCCCGCCCAAATAAAAACTCACCTGTCCAATAGATGTGTCTCTGGCTAACACCCTGTTTAAGAGTTATAGGGCAGAATTGTTCTTGCGTGTTATGAGAACCACAATCATAAATTAAATTACAACTGCTTTGAGCCACACAAACATTGTCAGTATCGTCAAAGTATGTTTCTACAAAGTGGGAATAGCGGTGGTTGGTCAGTTAATGTGGAAAAGCCACTAATTTCCTTGTAAGTAGTCAATCATGTCATGTTTAATATCACATTATAAGTACATGAGGTTAAACCCCGGTCGGATGGTAATATTCTAATACAACGTCCTGCAGGGCTATATCAGTATCTGCAGTTAAGCTAAATATTTCCTAGACAAGGCACTCGCCCCTGGTGTTTTTATGATCTGATGCCACCTTAGGGGCGAGGGTCCGTATAGCAGAATCTTTGGGTTTATAAGCAAATTTGCTCCTTCTCGCAATGCAGACAAGGGACAGTTTAAAGAACATAGATTTTCATATCTATAAATGTCTTACCATCAATCTTGCCTAGAGTGCAACAACAGTCATACTCCTTAATCAACAGAATCAACGAAATCCAACACAATTTTAAAATTGTTGTCCAACATGGCTACCGCGCAAATCGAAAACATGGGGATATCACAGCGAATTAACGAGAATTAACTCAATTATGTTGCATTGTGGGAGTCGGCCATTTTGAGTTTTTGAACAAAGTTTCATGATGTGCCATATTTTAGTGCTCAAACAGAACAATTAGACAAAACAGTATTAATAGAAACAGTCCTCGTGTCATTTTGTCATATAATATTTCATTTTGTCACAATTTTTTTGGCATGAAGGGCTTTGGTAAGTTTTAAGCGAGTTCATCTGTCATTTTGACTTCGGAACCTCAAAAATTTCACAGGCGGCTCTTCACCTCTACAGCGCGTATGTGAGAGATGGAAAGTAGTAAATAGCGTGGAGCTGTCAGAGGCGAAGTTTCTTTGCCTAAATGTTTCCTTATTTAAACGCAATCTGATGATCGATACTAATGAAGGGATGTTTCACACTCTTGTGTAAACCTGACCATGCATATTATATTGGTGTACCAGGTCTGAAGGTCAGTCACTTAATCTCATTATACACTGACAGTGTTAATTAAAGTTCAACCCACCAGCCCCCCACCCCCACCCACAACACACACTTTTTTTAGCCATATACAATAAGCATCCCGACAATCGCGACCGAACGGTACATGCGGATACAATGGAATTTTATCTACAGTAGATACGAGGGCATATGCTATTGATATATCCAATACTAATAATAAGAGGCAAATCATCACAAGCCATTTGGGCGATAATACCAGATAAATATAAAAGCCATTGACAATGTCATCTTTTAACCATCGGAATCTGTTTCGTTTCGGTGTGTAATTACAGGTTACATTACTACTCACTTGCATATTGGGTCAAAGAATTCGCTTTATATATTTCTGATCCAATTTTTAACCGCGAGATTAACCTAGACAGCATTTTGACGGACACACCTGCAAACGGAGAATTATGGGCTGCCAATGATAACAAAAGTCGTTCGAGGAATGGCACAGTGTCGGATATGGTGGGAAGCACATGCCCTAGAGTCATAAATTGGTTAAACGCTCCTTCTCTCTGGAAAGCGCTTGCAACTGACTTAGTCTGCACAATGCGCTTAAACTTTTTTCTTTCAACGGGACATAAGAATGAAAGCCAAACGCATGAATACTGGGAAAATGGTGCTTTAACCACTTAGAAAGTGGCATCCAAATATCGGATTTTAGTAGATGTTAAGAGGATAATTGACCTGTCAAATGCTATTATTTTGGGACGATGGTCCCCTACCCTGACGTCCTCATGCAGGAACCCCTTACCGAAGAAAACAAATTGTCAAGTTCAGTATAGGTTCCCTTGGTGTCGATGATTGCCTGTCTCTGTTGGTCGTGCATTCAAGGTTGTCCAATTTGGTATCCCATTAGCAGATTATTTCCTAGTTCTATGCTGCCTCGTTTGGAACCACTAACAATAACTTGGAAAGTTGTTTCTACGGATGGGTCATATTAGCCACGACATCAGTAACTCGGGGTCTAGAAGCACAGGGATTCGTATCAGAAGGTAGGTTGAAGATAGAAATATATATATATTTATCGATCTATGACCCCCGATAGATCATAGAACGAAGAGAGAAAGATTATATTTCTATCTTCAACCTATCTTCTGATACGAATCCCTGTGTCTAGAATAGATGACACGTGAAGGCTTCATCATGGCGATTGGAAAGCGGCTGATTGGAAAGCGGAGGTGAACCCTTCGATCAGCAGCACCAATGTTGGCGACGAGTGTCAATATGCGGGTGCTCTCTATAATAGGTTCAGCGTTTTCAAAGCTCACATCCACACCTCAAATGTCCACTGAAGCTGACGGAGGGCGCCTCTGTAAGCGGAACGTGGCTGTCCTGATTCCAGTTGAGGTGTGAGGCATAAAGTAAAACGTTGAGCACACCAGAGAACGCTAGCAACCTGCCATGCGTCTCGCAAGAAACTGATCAAAGGGAATGGTAGGGTTTCATCACATTTTTCTGACAACACCATGGACCTAAAATTTTCCAACAGATAAAAATTGAATCTTACTAATTGAATCTTCATCATAATGAATAAATTAGGAAGTAATGAATAAATGAATTTTCAATGGATAGCGATGCAGCTGTTCTACATCAATCCTTACGTAATATCCTACCCTTATTGTTGCAAGTCTCTGTATTTACAATTTAAGGACCGCGTCTGTCTTTATATGGTTAGTATTATTCAAACATCTCCATTTAAATTGGCTTGCTTGATATTTTATTGCCTCTAACGGGGCAAGCAACAGTAAAATATCAAAATGAATCAACGGTTAGAACACACAGCCATTTTCCTCGAAAGGAAGCATGTAGCCCCGGTCGTCCGGTGATATAGTATATAACAAGATCTTTGATTATATTATAAAACGTCCTGCAAGGCTAGGAAGCGTGGTTTGTCGTGTGGTGCGCCCCCAAGTATATACCACTGATATAAATGGAATCGATGCTACAAAATCAAAACGACGAATCATAATTGAAGTTAGAAAACCCGATTGAAAAAAAATTAATCGAAGAACCCTAAAATGCTTCACTCTGAAGAAAATAATTCCAATTTAGTTCCATAAAACGTGTATTTAACTCAATAGAAAGCACAGCGAGATTTGAAATTGGACCTATCTACGGGACGAATATATGGATCATATCTTAATTTGGATAGGGTGGTGGTGGTGGTGGTGGTGGTGGTCGGTACTTCGCTGTCTGACTCATAAACAACCAGCCTTGAGTTTTGATTAATCCATTCCGATAATTAAATGACAAACATTACTGCCATAGACGCAGGAGGTTCGAAATGAGGAAGGTTTGGGGCTGCGACTCTTATAAATGGAAGTAACAAATGTGCTTGCTAGCAGCGTTAGCAACGAACTAAAAGAACGGTACAGCCGACCGAGCAGTACAAGGAGAGATCAAAATACTTGTACAGACTCTTTTTAAATAACCACACCAAAAAGCCAAACTTCTCAATATCCAAGTCCGTCTTTTCAACGAAGACATCAACGCAGAGCCTATAATTGATAACAAACCAAAATATCTGGCAATTATTTGAATGTGGTCAGAAGACTATTTATAAGCTACAATGTGATCTCGCCTTAATAATCTAGTTAATTAATTCCGAACCCTCTAGCACGAATTCTGGTTTATCACCACATATGTGTGCATTTCCTAATTACTTGATGTTCATTTTGATCCATTCAATAAAATTGATTATCTCAATCCAAGGAGTTATATTTAGCAATCCTTAGTTATGTAACTCCTTGCTCAATCATATGAATATGTATACACATACATACATAAAAGCATACATACATATATATACATTGATGCACATACATACATCCTACATCCCCCATACATACATGCATACATACATACATACATACATACATACATACATACATACATACATACATACATACATACATACATACATACATACATACATACATACATACATACATACATACATACATACATACATACATACACACACATACATACATACATACATACACATACATACATACATACATACATGCATACATACATACATACATACATACATACATACATACATACATACATACATACATACATACATACATACATACATACATACATACATACATACATACATTAGTGCGTGCGTGCGTGAGTACGTACGTTTTTTTCATGAGAAGTTTTGCGATACGATACGAACGGTCCCATACAACAGCGAATTGCAATAGTCAAGTCGAGATGATATGAATGCTTGGACAAGGGTTTCACTTGTGGATTGGTTCAGGTACCTTCATATGCTGCCCAATCTTCTAATCTTATGAAACAGAGATGGAGTTGTTTTCATAACATGTGATTTTCTCGTGAACTGTGAATCCATCAGAATATCAAGGTTTCTGATGTAGTACAGTCATTTCGCCAATTTTAACTGGACCAAACGACGGCCGTCATTTGTACCGAGATGAAAAAAAATAGAATCTCAATTTTATCTTCATTCGATTTTTGAGAATCGTTTGCCATCTATGTTATCTGTCGGGTTCATATTGTTAATTTGGCCTTTGTATCATCCGTACATTCTGACGTAGGAGTAAATGTAAGATAAATCTGAGTATAACCATCAAATCGGTGGTATTTACAGTCACTGGTGATTTAACAGATAGCCAAGTGGTGACGTAGGCTGTAAACATTAATGACCCTACGATGGATAATTGTGGCACACCACAAGCTAGTTCGCGGGTTTCGGAGTACATAACTTGAACACCGACTCTTTGCATGCGGTTCGAGAGATAGGATTTGAGCCAAGTGTGGTATTTTGTACTGAGACCGAAACTGTCTGAGAGACGCCGAAGCAGGATTTCATGATCGACAGTATCAAATGCTGCGCTGAGGTCAAGCAGCGCAAGTGAACCAGTATGGTGTTGGACAACAGCGCATGTAATGTCATTGGATACTCAGAAAAGTGTCGTCTCTCTACTATGGGCAAGTTCGAACGCCGACTGGTACAAGTCGTAAAATCGGTTAGCTACTCTCTGTTAATTTGGATATGAAGCTCAAATTTGAAATTGGTCGATAGTTATTCAGTGATTCAGTATCCAGATTGCTCTTTTTAAGTAGTGGTTTCAGGGTTCCATCTGGTACAGAACCAAAATCTAGAGAAAGATTGACCATTTGTGTTATAACAGATAGAAGGATATCTATGCATTCTTTCAGCATCCATGTCGGTAATGGGTCTAAATCACACCACGTTGGAGCTCCCTTGGTGATATATTTTATGTATTTCACTCTCCGCTACTTGTTTAAATTCGCTTGGCTCAGAGTCACAACCTTTCTCGGGAACCACTTCCGGTGAGTTTCATTGCACTTTCTCCAGCTCTATTCGGATGGTACGAATTTTACGTGTCAGTCTTTAAATGCAAATTTAATATGCACATAATCAAATTGTTTTATGGTGGTGTTCATGTGTTGACATTCGTCTCGTTTTCTGCGAATGCATCACATTTCTACGTGTCTTTCTAATATCGTTGGGAGTCATACCGATTGCTAAATATCATAATGTTTGTGACTTTCCCGCGCACTATATTCGTATGTTATACATGTGGTACGTGTGGCGGTCACATGACTTTGAAATTACATCCTTTGTCGATAGTGGCGATTAACACTTCCTTATGCAAATCTAATGCCATCTTGCACACACAATTGCGATTTCCCTATCCCACCCTCCACTTGTTTTGCGATTTTCTATCTAGTCTATTTAAACCGATAATTTTTTCATGTCATGGTGATTGTTTTCTCCCCAACTTTTGCTGTGTGCGATGTATTTTGTTAATACCTGACATAAACTAAACAAGCCCGTTTATCAACTCCAATTTTGGTGGTATGAAGTAATATCTGAATCATAGCATCGCACGGTATGGAGGTTTGAAGCCTTTTGTCGGAGGTCGACATCGATGCCAGATTTAACACCGTTGCTATATTTAAGTACACGTAGCGTCTTTAACTCCAGGGGCGGTTTTAAATGTAGCAGCGTTGCTTTACCTCTTTCCACGCCCTGATAACGTCTGGGGCTGAATACTAAAATCTATAATTAGAACTGGGTCACCCTTCTAAACAAATAAGTGAACTGTCGATACAGCAAAATACTTTTCCTTCTTCCTTGTAGACTTTGATGGCGGAAAATGAATTTCGGTTCCAAGTATGTGTACGACTACGAAGAGTCGGACGAAGAGTCTGTGTCTGAAGATGAATATGACGAGGGAATGAACTCAGCGCTCCCAAGGACAAGGTACAAAATCATAATTTAAGAAATCGCTTTATATAAACAATGTAATGGTCTGTACACATGTTACATTACCAGGTAAAACAGCTCAATTTTCTAAAAGATCGACACAGACATTGACTGAGGAGTTGTGCTCAATACTTGCATTTATATCTGGCGAAAGGTGATCATCCACTCGCTGTCATCATTACTTACATTGCCTATGATCCCCTGCTGATCTTATATAATGAAATTCACCCTGTCAGTATCCATGAGTTGTGTTGAAGCCTGTATTCAGAGACCATAGTGGGAGGCCTGACTTGCCCAATGTCATCTCCTTGGCATAAAATTATATGAAAATTATACATTGCTTCCATCATGAAATAATAAACGTCAATTTTTACCCCATGTGCATCCAAAGTGACAATACCCACAACGCATTGTGATGTTAGAGAATCGTCCCTAAATAAAGAGGGTCTTCATAATGTAATTTGTCCATAACATTTACCAGCAGCCACCATTCGTTATTTTAACATCTTATGCCCTATTCATACAATGTTTATCTGCTTGGTATGGCCTGGTTCATGGAATGTGCGAATTTAATATTTCGTACTATACAGTAAGGGCAGATGATTGTGAATACAAAGATTTCAAGCCATGCAGTGCATTATGTGACCTGTTCTGAGTTTGTTCTACAGGATAATTTTCAATGTTGGGGGATTACAATTAATATAATCCTTGTGATTTGGTCGCTCTGCTATTCTGCAGGACTTCTCGTTTACCTTGCCTGTCTGTCTGTCCGTCTGTTCATAAGCTTTTGATGGTATGTTTTTTCATAAACTAAACCAGCAGCCCTCAATATCGCATGGACCTCTCTTGTGCTCCTTGCGAACTAAAAATCAGCTCTTCATGACCCCTGACCCCCGAATATTTATTGAATAAACTGATAAGTATATTTTGATCAATCAGGCGTCGATTAAATCACTAGGCCAATGTGATATATTTTACACATATAAGGATGCCACTGAATGCAATGTAAAACCATGAAGGTTATGATTTAATCTTGTCGGAACGTTTAATTGTAACTCTTATCAAGCACAGTAGAGATTCGATGCCTACTAGATTCTTAATTTACATTCAAGGCATTTTAATGAGTCAATGGCTAAATGCTTTTGGCATTGGTTATGACTAAATGCTCAGTCTACAAACGATCAAATCGTGAGAAACGTGCTATAATTCATTTAATCGTGACCTTTTTAAAAATGTAACAAAATATTGTTGCAGTCATGACACAGTGTCAGATTCTGCTGCATTCAGTCCTCTGGAACCACCTGGTACATCTTCTGCACCTTCTCCACCACTGTCATCCAAACAACAACCTCCTAAATCATGTTAGTATTCTCATATATTACAATTACATGCAGATTACTGCTATTATTTATGGGGATTTTCATATTTGTTTCGTGATCACTTTTTTTTCACTATTGGTATACAGGGAGATCCTCACTTGGCCAGAGAATCAAAAAAATGATCCGTGGCAAACCAGGGGGACCCAAAAGTAAACTAACAATCAGTCCAGAATCTGCCTCAATCCCCACGCATGATAGAGAATCACTGGAGCCAATCATTCCCAGGTCTTCTTCCAATGAAGGGAAGAAAGTTCCTCACTGGATGAAAGAACCCAAGTCCAGTGCACCAAAACCTCAATCGCATTCCGGTCAGAAATGGAGAAGGGCTGATACCAATATCATATCTGTCAAGTTTGATCAACTGACTGCTCCCAGCAATATGCACACTGGAGACACAGTGAAGTGTTCCAACTGCTCTGTTGTTTTGTCACATGTCAGCAAACTTGTAAAGGACTCTCCTGAATCAGATCGAGAGGTGAGATCAAATCTTTGAATGCTAATCCAAATGCATTAATGCAAATGATAAACCTTCACAGCCTTTTGTTACTACTTCTCTATTATTTTTTAACAAGGTGTGGGAGTGTGAATTTTGTGGGGAGCATACCTTAGTTGATCTCAAGGAGGAGGAGAAACCAACAAAAAATGATGTGACATATATGTTGAAACCGGCGCCCTCAACTCAAGCCAGCGGACGCCCTGCCACAGACCACGGACGCTCTGGCACAGACCAAGGACACTCTGGCACAGACAAAACACTCATTATATTTTGTATCGATACATCAGGAAGTATGTACAGCTGCATCGAGGTATGTATTTCAAAACTTTTCCACCTTTGTCCCCATAAAACATTGAAATTTTGTCACTCTGTATGTTTGTGAAATTAATTGGTTCAGTGTATCGAATTAGATCAAACTTGCTAGATGTATTCTTATATGTTATTGATATCAAATGTCTGTGTCTCCTTATAAACCCAGTAATCATGTGATGTTAACTATTTTCATGGCAGGCACCGTTCGGTCCGCTTGCAGCTACTGCAAAGAGCTTATAGCTTTGCTAAGAGGGCTCACTCGCGCCTTCACCCGAGAACATATGTCAGCACGGCACCTTATGTGTTATTGTTGATTCTGTAGTATCGCCACCTGATGATGACAACGTGTTTTCCTCATAAGTATAATCACCTCATAGCTAGTCGGAGTGAGCCCTCATTGCGTAGCTATAAGCTCTTTGAGTGACCATCAGAATTTCAACTTTTTATCTCGGCTACAGCATGTACAAGCAGCTGTGGATCATCAATTAGAAGAATTTGAAAATGAATTTCCTGATCGCAGAGTGGCTGTTATCGCATTCAGTAGTGAGGTAGACTGCATGATAGCTGGAACATCTTGAATGCATATAATATTGTTGAAGAGCAATAAACGAGTTCATATGTACAGTTTAGTAAGCAGTACAACACTATGTTGTATCATAATATATGTAGTGATTTATTGCCCAAGTAACCAATCTCTAAATCGACTATCTTGTTTTTCATCTGGATTAAGATGATAATTACGGCAAATCTATCAGTATCCTCAACTGTATAGATGGGTTCTCTCCATCTTTTCGTGTTGTTATTTAAATGTGTTTGATGAAATGCATCTATGCCGACAATTGTGATCAATTAATTTTTCACTACATTTGCATTGTTGAGAATATTTTGCAATAAGCTTTTATAATCCCATAAAACTTTCTATAAATAATAAAATGTGAGCGGTTTATCAGGTATGCGTGCTTGGTGATGGGTCCAGCGAACCAGTATTCATTAATGGGGTCAACCACAACCAGGAAGAGTTATTGAAACTTGGAACAACTCTTCAGAATCCACAATCCATTTCTTCATCTCGTACAATGCTGAAAAAGAGGGTCTTTGCGTGAGTCATTTTAAACTTGTAAAAGATAGCACAAATGGTGTTTACATGTAGGATTGTCTTTGCATCTTTGTTCCAATAAGGATATATTTAGGTAATATATCAAATAATAAAAGATTCATAATTGTATTGGCAGGCTTTTCTCTCGCGGATATACTGCTCTTGGCCCTGCACTTCTGGTTGCCATAGGTATGGCAGGTAAGGTGCCAGGGTCAAAGGTCATCATATGTACTGATGGCATGGCTAATGTTGGGGTAGGAAGTTTGGACGTAGGTCAAAATGATGATGCTTATGGAAGTGCTCACATATTCTACCTTAAGACAGCTGAAATGGCTTCACAAAAAGGGTTAGTTTTTGTTTCTCATATTTCTTACCTGGAAACAGACACGTTGCAAGCATGATTTTTGTGTGGAATAAAGTAATTACGGACTTTTTTTTATCATGACATGTACTTTAAGCCCGATGTGGTTGAAAAAATTGACAAAATCTCGGATGTTAAATTTTACTGATTATATTAACAGAGTATCCATCTCAGTCACCACTATCAAAGGTACCCATTGTCAGCTGATTGAACTCGGGCAATTGGTGGAGTGCACTGGAGGCCAGGTGTTCTATATTTTCTTAACAGCAGTTTTGTAAGGTTTTGCATCCTGGTGCAATGCAATTCAAATGACGTTATACATTGATTGTTAAGAAGGAAACTTAGGTTACTTCTTTCATTAAATTGATGTTTAGTGTCATTTTAATTGATCAACTTGGCTGTGTTGATATGCTTGTTATAGGTGAACATAGTAGACCCTTTAAAGCTCACCCAAGAATTTGGCAATATTTTGGCAGACCCCATCATTGCAACCAATGTCCTTGCAACATTGATTGTGCATAAAAATCTGTAAGTGTGATCATTTGGACGCAACTCAGAATAATATATCATAAATTTAGACCAGGTAAATTGGAACCCTCCAGCCACGATATCACTCAACCTCTTTGCATGCTCGGCTTATATTGCATAACGTCAACCAATAAGGTCAATAGAAAAAAGGAGAAATATTCCCTGGAGTAATTTATACCCTCAGTTACCATAACATGATCGGTTTATTTTGCATAAAGTAGACCTATAATTAGTAGTCCTTTGTTGCTGCTTTTGTGGACAGCTATTTCCGTGAAGAGGGTGGAGTAAGGCGAGGGCATCAATTGGTTAAGGAAGTTGGAAATATAACCTCAAAGACTGAAATCACCTTTGAATATGGTGTCAACAAACAGAAAAAGAAAACCCAAGAGAAAGGTACTGATTACACCACTGATAATTGTGCCAATTCTTACTGTATAACATCAATGGGTTTAGAATGGATAACTACCAATCGATTCTGGGCTTTATGCATGTTATAGTCACGGCTCTCTAATGGACATCATTGTCCTTATATAAGTTGATGAATAAGTGTAGTGAATTTGTGTGGAAGAAAAAACATTTGAAAACAAATCAGGTACTGTAGCAGAAGAAGAAGCCAGTTCTTCGGGAGCATGTGCCCCAGTCCGTGAGCAAGAAACGCTGCCAGAAGTTCCATTCCAGCTCCAGATAGAGTATACTGATACGGAAGGGGCTCGGGCGCTGAGGGTTATCACCCAGACAAAACCTATGACCTCAGACCGTGAACAGGTGGAGAAAGGTGAGTGAGATGACCATGTAATGAATCCAGTAATCTAAATACGTACCAAATGACAGTGGATAATAGCTTTTCCTGTATGGCCTTCATTGTTCAAATTAATGTCAAGGTTGATTTCAATTTTTAAACCCTCCCCATATTCACAACTCCCAGATTTCTATAACTCTCATATCTCATAGAGTGGTTAATGTATCCTTCACTTTGTTAATTGAAATATTCAGAAATGAACAGGCCTGTCATTCAAGCGAATGCAGCTAAAGCCTCAGCTGGGTTGGCCTTAAAGGGAAGCTATACGTCATCACGCATGAATGCATTGATGAATCAGAGGCTATTGTACAGAAATGTGAGGACGTAAGTTTTCATGTTGTACTATATGTATATGATAATGTCAACAGTGGATGTTTGCATTGCTGTGTTTGTGGTGGTGTTATTCCTGATGGTTATAGTTCCGATTATTGTTCAGTGAGGCTGTTATTGGAAGTGGTGATTATTGTTGAAGGTGGTGGTTATTGTGGAATTAGGTTGTTATTGTTGATGTAAGTGGTTACTGTTGAGGGAGGTCATTGTTAAGGGTGGTTATTGTTGACAGTGATGGTTATTCTTGATGGCCATATAATCGTTTGTAGTGAGCATAATCATTCATGACGGTGATTATGGTTTCGTTGCTACTGTCACAGACAATTTAAACTATTGAATCATTCTCTTAAATCTTTATATAGTGCCTAGTGACTCGAATGTTTGTAATGATGTTGGTTAATGGTGATTGGGTATTTTGGCTTATCAAATACAACATTGTTTTAAAGAGATGAAGATGAGCAAGACTACGAGGGTTACATTGGACGAGTGGGTGTCATGGAGAATAATCTTGCAAGGGTGCTGCAGGCAAGTGGCCTTTAACATATTGCGCATTTATTATGGCTCATTTCTTCTTGTGATTTTGGACCATTTCTCTTTGTCGTTATAGAAAGAGCGGAAACTTTATGGACAACGCATGAGCGATGATGAGGAAAATTACGAATGTAGTGAATACCAGGGAATTCCCGAAAAAACATCAAAGAAGGTATGACATGAACTGTATAGCTCAATATTATCGATAATTGTCATACCTCGCAACCGAACTTACATCAAGCATGGTGACCTCTCTACTTATATAATCATCTTTCCTAGCTTATGAATATTCAACCGGTAAAAGATTATAGAAATGGTAATATGTAAAATATCTGTTGCATCACAAGCATGGCACCCTTCCTATTCACAGAGAAATATTGTCTCGTGGTTGTTGGATAATAAATTAATAATTAAGAAACTGAAAACTAACATCAGGATTGAACTGCTCATCAAGCACTAATCACTTGGTTTTGGCATCCAGAAAGCGCTAGCTCGGAGGAAGGAAGTGTCAGACAGCATGGCACATGACATGTACGAATGCTTACGTTGATAGACCGATTGGCAGAGAATCATTGCTGGTGAGATTTGGTCTCAAGATTATCCTAATCACTGTTAGTGAACCATTTTCCCATTATTTCATTATTTCATTAATTTTTGATAACAATCTCACAGTTATAATACCGTGATGTTAATGCGGTGGTTTTCAATATACCAAGTTGGTTCCTAATTTCAGGATATCTTATTTTGTTATAAAACAGGATTTTTTTCATTATTCTCATCCTTCAAATTAATCGAATGTCATGTTTTCCTTGCTGTTCATATACTTCATAATTGATTGACAAGTGATCCCGTCACTTTGACAAATATTTCAAGAAATACTGGGTCAGTTATCATATCAGTAGTTAAATCATAGCGGTTTATCTTTGTTAAAATGACGTCTGCTACGTGCTGAATAGCTTTTATAATAGTATGTCATCAAATGTGTTGACCTAAACAATTATCATATAATGAAATATATGATTCTCTATATATCTGTACTCATATTTGTTTTTCAGATGTATATCACATTATCTTGCAGTGCCATTCCTAATGCACATACTACTGATATCATAACAAACATTGAGAAATGATTGATGATGAAAATGTTAGCATACTTCCTTAGCCACTAGCATATGCTATTCCAGACTATACCAAGCAAGGGCAAATGTCATATGTTGACTGATTAAGTGTCAATATTTTATGCTCTTGCGATGAATTTATGTTCGTCATTGTCAATCTTCTTGATAACACGAGTGAGCTTATTGATAACCTAAGGGGTATTGTTCTTTTTTTTTTATCCATGTTGAGAGCATTTGTTGAACTTTATTTTAGGTGGGTCTGTAAATACTGCTTAATAATCGGGCCAGTTAACCTTGGTTTGTGCCATACAAGTTTCACAAAGGTGACGCTTGGGTTATCATATACGCTTGTGCCAGGACAAAAAAGTTCGATGTCGATTGCTTGATGCAATGAACCGGATGGTTGAAACGGAAGTTGGGGAGAGGCATGGGAAATATCCTTATTCTGTGATTTTCTTTATATAACAGTCTATCTGTTAGTATTAACTGATCAATAAAGTTGGTGAAACTGATTACACAAGTCTATTCCTGGCGTTCCCAAAACATATAGGATATAAACGAGTATCGATAGCTAAAAAAACATATTATTGTACCATGAAACCAACAGGGTGTTAATATCAGAGACTTTAACAAGCTGAATCTGTCAATGAAAAACACACGTCAATAAGATTAAAAACAAATAATTTTTTGGCAGACTCTAATGACCTGTAGTCCTTATACATCAATATAAACACAAAAGACCGAAACATAATTAATAAATGTAAAAGACCTGGTAGGCTGGAGCTGTCAGGCGGCAAGAGGAGACCTGAAAATAGAGAATAAAATCTCTCTCCTCATCTTCTCTCCCTACAACAACACCCCGTCATGAGATATGTGACCTTCTGCTGGTAGCAGAGGACGTGGAATTTAGTAGGGATAGAATAGTTGATCGAAAGTAGAAGGGAAGTTGAGGGAAAGCAGCGACTCAGCTATCGGTAGCTAAGCGTACGCAGCGAGACGCTAAGCGTAAGCAGCTAGAGGCTAAGCGTAAGCAGCGAGACGTTAAGCGTAAGCAGCGAGACGCTAAGCGTACGCAGAACACAGTGTGTCGAGCCGAGATCAAAAAAAGGACCAATTTTAACAGCTTTCGAGCGGTGTCGAGCAACGCAACAGACCAACAGCCGGTTCAATGACTTTGTTGAAGAAGGAGCAAACAAATGTCATCATACAATCACGTGAATCACTACCACACGATACGAATAGCCAATGTACTCACACATCAATAATCCCGAGCATGAACTTGTGAAACAACAGGTTTGACGCGGATAAACGCTTATGGGAATCAACGATGAAAACAACACCAACGAACCGGAAGAATAACACGCACCCAAGCGGGGAGGCGCAAGAATGCAACATTTGAATAGCGGCATAGCAAAATGTACTCATGGACATTGGCGCGATCACAATGTTCTGTTACTTTTAATTCAAACTTATCACTGGCAGGGATATATGTTGGCATTAGCCATTTGGTAAAACAAGATAATTTAATTGTCAACTGCCATTTATACTAAAAATAATGAACAATATTAAGTCAAATACAGATCACGGAGGGCTTTAAACTGCTTTTTTTTCTATCGATAACGACGCCAATGGGCTACCTTCTAGTATAATTTACAAATATTTCAGGCGAAATCACACCTCCCTGCTTCACACCATTAGTAACAGGGTGAAAAATACTCGTTTTATCCTTCCATTTCACTCTAATTTTCTGTTGCAAATACATTTTTGCTAAAATTCTTGCCTCAAGAGGACACACTTCTTTACATCTCAACGCCTGAAACAGTTTGACATACTCGTCTCTGTCGAAGGCTTTACTGGCATCCAACAACTAAACGTGAACATACCCACCAAATATTGTACTATTTCATTTACAATAAATGTATACTGAGTTGTCGAATGTTCTTTTTCAAATACAAATTGAGAATCTTAGCACAAAAAACGTTCCTGTAACTATTTAAGAATACACGATCAAAGAACTTTCCAATGATGCTTGTTGCATTATGAAGCCCTCACTAAAAATCATAACGTGCACTTCATGTGTTGGATGGTGGTTAAGAATAAAGACAGTTCTGTTCCGGTCTACATGGTGTCGTCCTTGTGTGTGTGTTTCTCAATATAGTTATTTGGACATAACATAACATGGTGGCAGCAAGTGAGATCTAAAACGACCCATAGTGATTAAAAACAGTGTTTTTATCTTCCGCTAGTCAGCAGTGGAAACGACTGTCGTCTTGAGGTCAGTGACAACGGATTTCAGTGAACCGAGCAATTCACCTCCTCAAGGCTCAACGACCCCGCTCAAACGCACATGGTCGGCGACGGATTGTGTGACTGTGGTGTTGGAATGTCGAGCAACAAAACGAGCGCAAAGTGCAAATCGCAAGTAAGCTTCTACATGTGACAATATCAGGTCTAGTGATCGTGTTGGACGTTGTGGTAAATAATTGCATCGCGTCAGTGACAGTGTGCAGTTTATCGCCCGCCAAATCATGTCGGAATCAAACCCAGCAGCAAGCGTGCAGTACGTGCACTCAAACGATCTAGCCGGTATCAAGTTGCCCTCATTCAACTGGGACAGTGACGATTTGCCTCATCAGTTTCGCTCATTCAAGCGTTATTGTGAACTGTTGTTGTCGACTCCTACGTACAGTAACAAAACAGGTCACGAAATTGTTAACTACATCCTACTGTGGTTGGGTCCCAATGCTTTAGAAGTCTACGACAACTGGTCTCATCTGACAGTAGAGCAGAAGAAAAAACGCCAGAGTCAGTGTGGCAGGCATTCCAAGACTATTTTGAGCCCAAGGCTAACTATAGACTTGCCCGTTTTCAATTTCGCGACATTTGTCAACAGTCAGCTGAGCCCATTGACACCTTTACAACTCGTCTTAAGGTGCAAGCACGGAAGTGTAAATTCGAGGCTGCTCTCGAGGACATGCTGATCGACCAAATCATTATTGGCACTGTGCACAACCCCCCGTTCGTAAAAAGCTACTAGACCACGATCCAGAGAAGTTGACACTTGACAAAGTTCTTGACTGTGCTCGAACATACGAGGCCACACAACAACAACTCAATCAGTTTGGGCAGGCTACGAAGGTGGATAGCATCCATCAAAAGCGAAACAACCAAAGGAAAGGACCGATTCCACATGCTGAATCGACCTCAAGGAAAACATGCCACTTTTGTGGTGAGACTAGACACCGTCGGGAGGAATGTCCCGCTCGCGACCAGAAATGCAATAAATGCTTAAAAGTTGGTCATTGGGGAAAAGTTTGTCGCAGTACTGCTGCACACAGTTCTACGCAAGGACATCGCAGTGGCTCAATAAAGTACAGTACTTCAAAGTATAACAAACAGAAGCAGAAGCCTGATGTACACTCTGTTTGTGTTGAGAATCAGGATGACCCACAGTTTGAAAAGTGCACATTCGACACTCTCTCCATTTCAACAGTAAGCCGGGACAAAGCATTTGCAATCTTGCGCATTGAGGCATACCCCAACAAGAAGACAAATCTACGAGGTAAAGTGGATACAGGTGCTCAAGGGAATATCCTGCCTCTGCGAACGTTCCGCAATATATACCCATCGCATGTAAATGAAGATGGACTGCCAACAACCTTAGTTAAAAGTGACGCCAAACTCACTGCATACAATGGCACTCCGATTCGTCAGTACGGTACACTTACCATCCCGTGTCGTTATGCGGACAGCCAGTGGCAAGCAACAAAATTTTTGTATGTAACTGACACACCAGGTCCTGTAATTTTTGGATTGGAAACTTGCGAAGCTCTCAGTCTGGTGACCATGAACTGTACCATATCTCTCCAGACTGACACTGCAAACCTTAGAAAGCTGAGTGACGTCAAGTCCATGTACCCTGACCGATTCACAGGCTTGGGTAAATTCAAAGGAGAGCATTCACTAATCCTCAAGGAGGATGCTTGTCCTGTAATCCATGCGCCAAGAAGAGCTCCAATCCAGCTCCAATCTCAAATCCGCTCTGAGCTTGACAGAATGCTGGACCTAGATGTCATCCGCCCAGTGAGTGAACCTACAGACTGGGTCTCGAGCATAACATATGTTCAAAAACCAAACGGGTCTCTCCGCATTTGTTTGGATCCGAAAGACATCAATAAGGCGCTAAAGAGGGGTCAGCACCGCACCCCCACACTTGAAGAGGTCACACACAGACTCAAGGGCGCCAAAGTGTTTAGCAAACTGGATGCCAAGTCCGGCTATTGGAGCGTGCAGTTAGATGATGCCAGTCAACACCTCACTACGTTCAACAGTCCATTTGGAAGGTTCTGTTTCCAAAGGCTCCCATTCGGCTTGAAAACTAGCCAAGACGTCTTCCAAAAGGCAATGGATCAGATACTCGATGGACTGCCTGGCGTCATATCCATTGCAGATGACATCACTGTGTTCGGTGTTGACCAAGCTGATCACAACCGCAATCTCCATCAGTTGATGGAACGTGCTCGCAAATGTGGTCTTGTCTTCAATGCAGAGAAATATAAAATCAACCAAGACGAAGTATGCTTCTTCGGCAACATCTACGGGGAGTCAGGGGTCAAGCCTGATCCAAGCAAAGTGCAGGCTATCATCGACCTAAAGCCCCCAGCAAACGTCTCAGAACTCGTCATTCCTTGGAATGGTCACATACCTTGCTCCGTATATCCCTAAGCTGAGTAACGTTACAGGACCATTGAGACAGCTACTACAGAAGGACTCTGAATTCCAGTGGCATCCAGAGCATCAAGCAGTTTTCAGCCAACTCAAACAGCTCATTAGTAGAGCTGGATTGCTCTCATACTTTGATCCAACCAAGCCAGCTGTATTGCAAGTTGATGCGAGTCAAGAAGCCCTCGGCGCCGCACTCATTCAAGATGGTCACCCAATCTCGTTTGCCTCAAAAAGTTTGTCTGACACCGAAAAGCGGTACGCAAACATAGAAAGAGAGCTACTTGCATGTGTATTTGGAGCAGAACGCTTTCACACATATTTGTACGGCAAACCATTTACCATCGAGTCAGATCACCGTCCACTGGAGATGATCTCAGCCAAAGCACTCGCATCTGCCCCAGCCCGTCTGCAGCGTATGCTGTTGAGGTTGCAACGCTATGACTACGAGATAAAATACAGACCTGGCAAAGAGATGATTCTAGCGGACAGCCTTTCTCGACTCCCAAAGTCTAGTGCTGATGAGCACATTGAACTGAATATTAAGGTATGCTTCGTTCAATTCAGCAACAGACGACTCGATGAGCTTCGTGAAGCAATAACAAATGACGAGACACTCAATCGCCTGTCAAAATACATTATCCAAGGATTTCCCGGACGCCAAAGAGACGTCCACCACAGCATTCATCCTTATTGGCCTTTCCGAGACGAACTAAGCATTGAAAATGGTCTCATTCTGAAGGGAAGTCAACTGCTGATCCCAGAGATCCTCCATGACCAATATCTAACTGACATCCACACTGGTCACCAAGGGATTATCCGCTGTCAGATGCGCGCTAGAGGTAGCGTGTACTGGCCCGGGATCAACTCTGACATCGAGGGCATAATATCACAATGCGCCATTTGTCAAAAGCACCAGGCATCGCAGAGTAAAGAGCCAATGGAACCCGTTATGACAACCGTTCCACCATATCCCTGGCATACAATTGGCTCAGATCTCTTCACACTGAATGATGAGAACTATCTCATCATAGCAGACTACCACTCGAAGTACCCGATTGTTGAATGCCTTGGACGTGACACTTCCAGCCGTCACGTAGCTGCTATTACCAGTCATGTATTTTCAATGTTTGGTTGTCCAGACACCATCATCTCGGACAACGGTCCACAGTTTATAGGCAGTGCTTACCAGGCAATGACAAACAACTATGGAATAGCTCATGTCACCAGCTCCCCTCACCATCCTTGTTCACACGGTTTTATTGAACGCATGGTCCGGAGCATGAAAGCCCTCATTAAGAAGTCACCTGAGGAAACCGACAAAGCTATTCTTGTGTATCGAACAACCCCTTTAGGCCCTAAAATCCCCTCACCAGCTGAACTCATTTTCCAAAGGAAAATTAACTTCAACCTACCAGTCTACCATCAAGGCAACGCCCATGACATAACTGCAGCTAGACAGCTAGCCCATCAGAAATCTGAAATGCGTTACAACAGCCAGAGCAAAACCCTTGATGAGCTTGACATCAACCAGCCCGTTTACTACCAGGATGTGGCACGTAAAAACTGGCTCCCCGGCAAGGTTATTGGAATTGGCCCCGAACCACGTTCCTATACAGTGCTATGCCGCACGACAGGTCGCCCTCTAAAACGCAACAGAATATTGCTACGACCTCGACCCATAGCCACTGACACTTACACAAGCCCAACTCCGTCACCACCAGCTGCACCCATAGTTGCCCCACCTACTCTACAGCCAACACAGGATAGCCCCGTACCTGATCCCATCTCCACACCTACTAGTAAAGTGAATCACAACGCAACAGTCTCCTCACCTGCGATACAGAAAAGTGGAAATACTACAATACCTACACCACGTCCCAAGCGAAATGTCATGCCTCCACGTCGTCTCATAGAAGATATTTAATCTAAATACATATTCATATTGTAGCAGAACCAGATAGTATTGTTTTGTATGAATGTCAACTTGGGACTAGACTTAAATTGTATGTCATTTTATTGTAACAGGCAGACTGCTACCTTTTTGTTTGTGACTGCAGACATGCAACTAACATAATGTCTGTCATTGATGATTTCTTAAAAGAAGGGGGATGTTGCATTATGAAGCCCTCACTAAAAATCATAACGTGCACTTCATGTGTTGGATGGTGGTTAAGAATAAAGACAGTTCTGTTCCGGTCTACATGGTGTCGTCCTTGTGTGTGTGTTTCTCAATATAGTTATTTGGACATAACATAACAATGCTACTAAGAGTTATACCTCTATAATTGTCTGAGCTATTCAACGATTTGCGTTTATTTTTAGGTATCTGTAGTGTTGTGCTTAGGACAAGATCACCAGGAAACACTCCATGGCGCATTATAGCTGCAAACAACATTGCAATATGTATTCTCAACATCGGTATACCATTGATTAGATCATCTGAGATACATTCATTGTTACCGTCCCTTTTGCCTTTCCTTAAGCAACAAACAGCTTGATCAATATCAGCTGGTGTAACATTATGATTATGATAACATTGATGTGACATACAATTCTTGTTTATATCAATATTCAATTCTACTTTCAAATGTTCCATTTCGCCTGCGTTATATGTTAAAAAAAGTGCCGCTGCTTTGCTGACAACCATATTACAAATGTCAGTACCATTAGTACTGTTACGACCCAACTTGAAATCAGGCCAATTTTAAAATATTTTATTTTATACATAAATTCTTGTTTATTAATATTCAATTCTCCTTTCAAATGTTCCATTTCGCCTGCGTTATATGAAACTGACTTGTAAAATTGACCGGATTTCAAGTTGGGTCGTAACAGTAGCACCATCAATAATACTTGGCAAATCGATCTTTCTCTAAGTAACTCTCTTTACCTCATTCCAAAAGTGTCTCCCCTTGTCATTAGCTAATTGTTCGGCCAATTTGTTCGCCCTACAGGCATCTTCATGCTTCTACACCAATCGTATATCATAATGATATTCAGCACGAGTTCTACGTCTTATATCAGCGACAACACCAAACCTAGGAGAACCGCAGCTCTTCCATAACGTGTGTCAAAATATGGCATTCTCTTTGGATTCTTTCACGTGTTCATTCCAATTTGGCACTTCTTTACGCTTCACTCGCACAGGTGTATATGGTATAGTGGCCACACCGGCAGATAAACAAGAATTAATTATTTCATTGTAATAATGTTCAATCAGTTCGTTGTCAGCCTCGCATAATAAATTCTTACAAGACATCGCACCGGTAGACAATTCAATCTCATTCTACAACTTATCCAATTGCATTCTGTAATTATTTATGTCTGCCAGGACAGTTTTTCAACATCATCAGAAGCGTTGCTAGTTGTACAAGATAAACTTACATCTCTCATATTCAGACTCCAAGTAACAGGGAGATAGTCTGATAAATCAACTCCTTCATTCACGACACTATATATTCCTCGATTAAATCAACTAAATTGTTACTGATCAAGTTTTGATCTATAACCATTCATCCTACTCTGAAAAGTGTAATCAATAGACTCCTGTACATATTCCTGACAATTTTCAAGTAGCTCATGGTGAATGAACCCCCTAATGCTTCGGTATGCGAGGTCCCTCAACGCGAAAAATCAGTATTCATGGCACCACCTATCACAATATTATTGATATCTACTAAATATACGCTATTTCTTGCAAACTATCGTTGTATTCATCGATAATTGTTACATGATCACAAGGCATATGTTCGTTGATGCAACATTTGACGGCACATATAACCTATTAAATTGGTTTGTATGAGCACCACAGGAAATTGCAACTGATTATTCTATAATATCCCACATCCGTCATACGGGCGACCGCTGCGTAACTGTTCATCACACATAGGCAAACATCCATGATAAATAACGTTCGGAATCGAATTGTCAAACACAATAATTTGTTCTGTAAACTACCAGTGTTCCTGTATAAAACCAAATTCATGATTATAAGTATGCTTACTTATATATGGCATCCAGCCTGGGCCTAACCCTTGTGAATTATATGTTGCTATTCGCAATGTACACATAGCCATATGTATCTATAATTATATATATATATATATATATATATATATATATATATATATATATATATATATATATATATATATATATATATATATATATATATATATATATATATATATATATATATATAAGCTTTCCCTAAGCTGCAGATTCCTTCATGAGATTATACCCCGCATATACTTTAATAATATAAGGTTAGCGTTATGGGTAATGTGTAACATAAAGGGTCGCTAATTTTACGCGTGTCCGCATGATATGCCAGACGGTGCGATAATAGCGCAGTTGATTTCACTTATTGTAAGATTTTGTCTTATCATCTGCAGACATAGAGGTAAAATAATTGTGAATATAATTGATGACATCATTGTGTCAAGTTTGCACTGCGTGGAAGAAGACAAGTTTTAATAGTCTTCTTATAATTTAACCTGGACTCACAGTTTACTGGATTTCGTGTGGCGGCAAAGGATGCGTGAAATTTAGCGTCAAATGTGTATGTCACTTTTGAAGACTGCCTTTTGAGACTTAAATTATGTGCAATTAAAGGGTGGCAGCTTGGGCCTCAGATACGCCGTGTTTATTGGAATTACAAAGGAGTCTGTAATCCTTGATAATTGGCGGACGCAAAATGAGGGTCTCTTATCTGCGTGAATGTCTGAGTGCAGGATGTTTAATCATTCGCTATACGGGCTGACTGTTAAAGCCTTAAATTGGACTGTTAAACATTTGAATTTCACAGCTTTGTTATCTTTGACACTTAAGTTGGTTCCTGAGATCGCCTTGATAATTTGAATTTGTCTAACCGTCAGGTTAATGCGTTTGAATGCGTTTGCACGTGGTTGAGATGGTATTGTTGGTAAAATGTTAAATGGTTGGAATAAGGAAAGAAATATGTGTGTGAAGGTTGTGTGAAATAATTGCGCGAAAAAAATGGTTATGCGTATAAAATGAATATAGGCGTCCTGTTCTGAAAAGATAGAATATGGCTAAAAATAATATGACATTAGTTGGAAAAATTTCTAAAAAGGGAAATATGTACGAAGAATACTATGAAAATGAATCAATGAGGCTAGGTAGACATAATTCGTTATTTGTTTCAAAATTGATATAATGCTCATCTTCCGCGCCACATACTTGCGTCCTCGACGACCCACTCATATTGTTCGCCAACAAACATAATATTAAATACTTAATTTGAATATGGAGGATATTTGACCTCGTATAATTTAACAAATTTCTCGTTTTCCCATCCTTGCATGATAAGGTTTGTCGGAATCGGGAGTTTAAAATTAAGGCGATAGCGGGAGGGGTGTTTTGTGTGGAGGAGGTACTTATGCGCGAGGGAAGGTTCGAAGGAGCACTATCACTTTTACAGTGAACTTATTTTAATGTAATATATGAGTGAGGTACTTACCAGTGGTAGAAGTTGAAAGGGAGGTATGTCGTCGTCATCTCCGATGTGTTGATAGTGCCAGGTCGCTAGTACGCCTTAGTCGAGTCGAGTGGAAGAGGCCGATGTACGCTGCCGTTGCCCTGGATCATGATCGCGTCGTAGATTGCGGCCTCGTGTCTCTTCTCTCGGCGTGTGTAGCAATTGTCAGCTTTCTTCTCTAACGTAAGAGCGTGTAAGCGTCTGGAAAATGTGTGCGTTGACAACAGTGGAAGTTGCCAAATCCCCGGACTCTCACACCAAATCTTAAGCTAGAATTTCTAGCTTATCTTGCTTATGCACGCTCTTCGTTATAGTACTGTTACTCACTGCCTGTAGTTGCTGGAGTGGGGACTAATCAGAGGAAATTAACGCGAGTCCTGAAGTAGAGTTGCTTATTTGGTTTGTTTAGATTTCAACTATGAAGCTCCCTGGAATCTCGCGGTCCGAATCGTTTCTCTGACTAGATGAATCTCCCCGACTTCTTCTTCTTCATTCAAGCTTAAAGCCGTTTTTGGCTACAGAGGCCATGTACGGCTATTCTCCCCGACTAACCCATCTGGACTCCTTATAAAGGGTCCCGCGATAGGCCAGGCTAAAACAATCCCCACGTGACACGACGAGTCCACTTGGAGGGTGAACTCGCTTGCTGTGAGGATTGCTGAAATCAGGGTTACACCCCTCCCAAAGAGTGGTGTGATGTAACCCGGGCTCTCGTGCTGATAATTAAAGGGGGAGGCTTTTTAAGAACGTATGAGCCAAAATAGTATTATAACATATATATATATATATATATATATATATATATATATATATATATATATATATATATATATATATATATATATATATATATATATATATATATATATATATATATATATATATATATATATATATATATATATATATATATATATATATATATATATATATATATATATATATATATATATATATATATATATATATAGGTGAAATTGTTTCAGACCGCAAAACAAAATAAAAACCCCCAATAATTGTTTCAAAATGGTTGGGTCAAATACTGTGTATACAAAGCTGTTTTTGAAAATCATAGCTACTCTCTGACCCTCCCCTCTGAACCAGTTAAAATAACTAGTCTTGAAGCGTGGGATCGGAGCGGTAACGGGCGACGGGAAAATATCAGCTTACAGATGAAAATACTCTACACCGACTATTTCATACTAGGCTGTTATAAGGATTCAACTCTCGCCTGACTATCATTAAATTTCACAGCTTGACTTCACCACCGGTTGTTATTGTTGCCATGGTGTAAAGGATGCTCAGGCTGGAGTAGGACACAATTCTGATTGTACACCAAAGTTCGCACAGTGTCCCGAATCCGGACATTCTCGTCGGTAAGTGATAAGGCCATTTTCAAGGATTAAAAACAATCTTCAACAAATTCATCTGTTCACTTGCCACTCTGGAAGTGGAATTGTGAAGTTGTGTTGCGATTTGGCCGTGATGATCTGATGTTCGGGATGTTCGTTTTAGCAAAATAGGTAGCATATAATGATATATCTATGAAAGGAAGTGCATTTATTCATAGTTGGTGTCACTGTTATGTAAGGTATTATGGCGTGCAAATAAGCACCCAGGAATCTTAATTATATAATAATAGACCCGGGTGATGCTCATTTTTATCCCGAGCAAATGACCGTAATTCGGAATCAAACATTCAGTTTTCAAATAACCACTTAACTTTAAGCTCAAGTAATGATATTGTTTTAACTCAAGACAGCCAAGTTGTTTTCATATAATAACATAGTGTGGATGTTTAAATTACATTTCATTTGGCCTGCTGAAATTGTAACGTTTAAATGTAGCGGTGGACCACTCAGATGACCCTTTGTCTGTTGATTACACTAATATAATTGAAGCAAACACGTTATTTTAGAACTCTGAAAGTAATGTATGCAAATATGTTTTTGTCATGCAATGTGTTCAATTTGCAACCTTCTAGCTTATTCTAAAGAACCATGAAACACAACCATCACATGACATCACATATATAAGTATAAAGATGTAAATTTTTATAAATTCAACTTTATGTATATTCTTATAGAAGATTTTGTTAATTTTGTGATCATTTTGCTTTATAGATCAGCCAACATCATTATGGGGAAGCTACCAATGGGATGTCCTAATCCTCATGTGCAGAAGAGCCGAGGGGGTGACTCTGATGTCATGAAGTTCTACTGCACACAGAATGAGACGACGTTTGGTAAAAAGTTCACAAAGTTTGAGCCCAGACCTGGACGTCACACGGGAACAGGTTACTTGTCTAACTTTAGACCAGGAGTTTATTACAGTGAAAAGCTGGACCATATAGACAATCCTACCGTTGGGTAAAGGACTGTGTTTATTTCCTTTGTGCTATTCTGGTGGAAATTTAAAATTCATGTATCTTTATTTGATCTGAACACTTGTAACTTATTCATTCATAGCCATAATATGGCCTGTATTTTGTTGAGATGAATCTTTAGTTGGTGTTGATATGGAATTTTCACTACATAAAACATTTCTTTAACAACAAGAAAAAATATTCTTTTTAGGAGAATAGTACAAGATAACTACCACACGATAACAGAAAGAAGCTTTCAGCCTTATAAAGGGGCTTCCGGTACAGAACCCCTACCAGACACATGTAAGCAGGCAGGCAGTGGCTTCGTGAGGCAAGCTCCACTCAACATCCCCACAGACAATGAGGTAAAGTCAGGATCATCAATGATAGTTTATGCACATTAGAATAATTCATTTCATACTTCCAATATTTATTTCTTCTCTTTAAGTAAATGTTCCACTATTATTGCTCCATGGTTGTTTCAATACCTACACAACTCATCTTTTCACTGTTTCATTATCCCTGTTCAAGCCCCATATCTCTTCCTTAACTGATTAATGTTTCTGGTTAAACACCTGATTCAATTGTTTGTTTTCCAACAAATTAAGATGTAACATCAACAAAGAATGTCCATGAGCAGCTTTATGCAATTGCTTCACTTCTTTACCCTGATACCCCATCCTAAACCCCCCTCCCCCCTCCTCCCACCCAAACCACCCTGCCCCTATCACACAGAATATCCATTATCCTATACAATTGTTCTATTAGCACCCATACCGTGACTTCTGCTTGTCAGCAGTTCTGATGGGGATGATACAGTTTATTCTTGGCAATCATCATGAGAAAGATGAATCAAATATGGAACACTTAACAATGGAACTATTTACTTCTTCGTTCTTTGTAGACTCCCCAGATGATAACAAAAAAATAATTATCTCTAAAGCTTGACTATATATATATATATATATATATATATATATATATATATATATATATATATATATATATATATATATATATATATATATGATCCTTAGTACATGTAACTAAATGCCAAAGTATTTATTCTTAATCGGGGTGTGCATTCAAGATAACTCCTGACAATCTGGATGTGGGGGGGGGGGGGGGGCAGTATAACTGGTTGCTTTTGTGTGACAATGTCTGATTAAACCATAATTTATTTGTTTAGTATTCAGAAGTTGTGGGTCCAATGACTGTTTGCTGTATTCAATAATGACATGTCCGATTGACCAGCAGTATCAGGATTGCACACCTTGCTAGCACCGCCAATTTCTTGGCTAGGTTTCAAAATGTTATCATCACCCCAATGCTTTTCCTGTCCTTTATTGTGGTTTATTAGCGGTTGTAGTTATTAGATGCATGTTAGTTAGATATGCTTTTGTTCAGAATCATAGCTCAAGCACATTATGCCCCACAGCTTGGTGGTTTTAACCAAGATATTGCATACCCACATGGTTATACCCATGCTGTCAATATGTTGTATGGTTATACCCATGCTGGTATGCTGCTACATGGTTTTACCCATGCTGTTATAGTGGTGCATGGTTTTACCCATGCTGTTATAGTGCTACATGGTTATACTCATGCTGTTATAGTGCTACATGGTTATAGCCATGCTGTTATAGTGCTACATGGTTATGCTCATGCTGTTATAGTGCTACATGGTTATACTCATGCTGTTATAGTGCTGCATGGTTATGCCCATTATATACGTAAAATCAGTAGTTGGCACCTCACTAGCTTTACGTACACCAGTCGGCACTATCTACCCCTGATGGTGGCGATGTCATCAGCGATTATTCAACCCCCACATCAGACCCCCCGAATAAATCGGCAGGATTTATTGTACAGGTGAAACAGGTGTTCATTGATTCCCGCGTGGCATCAGCACCTGCTGAAATCATGCCACATTATACACCCAGACTCCACTCACTCAAACCTAAAGACCCTGTTGAACTTGAGAATTCTGGATATGTGAGTTGATCCGATGAATAGATGTTCTGCCCTTTAACATAATGGAAATAGTCATGTAACTTGTTGCAATATGTATTATGTCTTTTGCGATTAATATTTTAGAATAAATGAATAATTAGATGTTTATACAAATATGAATATTGATCCACACAAGGCTTGTCTCTTGATATATTTCCAATAAATATTGATTCATTGACAATTTATTTGGATCACTGAAGGGCCCTAGTTACATGAAGTCTGAGACTGCCGAGCGATACAGAGGCCATCAGCCAAACAGGCTCAACCTCCTGGGCAAAACAGCAGGACCTAAGGAAGACTCTGGCTTCACACACGCCTACAACGTAGAGCCCGTTACATTCCAACCCAATGCCAGTCATGGTGGCAATGTGCCAGTGAGTGGACTGTTCTCTTGAATGTTATCAACCCCTTCTATAATATCTGGAGGGTATTTACACTTCCATTTTCACTTTTATGGATGTGTATTCATGATTTATTGTATCTATAATGTGTAATTAATAATATTTGTAGCTTGTTTATAATTGCTTAACGTTCTTGTTGTGTACAGGCCTTCCTGACTCACAGACCTACAGGTGTAAGTGTCATGAAGACTCACTACCGTCCATCAGAAGTACCCAATGTAAGTCTCGGGGTTGACAGGAAGAGAACAGACCTTTTGTCTTGTTGAACTTACTTCAGGGGTTATATAATCTGTTAAAAGTACTAGTCACCTTTCCAAGAATGAGTCCTGAATTCTAAAATCGTCATGCACCTTGTGATGGGCAAAACCTAACTACAATTATATCAGTCACAGAGCGATTGAATGTTTACAATTGCAACTGGAATTTGAAGTTGTTTACTGGTGTGTTTAGGGTGCAGAGAGCCTGCCTGCCATTGCGGCTCGATCAGATCACGATACAGGTTTCACCAACGGAACCAAGGCTAAACCAGGCTTTGTCCACAGAAACCCTCTTGATGTAAGGGGAAAAAAGGCAGTTACAGAATAGATATTGGGAATTGACATAGATAGCTCATTCATCACCATTGTCATCATCATCATCATCATTATTTTCATCCTATCCAGTTACCTACACAATTGAAAAATGATATGAATTTATAGTTGACAAATTGGTAGATCAATTCTTTTTAAGCTGTAGGCTAAACCATTCAGTTCTTGTCATTGTGTATGATGGCAGGCATATGACAAGGCAGCTGATATTCCTGGAGCCAAGTTAGACCGTATGATGAAGAGAGATCCGGCTGAGTACATGAACGCCACCAACCCCAACAACCAAACCAGGTACCACATATCATGCAGCGGGTTGTCAATGAATACCCTATTACTGCCCTTGTTTCAAATGCTTTGTCTTTTCTCTTGTTACAATGATCAGATCTGTTTGCCTAGAATAAGCCTGTGTTATGTTTTTGGTATTTTTTCAATAGCCACAATGCCATTACCATTTATTTGACTCTTCATTGATTCGTACAGTATGACAGCTGGAGCTTTTAAGGGACAACAGCTACCAGACAAATCTGAGGCTGGGAGACTTGGTCGAGCATTTGTTGGTGACAAGGAGGGAACCGGGTTCTCGGCAAATAACGACCGATTCTTAGCGACCAGTGACAACCCACAGCGCTTCATCACTCACTACAATACGAGGTAGGTCAATATAAATGCCTCAAGAGGCTACAAAAGCTTTTTTCTCTGAACATATTTAAATAAAGATTTGTGAATGTATGTCAGACTGTTAGTTTTATATGGAAATCAATATGTAGCACTCTAGAAATGTCCCAGGGGTCAACAGAGCATAATTGCTATGATTTCAATGTGATCCATGCATAGTTGGGATCATGGTGAGGGTTAGTTTGGGTTAGCAGAGCAGAGATTACTGGGGTTATGGTGTGTCAGTTTGGATAAGGGTAGGGTAACAGCAGGGTTAGGGTGGAATGGCAGGTGGGTCGGACCAACAAGGTTACAGTGGGGTCATGGCAGGGATTAAGCTGTCAATACTATTTATTTCCTGGGTATCATGCCTGTATTTAAATATCATTGTAAGGAAGCATATACCAATACAGATCCATTATTCCTCTCTCTCTCTCTCTCTCACACACACACACACACACACACACCACTGCACATACACAAATCCACATGCAGTAGACATACTCACCTGATATATCAACATAGAACAGCTTTGAAAAGACCTTCATTACTAATGGGTATTTTAACAAAATGTGAACACATCTTGTTGCCCAGATTCCTAGACAGAACAGCTAAAGGCGTAGATTGTGAGGGCCACACATGGGGAGGTGTCCAGCCGCAGAAGGTGGATGGCTTCACTCGGAGCACCAACGTACACAGTAACGGACCCGATTTCAACTCCACGTCTGTCATCAGGAACCTGGAACCCTATGTAGCCAGGTATTGTCAATATTGTATAAATCATTTCAATTGCATCCTCTCAGAATTTATCCATGTTTTGAATTCAGGATTGAGCACAACTTCACTTTTTGTGTCGTCACAGGAGCATCAAGGCACGTGATGTTTTCTATGATGACCATACATACGATTCAAAGCTACAGTCTGGATTTACGAAGTCTGCTTTACCTCAAGCGTGCTAAATAAAGATGGTTTTAAAGCATTCATGTGTAAAGCTCGGCTTGGTTGGAGTTTTGATTTGCGATTAGTTTATTTAACAAAGTTTGAGAAGAGATATTTGTCTTCATCTGTGTTTAACAGAGCATAAATGAAATATACATGCAAGCAATTTACCTAGTTTTGTAATGTTGAACTGTCTTAAGTTTATTTTACAAATCTAACCTATTAAATAGCCCCCAACATGGAGATGGATTATGCAAATGTATTGCACCTCAATATCATTGAGGAGCTGTCTTGATGATACCAGTTTTTTATATGGCATCTGGCAGGCACTATTTTATCTGTGATAATAATAGCTGATCACTATACAGCACATTCTTGAACACAAAATATAGTTACTGTGATTTTTATCTTTTGGATAGTGTTGTTTAATATACAGAATTGAGTAACATAGAACATGGGTGTCTCAGCAATAAATGTTTTATTCCCTATATTGCCTTGTTTTCTCAATCATTGAAATATCTTCCTAATTCATAAGGTTTCATTTTGAAACCAAGCTCATCTGATAACTTCATCAATATGTTTGTAGTAGCTATTTATCAGACCATCGCATAAAATGATTTTTTTTTTCACAAACTGAGAAATAACTTGCTCATTTATATGGTTTCCTATTGCAACATGCAGGCTCATCAGATAATTTCATTATATGGTTTGTGTTTTTTGGGGTGTGTGTCACTGACGGATATGAGAATGGAATGAATGCATTTTCAACCTGAATGGTGTCAATTCCCATATAATGTCAAAACACCATAAATGTTCCAAAAAGATATTGTTGAACTAAGATTTACAGTGTAGGATAGGTGATTTAAAGTAAACACCATTAAGTGTATATATTTTATCATGGATGAATTAATTATTTCATGATATGAATACATGTTAACAAATGGATGAATCAGTGAATGCAATCCATGAAATAAATGGATGGACAGAGAGATTAGACCAATATCGACATTGTGTGGCCTGATTAACGAGCTGTCTTCACTGAGAGTGACGGGAAATCCAGCCGGTCTCTCAGTTCAATTTCAGTGCAGACAATTTAAAATAACGCTGCCGTGGGATCTATCATCTCGTTAGTATTTTTAACGATATTTGAAGCGTACATCATAGTGGTCGATAATTGAAAGGCGCGGGAAATGTGAATTATGAGAGAAAAGTATTTTGAGAACAGAGAAGCACTTGAAGATTTATTACTAATCCGTTTACTAAACGAAAACCAGGAATGTAGGTTATCAGCTCGCATTTATATTGTCATTGATTGATGTTGGTGTAGTGAATAGTCACCAGATCACGCAGGGAATCACGATCATGCGTGAATATTTTCACAGTTTCAGTACAGGTTTTCTAACATCGCCACCTTTGATATCGATAGCACTTATTTCTGTAAGTGAGCGGACCCAACTGCCGATACAATTTACGTGATGAGGTAACACAAAGGCTACCGAATTTGACACAGAAGAGTTATTTAAGCGTATATTTTACTAGACTACATGTAGCCCTACAAGACGTCTGAGTAGACGTCTTACTTTCTCTTAAACCGACGCAATGTAAAATTTTTGAGATCGATTCAGCCAACTACCAAACACCAAACATGCCCAAGAGATGGAGTGATGGTCCAGGACAATTTTATCCCTTTACAGCAGGGGATTTATCCATGGTAATTATTTATAGTTCGATCAATTTGGGAAGCGGTAAAAAATCCGAAACACAGCAACATGTTTGTTTTCAAGTTCAAGACCACGTGCATCGCGCATGCTCAGAATGACGTGACCCATCGACGACTAATGCTAAGGCAATGCGGATGAGGCGGCGGGATATTGCGGCCCAATATTTTTCAAAAGGGCGGTCGTCGTATCGCGATTTTTCGAAAATGATATATAGATGACATTTCTTGAAGATTAGCGTCGAGTTGGGTTAAGTTTTTTGGTGCGTTAGGACTTTTTTTTGTACAGGCTCTTGATATATGTTATTTTGTAGATGCGTTATGTAGCACATTATTCAAACGCGTTTTCTTCGACGTGCGGAAAATGTTGAAGCAGAACGGTATATATTCATGTTACCGTTCGACCGGAGCTAGACTACCTGAAGCTTTGGGTCAATGGTAGCCACGGTGAAGGTAGTGCTAATTTCCACTAGCCCAATAGACCAACGTCATGTTTTATCACCTTGTCGGTCCAACAGTAAAACCACCAATTTTGTGGTTGATTCGGTAAATTCTTACATGTTATCGCGAAATATGCATGTTCTGATGAGTTTCAGGCGATCAGTGTTAAAATTTATTATTTAGTTCGATTCAAGATAATATTTTCAATTACTTTCCAAGTTCACCAGTGATATTTTCTTCGAAATACAAGCTTATCCAGGGGTGGAAATTAGCACTCGCCCGCCAGCCATTGGCGAGTGAAATCAGGCTCGGGCGAGTGGCGGTACCCAATTCAGTCGTCCGGTTGGCGAGTCAATTTTTCCCATGGCAAAACCTCGCCTCAGGATTTTCTTGTATTCTGCCACCGTTTGAGGTTGGCTGCAGCAAGCGGCAGCCTGGCGTCCGCGATTAACCTCATGAATAATTAATTAAATTTGTAACAGACAGCCAATCATTGGTCAGCGTGCGACTACGAAAGAATGATCACGCCAATCTCGCATTGATAGCGCTATTTGCTTTTAGTATCAACCAGCCAATTCCTCGTGAACGTCACCAAAAGATTAAACATTAGTGATACAAATTTATTACACCTTGTAGGACGACACTGTAAGTTGGGTGTAAGAGAGTTGTTATCTGATCCGTAGCGAATAAAACCATACGTGCGTCACCGTTAAGCTTATGAACATCGTCGCTCCGATCTGTTCTCGGCTTCCTTATATTCTACTCAACATGTCAGCTATGTTGGGGCGTCAACTGTCAATCTTACGCTTGTCTGAGAGGAACAGAAGGAAACAGCAAGGACCTACAAAAGAGATCACAGGACATAGGAAGTTCAATGAGAAGTGGATGCGAGACGATTTGGGGAAAATAAGGGAGTGACTGGTATTCGACCATGAAAAAAAAATAATGCATGGTAAACAACGCAGAACACTCACAACCAAATAGCAACTTTGAAAAGGTCTTTTTAACAAGGGCACTGGAAATTTCAAGCTCGAAAGCATCAAAGAACATAAACGTCGACAGGGCCATGAACAGCTGGCTCCACATGAGCAGAGAGTGTGGTGAAGAATGTGTGAGGTTTCAGGGTTTTTGGGGGTTTTTTCTGCATAGGCGTTTATGTTCTGTATATGCGTTTTAGTTCGAATAAATTTGACACTCAGGGAGCAGAAAGTCCTTACACATTTTTTGGGCCGGTAGGTTTATAGCCGGGCCGGTTACTTTTTTCATGTACCGGCCCGGTTGGCCAGTAGCTGAAAATGTTAGTTTCCACCCCTGTTATCAATGAAATATCCCAGAGAGCCCCAGAAACTTCCGATGTAAATAAGGCGTTGAGCTCCTGTTGCCTTTTCCCAAAGTTTTCATTGTTTTCTTTATGATTATGTGTGATATTTGTGCAACAGCGCTTGTTAGTAGCCTTTTCTACATGTTAGACGAGGTCATTTTTGCCACAAATAGTCCCTGTCAACCAGTGTCTCACCTATGTTCTAATTGGTGAAAGCTTCTGCTGGTCCGTTTCCGCTGCCAAAATTGTCTGTGATCATCATTGCATTCTTAAACTCAATCACTTGGGTATGTTTGGTGTTGTCGCAATCTATCTAAAAATTTATAACATTGCAGCGTTTTCAAACATAGTAAGACAGCTACTCAGACATCTTGTAGAGTTACCCTTGATTTAACTTGAGTTATACAGACGGTTCGAATTATTACTAATTATATTTTCAAGCTAATCTCGTAACAAAGCTTTAATCTCGTAACTTAAGCATACCGCTCGAAACAACCGATCTAACATGCACGAAACAACCAATCTGTCGTGTATGAAGCAACCTAACAGAGTGTGTACGAAACAACCAGTGTACGGAATGACCTGTAATTGTATTGATGTGGTTTCTTTGATAAATGTCATTTAATAATACATTCTGAGAAATCCAGATGAAATCAAGAGGCATTGCCTACCCAGTCTTTAGTTATGTTCATCACTCTATTTGGTGATCCTTTCAGAACACCCCAACTGGTCATCAGTTATGAAGTACATCACACCTGAGATTTCCTGGCATGGCAGAGATCCCATTTACAGTATAGACTTTCAGTATGTGGAAGGAAAAGTCAGACGCCTTGCTACTTGTGGCACAGATAAAGATATACGCGTAAGTTGCATTTAAAATTGATCATATTCACACAATATCGTAAATCAATTTAAAGGGATTAGATTTAACCCTGGAGTTGGGTGAAAATAACTATTTATAGATGGCTTGTTAAAGAGACTGTTCAGCCCCATATTTGGAACGAGGTTGCCTAGCAAGCTGCTTGGCAACCGCACCTTGGAAACCAAAAATGTTACATTTTCAGACTTTCAGTCGCTACGCGGCGCTGTGGTCTCAGAAAAAAGATCCTTACTTCGGCTGTCGCCATTTATGTTGTCGGACATTACCCTTCCTGCTTGTCAGTCTAATGTGTGCACAATGATGCCCACATCTTGAATGAGTGAAGATTTTATGAAATATACATTATGTAACTAAAGCGGAAGAATACACATCGATAGCGAGGTAAATTCAGAGCGCGTTATGATTTACAGCTAACATTCATGTGGTTCATGGTTTTAGGGAGGCGCCGTTATCGATGGAACGACATAACTGAATAAAACAGATTTCCACAGTAGATCATGAATATTTCCAGTCAAATAATAATGTTAAAAACTCATCAACACAATTTCCACCATGTTGAATTTGCGGCATAAATAAGAAGATGTTATTACTTACGTCTGCGTTAATCGTAGTAATGTAATAACGAGATGATCCCTGATTGCCTTATATGGGGCTGAACAGTCTCTTTAATCGATGACTATAGGAATGATTCCTCTGTATCCGAGTTGTATATTGATGGTATAATGGTTGCCGATTTTAACCCTGTGTAGTGTGATGACATTGTTTTGTTATGTTCAGCTATGGGATGTCCAGTTTGAATCAGATGGGCAGTCGGGCGTTCACTTCCTCTCCACACTGTCTCGCCACACTCGTACAATCAACGTAGTGCGATTCTCTCCCAACGGTCAGTTCACACCGCCCTCTACCTGCTAATGTTATGAAATATGCCGTTGCTTCATGCACCCCTACTCCCTCCTGCATATATTATATATGGTGTGTAATAAAATAATATTTGTCAGAGAGTCTATAAAGATGACAAATCAGTCCTTCAACTCTTTCGTCACTAATATTCTTTACTTAGTCATCAATTAAGTTTTTGAAAGTATGTACTTGGCATCTGGGAAATAGGGGTTTCTGTTTTTTATTTTATTCCTATAGCATATATAAAATGAGCTGTGTATTGTACAGGTCAGGTTCTGGCGTCAGGCGGTGATGGTAAGTAACCGTGGCTTTACCTTCAGCAACTCACATTTTTACTGATATAATTTGATAAAAGCCTGAGCACACACAAGAAAAAGCAAATTTGTAAATACTGTTTTCATATATTAGCCTATGCTTACTAAATGGTAGCTAAATGAATGGATGATGTCAGTTGGAACATGATTTGTATATGTATGCATCAAAACAGTTTCTGCTCCATAGACTGTGTGTTTTCTAGACTCTGCCATCATGCTATGGCAACTGAACCCACAAGCCAGCGGAGGCAATCTCTTCCAAGAGGATGCTGAAGATAACAAGGAATCTTGGACAGCCTTCAAAGTCCTCAGGTGATTCAAGTCTGCCTCCTGGGCTGCCACGCTGTTTAACACCTCTGTTCCTAGTCTACCTCCTGGGCTGCCACACTGTTTAACACCTCTGTTCCTAGTCTACCTCCTGGGCTGCCACGCTGTTAAACACCTCTGTTTCTAGTCTACCTCCTGGGCTGCCACGCTGTTAAACACCTCTGTTTCTAGTCTACCTCCTGGGCTGCCACGCTGTTTAACACCTCTGTTTCTATAACCCTGATGAACTGTGATGGAGCTACCTGCTTTCAAAAACATTACATTCTGTTTTATGCAAATTTTACTGAAATAATGCCGATTTGTTTATGTGTGGTCATGAAAAAGGCTTTTCATTCATATCATCGATCTATTACTCTCTCAATATGACCTTGCATGGGGTATCGATAGACCCTGCACCGCTCACATAGCCAAACTGCGGGGGTGTCTCGTTTATTTTCTGTGTTACCCTGGCTGCTAAATGGTGGCTCACTAGGGTTCATATCACACTGACTGATGTGTGTAGGAGCCACCTGGAGGATGTTTATGACATCAGCTGGTCATCTGACGGCCATCACCTCCTCTCTGGCTCCGTTGACAACACCGCCATACTCTGGGATGTCAAGAAAGGTGACTCAATTTTTCCCTTATTGTAAACCCCAACCACAATGTTCTATTCTAACCCACTCGATGAAGACACCAAATATCAACTCCTTCATCAAGTTCGCTGCGTTCTGGTTTCTACCATCAGTCTCTGTCTACCATTATCTGCCTTTTTTTCATCTGTGACTGTTTCCCGTGTTTTAAAGGGCACAAACTCTGGATGTTTACTGAGCACAAGAGCTTTGTTCAGGGGGTTTCATTTGACCCGCTGGGTCAGTACCTCGCTACTATCAGCTGCGACAGGTGTGGATAATTACAGATTACTTCATTCTCAACCTTGCTTATTATGGTTGTACAAAATTATTTAATGTGTAAATCATTATTCTATTATTTTTTCAAATAGGAAGCGATTTTATGTAAATTTTATATACATTGACAATCGTCGATAGAATGTGTGTTCAGACGATTCTTGGTTGATACAGAATGTCAGGTTGATTCAACATGCATTTGTAGATTCAACATCCTTCAGAGTCACTACGATTCTTGAGGACGTTCCGCGATGTTGTTATTTCACTCCGCTTTGTTCACTTAATAGGAGTTGCCGAATCTACGCGATACAGAACCGTTCGCGTTTACACAACCTGACCAAGTTTGTACCCCCTCCCTCCCAGTCGTCCACAGACAAACCCAAACCTCAGCGTCTATTCCATGACGACACTATGAAGTCCTTCTTCCGTCGGCTCTCATTCAGTCCTGACGGTCAGCTACTCGTGGTGCCCTCTGGCTGCCTCGAAGCAGCTGGTGTCACAGAGAAAGTGGACAACATGCCGGTGGTCAATACAACATTCGTCTTCAGTAGACATAACCTCTCCAAGTGAGTTCCTGGATAAAAAAGGGGGATTTATCATATACAGTACAACAGAATCTGTCTTACAGCAGTTGTATTGCTGTCTCATCTATCTAGTGGTAGGAATCAATCAGTCAGCATATTAAGGATTGACCTTATCGTGAGTGTTGCGTTGATAAATCACGTAGATATCATCATGTATATAGCAAATGACTGGTGTGTTATCACAGACCAATCATGCATCTTCCCGGGCCAGCCAAGCCGACGCTAGCCGTACGCTTCTGTCCTATTTTATTTGAGTTGCGTCAGATAAACAGGAAACCTTCCAATGGTGAGCTGCATTCCTTCGCCTGGGTTACTTGGCTTCTTACGCCTGAGGTAGTAACCAGTAATGGCCAAGCTGTTAGTAGCTCAGTTTGTTGTCATTTGAGTTCTATATAAATTATACTTAACATATGCAAAATCTTGGTTAATGTTATTTATTCAGTTGAGAAGGAGAAAGATGGGGGTGAAAAGGAAAATGACAAGCCATGGCTCAAATACGAATCTCTTTTAAGGTGAGATATGTGGTTGGCTTTGAATACAGAAAGCCACAGAATTTCAACTCGAGTTGTTTGCTAATATATTTTTTGTGTCTTCTGTGTTTTCAGCTTACCTTATCGGATGGTGTTTGCTGTTGCATCGGAAGATAGTATATGTATATATGATACCCAGCAGCCTCAGCCATTTGCCTACCTCCATAAAATGCACTACCACACACTTAGTGATCTGGCATGGTAAGTCCGTGTCTCCGCTAACGGACATCCTAAAAGGAACTCAATTGATATCAAGTTTGAATTCCTCTCCTTGCATCACAATTTCCTTTCATTTTCATTGGAGTTATCAACCTATATCTTAATTTTTAGTCATTTTTCGTTTTGCGCTATCTATGAACTATGACTGACCGTCCTAGTTAGTTTGGGATGAATGCTCTGCCCTTTTTGATATCAGTCCGTCGTATTCTCCCTCAGTGCAGTCACCTCAGTTTGAAAACAATGTAAAACATCAGAAACAACCTTAACTACTCGTGCTCAATTCACTATTTCTCTGCAAAGAATTGTCATGGCAACCTGACTCACTAATTTACTGTTGAGCTGAACTGTACTGGATCCACAGCAGGTGATGTTGAAACAGCAAACATTTCAGGGGAAATGATAAGTTTGAGCCTTACATGTTCCTCACACTGCCTGTAACATGAATGCACAATCAAAGTGCTGGCACAAATTCTTAAAGAAATATTTGAGTTTCTCTCAATTTTCAACCATTTTAACTATCTTTGCATTTTCGTCTCATTACTGGTTGTTGCAGCCAATGTTTACAGCAGGTATGACAGTTAATCAACACCTGTCCGTGATGCAGTATAGAAATACAACACTTAACCACATTACATAGGTTTGATGATGTCATAAAAACTGTTATGGTGCCACCCATGTTTGGTACCTCCACTTGACGATTGGCATATGGTACACTTATTGGCATACTTACCAGATAGCTAGTCAGAGTGAACCCTCTTAGTCAAGCCCCAAGTTCACCTTTCTCAAAGTTTCACAGCCATGCCAATATGGGTTGTTAACTGGATGCAGGTCACATGATGGGCGCCATCTTGTGGTGGCCTCCACTGACGGATTCTGTACCCTGATAACATTCCACTCAGGAGAGCTAGGGGAACCGTACAAAGACCAACCCATCAAGGTGAAAACAGAGGCTGAGGTGATGACGGAGGCGAGGGAGAAGAGCGAACGGCAACAGGCAGCCAGGGAACGGCAGCGTCGCGAAAGAAAACAGGTCATCTAGGTTGCATTTCTGGAACCTGATGTGTTGCAATCAAATGTGGTCACAGACAAACAATTGTTACAGTAATATATACAGGGCACGAAATTGGCAATTTTTAGTCGGCGCGCGCCGACTAAATGTTTATACCGCCGACTCATTTGTCAAAGTAGTCGGTCCGCCAGGCCGATAACTATTCTGTAACCATACTCGACGTCAAAAGATAAAAATGTTGACGATCGCGCAATCGTTTGAAATTGTGAACTGACCTAATTGACTTGACCTCAGCTTTCATCCAGAATAGTTCGGTTATTTCCGTATTGACGTAAGCACACGATTATCAATGAGATCGTATAACTCGTTTTTATTGGTCAGTCTATGTCACGTGCACAATGCAAATAAGTGTCGAATTTTCCTAGCGTTACAAGTCTCCTATGCATCGCTGATTTGATACTTCGCGCAAATTATATTTCCAAAGTTTAATACGTTTACCTAAATGCGACGGTGATGAATTAGAAAAAAGTCCACCTTCATTCAGCTTTTTCACTTCTACTTTCGGCATTGTGAATAACAATACCACTGAGAGGACCAGTTAAATACTGGAAGGGCCAGTTCATTTTGTTGAAGGGCCAGTTGAAAAAAAATGGAGGGCCAATTCACATATTTGCCAATTTCATACCCTGATATATATATATATTTCTAGTGTTTTATATAAATATTTCCTTAAACTTATTCACCTTTGCTGTTTATAATAGCTTAGCAATCAGATGAATAAATTGTCCAAACCTAATTGAAGAGTTAAGTATTGAGCCCAAGAATTGTGTAGATACCTGTGCATTTAACAATATCATTAACATCCACAGAATCGGGAAGCCAGCACTAATGACTCAGTCACAGTGGAGCCAAACAATGGTGAGAGCAAGGCTCCTCGACGAGTGCAGCTGACTACAATACAACCTCTCGATGACAACGGCACCAAACCAGGGTCGAGCCCAGCAGGGGAAGTCAAGCCGAGTAAGCCAGCAAGACGGGTACTCGTTACGACTCTATCCAGCTTCGCTGACAATGAGGTACGAGAGATCCATGTCCCACATGACATCTTGTTTGTAGTATTATCTGACAGGCGTATGTTGGTGTGGGTGTCTGTTACTCCCTGTATAAATCATCACCACTTTGTCTCACAAATGACTCCTCAGTTTTATAGAGTGTATTAAGCATCTCGTGTAATCGTTTGTATATCGTGTTGTTCCCAGTCGATATCGACCGTTTCTTCTACTCCACAAACTGATGGCCCCTCAACTGGAGATGATGCTGAGGAAAAAGACCTCTGTCTCATGTTGGAGACTACTAGTGATGCTTCTCCTCAGCAGCTGCCAGGCTCCGGACCTTTACACGACGCCCCATCTTGCCTCGCCAAAGCCCTCCCGACTGCCTCCCCCTCATCACAGCTCAACACACAGGATTCCCCCACCACTGTCAAACGCACCCCTCGCCGTATCAAACCCACATTACTGCAGGTATCCCCACGCTCCTGTGCTGTAGCCGAGTCCACTTCTCTTCCGTCCTCCCCTGTGGCTCCAACCAATCCTGCTTCTAAAGATGCTACTACTCCGAAGCAGCCTCGAAGGGTACAGCTGACCACCATAGCTACACCCCCGCCGCTCCAACAATTCATAGACTCGCTTCATGAGATAACGTCAGTGTTCACTTCAACTGTGCTTACCACCCATATATAGGAGTCAGATATTATCAATATTGTATTACAACATTTACATGTTTATGATTGTCTCTGGACAATGCCTTGTGAAATGTATAAACCTCATACATTTGTATGTATATATATATAAATATTTATATGAATTGTTCAGTCTACACTCTTGAAGCGCCATCTTTCTGATGCATGACTAAAGTGGGGTGAATGAACTACAATTTTTAGGATGTGTCAAATAATTTCTTGTACGATTTGCGATTCTTTTATGGAGCCCAACAAATCCAAAAGACAATCCTACTTACTACCTGGATCTGAGAAACAGTCCCCACACAGAAAGCTTCATCGACTCTTCTTTGATGTGCCACGGAAGTGGGATTACTTCCTCTATCCGCAAGTCACCAAAAAATTATCACAGACTACACAACAATTGATTTCATTTAGTCCAGTTCACATAGAAAACAAGACGGATACACAATGAAATGTCCATTTAAAGACATTTCAGTAATTCCCATGTGACACTGGTCATAAAAGGAAGGCCGAGATGACACGAGTCCAGAAAGTGACACGCATCCAAGAATGCATTCTTTATTTATTTGAATGAACAAAAGGTTGACTGATTTCCAATAATGAACATCAAAGAATCCAGCCATTGTTTATTCTATCTCTCTCAATTGTAGGAACAATTAAGATCATCCTCATGTATATTGCACAGAGAGAAAAGTACCTGTGACTAGAAGTGAATGTGACTAAACTACCTTTCTCTAGGTGTTATGACTTCTCTTAGGGATTACAAATGAACAACCACATAAGATCTTAACAATACTGAAGGACTCCTTTTTGGAAGTAAATTACAGGATTCTCCACATCACACCAGATGTACAATGCAGCTGTACATGAAATTGGTATGCAGATTAACTAACACAAGATTATCAAATGCAGAAAAATATAAAGCAACAATATGACATTCTCCTGAGATACTTAATTATTCATGAGAAATACTGTAGTTGACGAGGAAGCTGCATTTTGGAATGTTCGTTAAAAAAAAAACAAAGTGCTACTCTTTGACACCAGTGTGAAAAAAATGCTGGTGTTTATTTAAGGCAGCTTCATATTTGCATTGCAATCATAATGTTATTATGAATGCCACCAGCGGGCGATTCCTTTAAAAAACCTCGCGTTAAATGTTATATACGTGTATAAGAACAAGGAAATAAAAAAATGATGACACTCGTCCCATCTACCCAAAGTGCACAACTAAATGGAAAATAACCATTTCCACTTTTTAAAATCAATGACTTGTTGAGCATCATCCCCAAAACATAACCAATAGAACTGCAGAACTACATCAATTGCAAGTGTTGTCTTTTTATAACACATCAGTGAACACATCAAGATAACATGATCAACAGTAAATGAATTATTTAAACTTGATAAAAATAAAAACAAAAACCTATGTTTATACTGTCACAAAAATGTGAACAGTCTCGGTATGTACAAAACCAACGAGGAACCAACATACAAGCACCATGTGAAATGCGGCAGCCACATTGTGTTTTTGTCAAGTCAGGCAACCTTCGTATATCTGTTACACAAATTGGCCAAATCAGCAATAATAGTCAAGGACATCAATGAGGGCACAAACTTTTGAAGTTAAATTGAGAGGAAAGGTGTCAAAGAGATGATGCAAACACTAAGCTATTGCAGAACTGGACAAGGACTATAGTGACAGTGCCTCAAGAGAGCTAAACACCGAAGAGCTAAACACAAGCTACCTAGGTTATAGCAACTACACAGTTACATGTGAAATAGGACAATCACTACCAGGTCCTGTTATGGCCCAAGCTAAAAGTCCGATTAAAATCCTCGAACCTCCTCCTGGCCTCATCTACAATAATGCTACTGCAACAAATCGCACATATCATTACCAGTTGTACCAGAAGTTCTCATTCTAATCCCACAAGGACCAAGGGGTCAAATCCACATAACAATCTCTCCTTCATTTTGGCTAGATCTACGCTCTACTCCACAATCACTCATTGCTGCCTTTGTGCGCCACAACTCTCCCTACAACTGAGCTTCAACGGAAACAAGAAAGTATGTACAATAAAGCCCTGTAGATCCTCTTTTAAAGCGTTACAAAATTAGATAAGAGAGCAAAGTCAATAGATTGTGCAATGTACAGAACATTTTTTAAAAAAACATGCTAATTAGAGATGCTTGATAAACACAGGCAGTGAACCGAAGCTGAATTTGCTGAGAGTAGACTGTCGACGATGGCTTTGCATACATGAGACGGATAGCATAAGGACGGTGGCAGTGGGCGGTGACGGAGGTGAGCAATATGCGCAAGAGCTGTTGCTGCTGCTGCTATTTTAGCCTCTGGGTCACGTTGGCAAGAGCTACAGCAAAAGCCTGTATTGCAGAGAAAGGATGCTGGAAGTCCAGTGTGTAGGCGTTGCTCTCAATGCGACCGAACTGCATCACCTGAAGATGAGCAAATCATTTGGCTGAATTACAGTCATTGTTCAAAATTAGAGCCATTATTTAAAATTTGTTTGGAGGATATTTACACATGTTTAACCACTACATTGCTATCTTAGTTACTCAATTGAAAGAGGGGAAAAGAGCTGGGGAGGAATCCTGTTATCTGGGTCCAACTAATGATAAACAAACACCTGACCATGAGACTCACCTGTGTCCCATGCAGTTCAATCTGGAAGTTTTTGGCTGACTCCTGTGTGACTCTGCCACCGAAGTCGAGCTGGTAGACCTGGCTGTTCTCATTCCATGTAGGCGCCTTGTTGTACATGACATGATGACGAGCGCTGCTGTGACGTGACGGACTGGTGTGGGGGCTGCATCGTGACTGGTGTTTGGGAGACTGATGTGACGGGGAGCTGTCACGCACAGACGGTGACGCTGTCACAGAATCCTTCCCAATCTCTCGTGGCTTCCTAGCCTTCCTCAACTTAATTAGGATTCATATCAAATACATTGAGGGAAAGTCTCGACAATAAGTGTTGAAGATGGATGGACATCAAATCAAAATACACATACAAATAAGTTTTTTTATCATGATACCCGTAAAAGCTATGGTCGAAATAACCTGGCATCTGGGTAACTGTGAAGTCATCTAGGTTATACCACCATTATATCCAATCCCAGAAAAGGTCAAATTAAGTTGTCATGAGAAACCATAATTATATTGGTCAAGCATCAAACCACAAATGAGAAGTGAATTAAATTATAAACCTTGGTATGTGATTAAGTCACTTTCCGCTTACCTTTTTATTGAACTGGGCTTTCTGAAATGTCTCAAGATTCTTGTAGTTTTCACACGTGGTGACCCTGTCATTGGCCAGATTAGGGTCCTTTTCAGACAGCCCGTTACGTGGGTGTACAGGCAGTTTACTGCTGTTATGTCCGTTAAACCAATTGGAGACTCGAGAAGCCAAGTCCATAGATTTCTTGGCTTGGTCACGGTACAACTGCTTCTTGACGGGGGAGGTAGGGACAGAGGCACTCTGGCAGGGAGCCATGTCGATCTGGGCGGAGTGACATTTCTGACGACCGATTTCCAGTGATCCTCGGCGAATTGAGGTAGAACATGAAGATTGTGAGGATCGATGAGAGATGTTGACAGAGTCGCCATGATGGGTGAATTTGTTATCCGGGCCTCTATCTGCCGAATGTGCTCGGACATAGTCCCGCTTGTGGGCCGTCACTTTGTTTTTCTGTTCCTGCAACGCTTGGGTGACATCGTCGTGTTTGTTGGCCGTGACAACGTATCTCTGCTGGTCGTTGTGGTTGATATGGGTCGGCGATTCTTCCTCCTCCACATCATCATCGATGAAGCGTATCTCCTGACAGCTTTTATCGTCCACTAGCCAGTGAGAGACCCCTTGACTTCCACCATTACTGCAGCCTGTTGTCAATCTACAGCTTTCCTGGATTCGACGAGCAGCCAGTTGCACCACGTTACGGGCGGCCGAGTTTGTGGTGCAGCCATTGGCCACCACACAATCGACAGGAGACTCTGCTCTGTGAATTCCGGTACACATGGCATGCATCAAACCAGTCCCTCTCACTGACACCTCCACGCCATTCACCCGAGAATCGTGCTTGGGAATGGCACCACCTACTTCCCCATTTGTCACTGCATCGCTGATCAGACAATTACTGGTGTACGAGATCTGCTGTTCAGCTGGGGACAAGAGTGACCGGTTCTTAAAGCTGGGGGACCGTCGCTGAGGAGGGGACGATTCTAACGTCCGTATTTCAAGAGAGGAGAGGGTGGCTCTGTTGACGACTGGATCATGGACAGCATCGGGGAGCAGAGTGTGAGACACTTGTGAAGCGCGTGTGCTTGAGATCGGGGTGGGTTCTGGACAGATGAGAGCTACACTGACACTCTCCTGTGAGCTTGCTGATGGGCGCCTCACTGGCTCCACCCCAACTATACACATCATCAAAGACACTGCATGATGATATACATAATACAAGCAACACGAGGTGAAGGTCAGTGTTGATGTCGATAATGAGACCAAGACTGTAAGCACGAGAATGAATGGAATTGTAATGCTATCGCACGAACCTACAGAATGCCAACTACCACTACAAATTCATCACATCCATGATCAATGTGAACTAATTCCACAAACTAACCCTCATTCACAAGTCACAAGATAGTGTGGATTGGACCAAAACCAGTCATCCCTTGTTCTATTACAATATATTTTGCAGACATATAAACAAAATAACAAGAAGACTCATAGATGATATGAACGAAAAATATCAACTATGATAGAGGCAATCAATCCAGGAGATGACAGTTGATTGATCACACCTGAGGATACTGATTGATCACACCTGAGGATACTGATTGATCACACCTGAGGATGCTGATTGATCACACCTGAGGATACTGATTGATCACACCTGAGGATACTGATTGATCACACCTCAGGATGCTGATTGATCACACCTGAGGATGCTGATTGATCTCACCTGAGGATACTGATTGATCACACCTGAGGATGCTGATGATACATATCTTCCCTCAAATTTTAAGTAAGTTTAATCAAATAAACTGGGTATCCATCGAAGCAGTGACAAGACCTGACAACTCCTACCCACCTGTTTCCTCCTCACTCTCAGTGGACACTCGCTGCCAGTCGATCTGCGAGCGTCGACCTAGTTCAGACCTGGCCAGCTCTAGCATGTTGATGGTCATCTGTCGAGGTTGTAGGTGTAGCAAGCTTGTCTTGTACAGCACGCTACCCAGATCTTCAGGCAGAAACGACGCCAAGCCACGCAGCTTGAACTTTGTGCCCCAGATGCTTGACGTCACCTCCACTAACCTGTGTGTCTGGAAAGAAATGGACGTAAAATTATTTGATAAGTATTAAGTTTAGATGGAGGAAATCGCCAGAAATGGGCTGGTCAGAATTGAATTTGAGAATATGTCACTAAGTCTGCCCTGTAAATATTGATGGAAGCCTCAATCCTTGCAACTCTGAAAAATTATATAACGTAACTGGGAAATTAGAAAAAGCCTTTAACTAATTCCATCCACTGGCTAAATATGTCAAGCAACACAGCATATCAATTCTATCCCAGGGCAAAATCCCTGCGTTACCTCCCCAAGTATTGAGTCAATAATCACCTCAGGCAGTTTGTCATCGTAAAGTAAATCATCGACTGACAGGGAAGCTGAATCTCGACTGCCTGCCGTCTCTCGAGCTCTCTGCAGCCTCCTCTTACGCTGTAACCTCGGCGAACCACAGCCCTCAATGACAGACTCTGATCCTGAGTCCTCACTGTCACAGCTGTCACTGCTCACAAATGGGTCGTCGTCCTCGCCTGGCAACAAACACCATCATCTAACCACATCAACATCCCAAATGGACCCGAGTAGAAAATACTAGCACCAGTTGAAGGTAGCATTGCTGCTTCATTCATCTGACAAAGCTGACAATCACAATCAAGATTCAAAGAAGTCGCTCACGAGGTTTGTTTGCAGATTTGATTTTGGGATCGAAGATGATGAATTCAGGGCGTAGTTTACTGGCCCGCTTGCCCTTCAGTAGTGGTATGAGGCCCCCTAGATACTCCAGGTAGAGTGTGTAGTGACCCCGTGAACTCTCTGCATCACCGTAACGTATCATGGTGCAGTGGAGGCGTTCGTTGGATGGGGTGGGCAGACAGACAAACTCACGCAGTCGGTAAGGGTCCGGGATGTAACCCTGTCACACCATCAATTGTCAGTCACATCACCAGGAGCATGGACATGAAGGGAAATCAGCAAAGGGATAAGAGACGAATAGAATCAAGTGTGTTGTTTGTACAGTGAGTGGCTGTCATTATTGAAGAGTGGAGATATGTAGTTCAACAGATATTACAATAACCACAAATGTAGAATTTGGTTGATGGTCAGAAAAAATGTGGAAATGCAACCTTTACAAGAGTTCCTTAAAGGAGAAGAGGAAAATAGGCCTCTCATAGTCAAGAGATAAAGCAATGATGAACCACGTGGTCAAGCATCCAAGCCGTTTCAGAAGCAGCAACTCCTTAGAGAGAAATTAAAACCACCCCTACAACTGGTCGTCATCAGTGTACAATGTGGACCAACCAAAGACTTGGCATTACTCGCCTTGATGGTGGATGAGAAAAGCACAGCGATGGAGGAGGCCAGTTTGGGGGGTAAAGGCAGCTTGTGGACCAGGGCCTTGTCTCGGATGAAGGTCTGCACAACGCGCCGACACAGGCCCTGTAATGGAGCCATGCACTTGATGACCCTTGTGGTATACACGTGGCAGCCCACTGCGATGAAGAGTCTCCTGTCCAAATGTCCCCAGGTCAAGCACGTCACAGGTTTACCCTGTCAACCACAATTGATTCAACACATTATAAAAGGGTGGTTCCTTATGCAGAGATGTCAACCAGTACTCGACAGCTGGCCTTTGAAAAATACAATTTTTCAGATAGACATAAAATGTGATTTGGAAAGTACAAATTGCTCTTTACACCATGTATTTGTTTTGGCCTTTGAAGAATAAAGTGGTTACCATCCCCACTAACAAAATGATTTATTCCATCTCTGGGGGTCACTGGAGGCAACCAACAACAGATTATCGTAAAAAAAGTCCATTCTGCGATGTTTTAAATGAAATACCAATATCTTTATACCTAGATTTAAAGTGACATTCTGGTATATATAAGTCAAATAATTTCACTTTTATATGACCTTCGTATGATCTCGACCTTGATCACGGTCTCAAGGATGGAGACAAATGTTATTGTTCCCAAGCCACAAATGACAAAATCTAATGCACAATTGATGTTGATGCCCAGCACAAACAGTCTCACAATAGCCTTGTGAATAATGAAGCATATGTTGACCTGTAGTTTGATATCGAGCACGAAGCGCAGGTGTCCAGTCTTGGTGAAGAACAACACCTTGTTTTGGCATTGTATATTGGGGAGACGATTAAATCCCACTACAGCCAGTAAACTGCCATCACTAGACCACTCCATACGCACGCCTGCAACACACAGTGCTCTCAGTTGAGGGCGAGTGCCTATATGGTGGGGTGTTTTAAGACAAGAGGGCTTAAACTGGATGCTCAGTAAAAGAGAGGGTACATGTTTGACCAGTGTCAGTAAACATAATGGTGCCTGACCGGTGAGTGCTGTGTGAATGAGCCGGGGAGACAGGTCATCATAACTGCGCATCAGGTGGATGGCGCCGGTACGGAAGCAGACTGCAAGCACATGGTCACTTCCTCTCTCATCTCCTATTACACATACACACATACACAATTGTAAGGATGCTGTGGTCCAGACACATAAACACATTTACACATAGACCACCACAGGGATGGCACGGTCCAGACACACATCAGCCAGCCGGTGATGGCAGTAGACACTGGGATTAAAAACCCTGGATATAAGTTTGTCCGTTCCCTGTTGCTACATAGACCACATGTACCGTATACACACTAAATAGTGATGGTGAGATAAAGGCAGAGACATGGCCAGACCACCAGCTTCAGTAGATAAAAGCCACACTGGTCTGGGTGCGATAGACTGGTATTTGGCGGGAGGGAATAGCATCTCATGACAACATGTGCAATAAGATAGATAATCAATGTGGTCTACTACGGCTCCCGTGAGCTGTCTTTACTGCTGCAGCTGAGAGATGCTTTGGCAACCTCAAAGGGCCGCCGACGGAGTAGGCCGGAGTTGGATTTTTTTGTGGGATTTTTTTTAGCGGGAGTGTGTGTGTGTGGGGGGGGGGGGGGGGGGGGGGGGGGCAACGAATCCAAGCCATCAGTCCTAATCAACTCGCTCCCAAGCAGAACCCCACTCCCGCTGAGAACATAAGGGGGCACTTGTGATTGGTAAGGAGGGCCGCGCAGCATTGAAGTGAGTCATCACAACTTGCATGACAGCTTCGTTTGGCATGGAGTGACCGCTGTAGGGTCGTTAAAACCGCGCGTGCGCGTTCTACTCAGGGCGGTAGTGGGGCCAGAAGCTGATACTGTAGTTTGTATCAGTGTACATCTCAGGGAACAACAGGCTGACAAAGGGGGAGCTCTGAATACGACACACTACGCGTATATGAGTGAGTGGATTGTGTTTTAGCCCTACACGCCCGTCTATAGATAAATAACATGACATGACAATTTAATGACATGTCTATCCATAGCTAATTGGGCGCGAGCGTTTCCTTACTTGGCATGATTACAGCGGACGTTTGAGGAATAGGGGATCAAATATTTACACTGCGTCGGACGCATAGAGTTATACAGCATACCTTCTACTTCACAATAACAAACGCTTCTTCTTAATCATCATCATCATCATCATCATCATCATCACCGCCCCCCGCCGCTTACCTACACCCTCAAGTACATTGGTCCTCCGCTATTAACAAGACCACCAAGAAGGGATTAATTAAGCTCTTCATGACTCCACTGTTTGACCAACACTCCCCAAAAGGCATCAATTCTTCCATATGTCACGCAAATATACGTCAACATAACGCCAAGTTACTCCGCCACACCGGCCCTAACACCGAAACCCCGTCGCAGCTCTCTTCCCCCACTAGATCGGGTGGGTATTCAGCCCTGCGGCGCCTCCACCAGCTCTCAGCTCATACGCAGCCACCAACGAGCGGTCGGTGCGTGTCCCCGATAACAGGCTGGGGTACGCGGTAATGATAACGCAAGCCACCGGAAATGGACCCTAACTGGTAGGGACCCTTTGAGAACATCACCATGTACAATGCGTCTGCTGGGGTAATGAAAGACTGCCTGTCATAGCAGAGTACTAACTGGTATCGGTGAATGATACGACCTAACTTGATCACAATATAGAAAGCGCCAGATGGAAGCCATGGTAATATTACACTTTCATGACAAACACAAACCTAGTTGGTAATACATTTGAACACGTCGTTCAGGAAACAAAGCGGCAACAGTAATGGGTTTCTATGGAACGTTGACCCGGAGAATATTGTCTACGGCCCTTTGACACACTGGGTGACATATAAGACTACGAAGCAACTTGCCTACAGGGACTGAGGTAGTGGTGACTATGTGGGGAAAGAGAGAGGGAAGGGTCATAAAACCATAATGCTTCATACATGTTAGGCATTCAAACGCAACCATTAGAATTAATCAATTAAAACAGCAGGGTATAAAGGTTGAAATTTTTTCAAAATCAAATATTTCTCTGAATTACCTAAGGCTTAACAGTATATACCAGGGGTAAATACATCATTATTAAATTATGCAGTTCCAAGGCATCCTTTAAAGAAAACTGATCAAATAGTAACAGTGCTCGACGGTGATATACTTCAGACGTTCTGTAGGGCTATGTTTGGCCCTGAAGCAGTAATTCATTGATCAGTCGACAGGCATATTTGATTATTTATTTATTTATTTATTTTTTTTTTGGGGGGGGGGGTGTGATGATGGGGGGGGGGACGTCTGTTACGAAGGCAAAGGCTTTCCTAGGAATGCTATATCGACATCATATATTATTGACGGCAGAATTAGACAACGTTCCATCCTCAACCCATTCCTATATCACACCTAATGGCAACACAGAGTCGTTAATTAGACCCAGAGAGGTGAACACCAAACACTAGGCTCTACCTCTCCACAGGGAGGTAAACACACATCCTGTACAGCCAGCAACAAACAGATCCGGGGGTGTCCCTGGGATCGATAGAGGCAATGCTGGAGCCAGTAGCAGGGTGGAGATACGCTCATCGGAGGAGGTGCCTAACCCGGTCTGACGTGACAACTAATTGATTCATGCTCTCACATGGAGGAACACCAAAAAACTCAGATATGCGTTGACATGGGTATCACTGGGAAACACCCGGAGCTAAACAGAGGCAATGAGGATAGTACAATTAGAAAGACCAATCACTGGCCAGTCAACACTGCCAAGTACAGAAAGACCCAGCCATCATAAACAGAGGCAATAGTCATTGATATAAACAGAAAGACCCAACCATAAACAGGGGCAATAGTCATTGATATAAACAGAAAGACCCTGTCATAAACAGGGGCAACAGTCATAGATATATACACAAAGACCCAGCCATAAACAGGGGCAACAGTCGTGCAGGGCCCGAAATTAGCACCCGTCCGACCGCTAATGGCGGGTGAAATTGCTGTCGGGCGGGTTTAGCAAGCGCAACTAGCCGCCCGGCTGGCGAGTAGATTTTTAAACGCGCTAACCTATAACCTTGCGTAATTAATTGGCGCTTGAACCATTAACCCGACAAACACATAAGATAAGAAAGCTTCCCGGTTATATACTATAATGTCTTACGTAATTAGATGCATTGACCTATGGTATATAAACTGAAAGTAAACTGTTAAATAAACCGATGGCTCACAGAAAACGTTACACAACTAACTTGACTCGATTGTTTGTGAAGACTTCATGCATAGATCGGTGATCACTTGGCTGCAGTCGGTGTTTAATGTTGGGGCGCATCAAAGTATCTGGCGTGGGGAAGTCCGTTCGTTCAACAAGTTAGACAACAGCCCATCCCACTCCATCCCTAGATATCTAATGGCAGCCTCACATTGTTAAATACTACATGCACCAACTGACCTGAATAAGTTGAATGGTTGCCTGGCAACAACAAATCAACCAGGCTCCCCATTTCCAGCCTGTGACAAATTTTATATAACAGCTTTCCATCACGTAAAGGCATTTTATATGAATTCATTAATTCGATTTACCATGTATCATCTGCGACTGATATTAAGAAGAATTGAGCTAAAGCCTAAGTTATGCACTTAGTGGGCTAATATGTCATGCAGAAAAGTGGGATTCACACATACAAGAACATTTGCAATGATTATGTGCTGTCGAATCGTTATAACGACAACAAAACAAACTTCATGCAACAGTGAAAGTAAGCAAGTCAACTATTCGCATGCTAGTAATATTTTTACGTGACTGGCAGCTTTTGTTGTCATAATAACACGATTCCCAAAGCAACAGAAGTTCAGTCAGGATTGATGTAGTGATATGGTTCTGCTCTCGTAACAATGGAAAACATCACACAGATTGGATAGGCGGTTTTGCTGCATACCAACAATAGTCAGATAGTTTTGTTTTACATAGAACAATTTTGATGTTGCACCAAACACATCTCCACCCAATATGGATATGTTGAGGGGTGTGACGATTGCCACAGATAATGGAACAAGTGGCAATATGGGATGGAAAGGGAAAAACACTCTTACATCTACTTCAGCAAAGATGCTCTTATGCTGCAATGTCATGAACCGTCGAGAGCACGGAAAGGTCCCAGAGGAGACCGCGTGCAAATAGTGACGGAAAACACATCCATTATACATCACAGGCCGGGCAAACACATAGCAAATAAAGTCTTGAAATCGGAGGCACTTCTATGGTCCTCAGATTAATAGGATGTCACATCGAATCAGCAGTGATGCAAAGAAGTAACAGGGTATCAAACAAAGGAAAGCAGGGTATTGTCATGATAATAAGGGGGTGAGGGTAGGGGCAGAAGGAACCACATGCTCTCTGCTCCCGAAGTCAAGCTTGCGAGCGCCGCTCTGAAGCATTTGACGAGTAAGGTACTTACCATTGGACATGTTAGGCGAGGAGGAGGCTGGTCGACTGTTGGCCTGGACGGATGAGTCCTGTTCGTTTAGGTTGAATTTCTCACAATTCCAGGAGAGTGAATTGATCTCCTTGCCTTCCTGTAAAGTCACTTGACTAATCATGGCCCCAGCTGAGCTCATCACCACAATCTGTCCGTCTGATGTACCAAACATCACCTGCCATATATCACAGGTAAACACAGGCATCATTACAAAACCAAGTATAAAAGTAAAGTTTGACATCCTTTCACACTTTGATAAAGTGTCTATTTGCATACAGGTGTCAATCACAACACTGTCCTCCACGAGGGCAGGTGCTGCTCAAGCGTCATGGCGTAGGAGAGAATGAGTGCTACCTACCTTCTGGTCGTCCGGTGACCAGACACTACAGGTGATGTGACAGCCTTCTAGGTTGAGCATGGATGACCAGAATCTCTGCCCAGCCACCGAGCCCACCAGCACGAAGCCATCTCGATACGAGATGAGGGCCATACGACCATCATGCGACCAGCAGAAGTCTGTTACCTGGGTCGGAGAGACAAGCTTGGTAAGAACGGTATGACTTAACAGAAGACAACCACCAAGAGTAGCTGGCAATATCATCCCCGCAATGAAGAAGTCTTCCAATAGTTTTATGCAAGATAAAATGATATGAGAATTAAGAACATCAGCAAAAAGCTTTTCGGTTGATGTCAGTATCAGGGATTTAGTGGACACATTGTCATTATGATGGGTTGTGTTGGTGCCATTTAGTGGGTATGAAATCTTCTGTCGTTCCTCCCATCCATCACTGAATGACCTCAAACCTGGATATAATTTTTCAGACCATAACATGATTGTCCTTTTATTCACTTGTGTGGTATACAACCATCAGCAATACAGTGATGAAAGTAAGAAGAATCTAACCGGGCTGTTGCGATCATTGATGAGCTCTATAGACCATCTTCCCTCATGTTTGATCCAGACGAAGATGACTCCAGTGGCGTCACACGTGGCCAGCTTCTGGTAAGGCTCATTCCACTTCACCAGTAATACCTGTACCACATAAGTATAGTGGTCATAAAAACAGCAACTGTCACATGTAAAGGTGGATGATGACATAACATGTGTCATGTTAAGTCAGTTATAAACAACTCCAGTCACAAGGAATGAAGGCTGTTGACAAAACCTGTCACAGGTAAAGGTTATTATAGACCAGTCACTGGAAAAGGTGGTTATCGACCAGTCATGGTCAAAGGTGGTTAAAGACAACACCAGTCACAGGGTAATGTGCTTATTGACCCTCATTGGGTAAGGTGGTTATGTTGAGTGCCAAACTGACAACAAACCTACATATCATCATAACGTGCCCTCTCAGTCATCAGTTTTATTGAGTGACCCCCCTACAGCTGAATGAGTGACCCCCCTACAGCTGAATGAGTGACCCCCTATAGCTGATTGAGTGACCCCCTATAGCTGATTGAGTGACCCCCCTATAGCTGATTGAGTGACCCCCCCTATAGCTGATATGAATCATAAACCTCAACATCCCAGATCTACTATTGACCTACGTATCACCTGCCAACTCCCCCATCTCCTCGTGCATACCCCATATCCTATAGCCACATGCCCATCCTTCCTAAGCAACGCCCGGAGAATCTTCCCAGCCCTTCCTGACTACGTCACTGCATGCCCCATGATATTGGGATAGCGTGACTTAGTTGTTGAGGCAATCACTTTTACACCGGTCACAGGTGCAGGTGGTTGTAAAAAAACAGTCACATTTATTAAGATGGTCACATCAGTGATTATATAAAAGGCGTGCTATGAGATTGGCATTAAAGCTCTCACACGCCTCCACAATCCATCATACCACCCAGACATAAACACACAACTTGGACATCTCTTCCATAACTCGCACTCCTCCCATTCATCTGCTACTCTCCCACAGCTACGATAACTCCCAGTCATAATGGATCCCTACTAATACACACGAGGCCATAGTATAACCCTCATGAAACTGATTGCAGTCCCAGGAAATCAGGTTAACACCGCCCTCTATGCCCCATCAATGCGCCCAGGATGGCATCAAGTAAAATCAGCTTCCATCAGAGAGGCCTGATGCAACATTTGCCGATAAAACCATATCTAATCCGGTAATAGACGAGGCAATTTGACATAGACGGTGGGAGACGGTTAACGAGTGCCAGCTTATCATATTGGACCGCTCATTAAAGTTGCACTGGGTGTTACACAAGGATGTGTCCTTGTACACAATTGAAGCAATGCGTGCTGTGATTGCAGATTTTAATCACAGGCGCTCGGTTCCCGATGCCAAGCTTCCGAGGCTCGGAAGTTTGGCATCGGGAACCGAGCGCCTGCGGATGTAATGATACGATGAATTGTTCGCCTGCAGATAGGGAAGGTTACTATTCACTCGATGCCAGATTTGTGATCTACACGAGGCACGCAGCCTCGTACACACCCAACCGTTTGTCACACCCGATTTGTGCGTATTATTGGTTCGCTATTCTAACATAACATGATGATGACTAAATGATATCAATTAACGAGCATTAAACCTAGCTGTTCAGCGCAAGAATAGAGATACAAAAGGTATCAGAATGTCAGCGCCCGTTACTCAGAGCCATAACGCCTTTCATGCAGCAAACCACCTCGATCGTTATCTTAAAAATGTAGTGTAGCCAGTCTTACTGTGCATACATAGACTAGGAAAGCAGATCACCTGTGACGAGCCCAAAGAGACGATAACATGACGTCAGAGTCAAGCTGAACCAAATGAACAGGTGTGGCCGTCCATACCTACCTGCAGTAATTAACGCCTACATTATGTGAGAACCATGCTCCTCCAGATGCCCATTTCCCGCGTCGTGACGTCATTCGGCGTATAGAATTCACAGAGGCGCCTAATGAGAAGTTAGATAATGGAAATTACGAAAGAGAAAATCTTTAGCTTGACGTAACCTCCAATCAACTGTTAAATGCCACATTATTTCCACGAAACAAATGTTTTAATGTAATAGACCAAATAAACAGAGCATGTCCTAATATATGCTTTATTGTGGTTTATCCCCAAGAGCGCCGGCGCCACGAACTTAAAAGTAAGGTTTCCGATAGCAATTTTATGCACAATGATGTAGAGCTGGGATACCCAACATGGGAATCCAAGCGTCACTGTACATAATTTTTTCCATTCTCATCGCTCAAAATAAAAAAAAAAACTCATGTTCTAACAACGTCCATCAGCCGTCGCCAAGGCAACTGCACGGCGCTGCGTGGGGGATATCAGAACCAGAGTAAGAAGCATTATGGAAGCATTTCATACAGTAACTATGGATACTTATGCAGTCGACGCATACCCACGAGAGGATGTGACACCATCTAGCATAAATGGCTTCGTGAATAATGATCCCCACTCACAGGACTAATACAAGGAACGGTCGTTCAATATGGGGCGTCGTGCCTTCTCGCAAAAGGCACTCAAGTCTTAAAACACCCCATTTGCCCGTATATCCATTAATAAATTGAGACCGCTTCACATAATACTTATTAATAGCATACATGATTATTTTAGTTACAAGACTCGAGCGCTTGTGATTTCTCCCTCAAGCAGTATTCTTGTTGCATACTGCTCCAAGACAACTGCATCCCCGAAAATAACTGAAATAAACTTGACCAAACACGACCACTGCAGGTTATCTTGCCAAAAGGCTGTAATTCTCATAGAACAACACAGAAAGAATTTAGCATTCAAATATATACCGTCTGACAATAGACTGCGTCCCAGACTCTAGGGGTTCCGCTACGCTTCTCGTCCTAGAAGGCGAGACTATTGAATATCAGTAACATGTAAACAGCGCCCGCAGCCATCAGGCTAGGGGACCTTGACTAGTCTGACAATACAATTTGCTGAATGTGGGTTCAGAATCACGTCTTACAATTGTATTCACATTCATCCAATGAACAAGATAGAGTGGAGTTTTGTAAGAAATATATGTGATCTCGAATCTTGTGGAATGTTAATTGGGTTAGCAGGGAAAATGGTTGATTAATTATCCGTCTGACAAATTTAAGTACATTCAGCGAAAGCGTTGATAAATATAAGGTAACACGTTTGGTCATCAGTGATAATGAAACGGGCTTTTTTAAGGCTAGCAATCTACAGTTGTAGTGATTATTCAAATAATTATGTTGAATAATACGCTTCAATTACTGCCGAATCAATACAGTACGGTCAATTTGCCCCACGAGAAGACTTGCAGCTCGATGGTAAATCTCCCATATTCGTTATTAGCTCTATCGAACAACCTTGACCTTCCATAGCCTCTTCTTTGTAAGTGGTAAGCTAATCAGACTAGTTCCTCTAGTAGATAGTGAACTATTTAGCTCGAGCGTTATCCCATTACGGATACACTGAACTAATTTGACGCCTGTCTCTGTCTTGGTAACGAATCAGGATTGATTTACAGATGCTGTTATGGAGTGGATGGTGGGTGATACCGCGCCACCAATGAATACTAATTAGAATATCTTCATGACCGCAGTTATAGCACAGTCTACACCTAGATTGCGTTATAATTAACTGTTACATTGAAGTCGAACCAGGACATTTTCTGTATCGAGGCGACACGGAAACACGTTTTGCCCGAGGTGAGATCACGTCGAATGCCTATATACAAACGGCTCATCGAGGATCGTCACATATTCAACTCAACCCACCACTTGTCTTTATTTTTCAAAGGTTAGTTATTACATATATATTAATCATGACTAAAATAACTGCACGAGTTACTTAGTAACGTAGTCGAATGCGGATTCTTGGAGCATGATGCGCAATTCTACAAGACGCGCAAAAAACACAAGATCCATGGCGCAAAAGCTTGAGCACTGTCATAGGAGGACAATTAGGTCATCTCGAAGAAAAACCAAATGACAATTACACATTTCCTTCCTGCATCTATAACTTACACAGTCCATATAGCACAGTATGCCGTGGCGACAGGAAATTGGTCGTCCTATTTAAACAGGCGACATTCAGGTGATTTGGAATGAAGAACAGTAATTCCGGGATTGTTGTCCGAGACTCGATGTTTTGATTCTTCAAGACTAAGTGACAATGTAATATAGGCTAAGTGATAAAGTCTCGAAATGTTGTAATATAACACCTTCATTGTCTTTTTCTACTTCTGAAGTCAAACAGAACGCTGCCGAAATGGGTTGAAGCGAAACCGTAAACTTTAAAGGCCGCTAACTTTGATGGGATCGAAGTACAGTGTAAATGACTCATTTATTATTAAACTTACAACTCAAATATTTACAATTATTAACGCACATCAACTGATCTTTTCATTAGCTGATTTGAAAATATAATAATATCATGTGGGGGATGGGGGGACTTTCAACAAAGAGTATAGCACAGGGGTAGTAGGATTTAGTCTTGATGTCTTGGGCGTCTCAAAAATAATAATTCATCTATTGGTTGACCATCCACAGATTGTTCTGGACGCGAGCACATACCATTACAGCTTATGATTCAAACGAGTAGTTTGAAGCAGGTGCGACACTGCTGAACATATAGTTTATGTCCCCTTCAGAAATGAAGGGGTGTAAAAATGGATCCGACGCGGATGTTAAACAGTCTGTTCAGTCCCATATTTGTAACGAGGTTGCCTAGCAAGTTACTTGGCAACGCACCTTGGAAACCAAAAGTTTTAAGTTTTCAGACATTCAACCGCTACGCGGCGCTGCTGTCTCTGAAAATAGATCCTTGCTTCGGCTGTCGCCGAGTGAAGATTTGATGAAATCTACATTTTGTTACCAAAGATAAAGTGTACACATCGATAGCGAGGCAGTTATAGAGCGCGCAATGATTTACAGCTAACATTCATGCGGTTCATGGTTTTAGGGAGGCACCGTTATCGATGGATAGACACAACTAAATAAAACAGATTTCCACAGTATATCATGAATATTTCCAGTCAAATAATGGTGTTGAAAATTTATCAACATGATTTTCGATCAAGTAAACTTAGGGGTACAAATTAAAAGATGTCATTATTTATGCCTGCGTTAACTTAAACGTAGTTACGTATTAACAAAATAATCCCTGAGTGCCCGACATGGGGCTTAACAGCCTCTTTAAGCCAAGGCCCCACTGGCATTCGGTCCATATCTGGCTTAAGATTTTCCTTAGGTAATGGGGTATATACTTGCCGCGTTTATTGTTAACTTGTCAGTGTATCACAGACAGCACACTTCAAGCATCGCATTAGTCAATTGAACGGAATTCACGACGCCCTCCCGCCTTCATCAACTGCATCATTTCTATGTTTAATTTGTAGTTTGGTTTTGCTTAGATTGTTTATTGTCAGTACAACCAGGCCTTCATTTTCTAGTACCACCTATTATTGTATTCATATTATCATATCTAATATGATATTGTTGTCATATGGTTATGTCATATTGTGTCATCTTGTATACAATAATCTTTATTATTTGTATCATTTGTATATTCTTATGCTGACATTACATAAGTATTTCCATTACTTCATGCAGTTTTTTGTAATGACATTGATACTAGCAATAAACTTCTAGAAGTGTCTTTTTTACGGCATATATTACAGGCGTTCTAGTGGCGGACGATTTAATGGAATTCTTCCTACTTCGTTTACACATTCGAATTCACCATCCGTACCAACAAGTTTGACATATTAAGGAATTCATTAGAATGCATTAAGCATTTCATTAAATGGTCATTCTTTCGTGACATCCCGAGCGACATGGCAACATTAATTTACACCAGCTCCAGCGATAAGAAACAACAATGACGCGACCAACATATAGTTTAAAAATTGAAATATATTTTTTTTTTTTTGGAACTCTTTCTATGACACAGCTATTGATGGGTTAATGTTTGGCGACCCCCACAGATGAGTGACGCGGGATTTGTGTCGGTGTACGGGCCGTCCACGGAGACATAGAACAATCGGGAGAAGACGTTAATGGGCCATTCAGTCGCTTCCATAGCATCATCAGCGACATTCAGAATCCCACCACTTACTGGACGGGCTTAGCAAGACGAGATATGATCCGACAGCAAATTTGCCGCCATGTTGGAATGAGCTGGGGTACACGATGGTATCGACGAAGCCCTAACAACCCCTCCTCCTGCCTCCTCCCACCACGACGGCCACCCCGCCCAGCCCTCATCAACCAACAGTGACCGCCATCATTAAATACCAAGTCGCAAACACACACATACCCTCACCCCAAAAAAACACTACCATTCCATTCTCTATATACACCAAATGGTCCATCTGATAACAGAGGACACTGCATGGCTGTCACAATCAATAAGTGATGTTGGCTGCCTGCTGGGTGGGTCGCTGGCTGAGAGATGGGACGAGTGTGGAGGACACAAACAGTACAGCCTCCACTGGGGACCAATAGAACAAGCACCCTAGAGCCTACGTTTCACAAGAGACCCTCATTTTATTCGTCAGACAAAACAGCAGCATGAATGGAGGGCAGTCTCGGGAATAACACTGTTCATAGCCATCCTCTCCAGTTCGGGTGAGGGTAAGGGTCAGGTGGGGGGGGGGGGTTACTGTCTGCGATCCTGCAGATTACGTGACATAATTGCGTATTCAAGAGTTACATAGTTTTCATGGGCTGACATCGAAGCAGAGCGATGGCCTCGGCACGTTCATACACGTGCTAGTCCCATCGTACCAGCTCTCATATAGCGAGGCTCTAATGCGCTCGGATCTCAATATTGGGTTTCCGAGCCCTTGTAAGTCATATCAATGTCATCTGCGATCTACCTTGTAACCAAATACAGCACTGCGTATTGAAAGCCCTTTGTCGCGTCTATGCGGATGGTTATGTTTGCAGCGCCTTGCATTAGCATTGCTATATGCAGTGTCAGCCAGAGGGGACCATAATGTAACAAGAACCAGGCTCCAGACTCCCTTAGGCAAAAGGCAGGTTGGCAAGGGAGTAAGAAAACTTGAACATTCACACCACGCTTACATCAATCTTATAGCCTACAGTTCTGAAATAGTACACTGCATATCAACTGATCATGGGTAGCATGAATTACTGGAGATCATTCCAAGTGAGCTTACAATATGTCACACATCAGGGATATTGTAGACCATATATCATTGCTTGCCCTAGCCCTACAAGCCGTCGGTAGAGGTTATATATATTCATATTACCATTAGACCAGGGCTATGCCTGCCCCTACCAGCTTATAGCAGTAAGTGGCTCATATCCCTGATGATAAACTGATTAACATTAGCATTTAATAACAAATGCCATGGCAAAACTGATTACATTTAAAAGACAAATGTGTTTCATTCATTGCTAGTAATGGAATGAATTGACTCCATTGCAAGAGATTTACATTACAACCAATATCAACAATACTACAAGCTTAAACCTAGGCTCTTTATTCAGATGCAATAATCACCGGAAATGACTCTGTTGATTGAGGATTCATTTGCAGTCATTGAAAACAAATGGTGACCAAATTTAGCAGAGAAACATAATTGATGCTTTTATAAGCTACCAATTTTTTCATAAGCATGCACACATACACACACACACTACGCACACATACTATACACACACACACCGACACACACACAAAACACCACAACTTCCGCTACTCTATACAAGCTTCAATCCACTCACCTCACTGCGATGTCCCCGCAGGTTGTAATTAGTCCGTCCGGGTACAGGGCTGTTCGGTTTACAATGACAGGCCGTGAACGTCACTCCTACAACTCCTTTCGCATTCCCCGTCCCTAACCAGCCCTCCTGGTAATAGGTCCGGTGATTCGTCGTCCATCCTTCACTGCCGTCATCGTTACTGGCCACTCTACTGGATGACCCGGCGCTACCACCACCACCACCAACACCACCACCGCCGCCGCCGCCCTCAGGAACCCGTCCCATCCACGAGAGAGCTTGGATGGTCGAGTCACACCGTGTACTCTGTACATGGTCCTCCAAATAGGCGTACATGACGAGGCTGAGGAGGGATGACACGCGTCAATCTATTCTCCCGGACAGCACGCGACCCTCATCGCTGTCGACAGATGACACAATGTTCAAATTAGTCGAGGCGCTAACATACGTAGTTCGAAATTATCAAAACAGCAGTGACTAGTCAGATGGACTTGGCGACTTGCGAATGAGATTTCTAAGACACGAGTAGTGCGACTACCTCAGATCGGTACTGCTGGCTACTGAGAAGAAGGGAAACAGATTGTCAGCAATAATACACGTCTTTCACGATTCCCACGGTATCTATTAGCATTGTTATTTCTGAAAGAAACACAACGAGAAGATATGTGATAATTGCTACTGAGTAATCAATCTGATCTGCATGTTGGCCGTGTACACAACAAGGAGTTATTAGTTACAGTGAGCATGAGGCGGTTTCAATCAGTGGTTCTTTCGAAGAGGTATATCGTCAAGTGAAACCCCTCCGCCATAACACCAGCGACTAAGCCACATGCGCCCGTATCCGGCTTCAGAGCGCCACGATCTAATATACATACATTATATATATATAAATATATATATATATATATATATATATATATATATATATATATATATATATATATATATATATATATATATATATATATATATATATATATATATATATATATCAAGTCGCTCGGAACCCTGACCCTTGGGGCGGTTGAATTGGAACAGGCATCCGACAGTACTCGCTATCAGTCGGATGACACCCGGGTCCACTTCGTGTCGATCAATATATCACTGACAACATGGACAACAGTCATCCGCGGGCGCAAACTACATAACACCCACATCCATTAGCTAACATCCATAGGTAGAACCCAAGAAAAGGCATCAGCTCATTACAGCGTGTTGAGGCGTATGGTAACGGAAACCGTCTGTTCACGTGATGCTGTAATTCAGAGATACACCTGGTACGATATGAAAACACGTGTAGTCAACGCGCGGGATACATATACGACCTGATTCTGCAATGTGATTGACAGGTCCACGTCCTTGGGGCTAGGGGAGGGAGTCGGGTAGGGGTAAGAATGGTACCGCTAGGGCAAGGTCTTATATACCCACCCCGTGTTACAAATATATGCGCGATCCTTCGCCTCAAGACGATACACGGATAAACAAGGCCACATCTCCGGGGTTAAACATCTGACACATATTTTTCCGTCGAACAGGCAGATGGAAGAGGTTCTTCTCATGGGTTTGTCTAGTTTCACCTATGCTCACCCGACACCAACTTACACACAGCTACAGTATACCTAGCCGCGCACGACGGTAATATTAATATATACCAATAAGACGTCGTGCACGGCTACAGTACACCAAACATTGAATAAAAACCCTAATATATCTAAACACATGTATGGAACATGCGGTTATCGGATTGTCGCACCACTAGTGTTCGAGAGAGCGTCAAGGAAGCAATACAGGTAATGAACAGGTCATGTAGTAATAGCTTACCAGCAGGACAGTCTATTCATATAACCACTGATGCAAGATGCAAGATGCAACGGGCTGATATCAAGGTCGGCGGCAATACAACGCCAGTTGTACTAGACAGAGATTGTATGAGGTAATAGATAATAAGGCGAGGAATAGAGCGAGCGGGTCAGCTCGGGGTAGCGGGGTGAGTATACAGACGAACAATCACTCCCGTGCGTTGGATGGTTTAACACACACACGCAAGTCTATTCCGATGAATGGTATTTCGAATGGGCGCGTCACAAATTCCACACTGGGTAGCAGTTTAGGATCCTATCCCTGTATAAATCAGTTGTGGGGTTTGGGGCGACGAAGTCGACTCCATCTCTATTATCCGTAGCTGCTGCGACTGCTGCTTAAAGGCTTCCCTTCTAAAAGGCACACACAACGACTCCCTCTGCGGGACGCTTTTTGTCTCGCGCTATACCACCCCAAACTAGCACGCCCTCTGGTGCCAGCCGTAAGCGCATGAGTCTTGATACGGCCCCTGGCTAGGTGGACGGCGCAACATGAAAAGACCCGAGCAGCGGGAGTACAAATGATGTGGGCACAAGTCACACCCATATGGCTGTATGGTGACAGGCGAGAGCCCACCTTGTGTATGAGTGCGCGGTAATCGGGACCAATCTTTGCTCTACCACAGAGACTTTCCCCTCACTGCGTTATTCCTTGAGACACTCCGTTGTCTGTAGACGACTTAAACCACAGGCACTCAATTCATTCAACGAGCGCGTTCGGTATTGTTCGGTTTTGCTTGACTTATAGTTATATGTATCACAGTATGTATTATTATTATTATTATTATTATTATTATACACTATGACTATGTCACTATCGCTCGGGGGTATTGACTTAAGTGCCTTTGGCTTAAACCCCCTGAAACTGGAACTTGGTCGTCCCGTCGAGGGAATAGCATCTGCTGATGTAACTAAATGGGACTGAGCTGAATTTCAAATGACACAGTTACGTACCAACGATGGTGAACATCTCGGGAGCCTCATACATACGGTAATATAGAAAAGCAGACTTGCATTGGAATTGCGTTGTTTGCCTGTGTAATTTCATGCTAGATGATATTTGCATTCTAAATATTTGCATTCAAAATAAATCATTACAAGATTTTGTACGAAAAATTCCACACGCTGGATCTGAGGTGTGCCTGAAAGCCCTGACGAGTCCCGGATAATTAATTTATTCAATGCTTGCAATGTCAATGCACACAGACCAACATGGATATTTGTGTCTGGAAAACTAAGTGCCAATGGTGTCATCAGTACCACAGCATTATTTTCTCTCACCTCACAGCTGCCATGATGGTAACCAATTGATGCTTAGTTTAACTAGAATGTACGTGTGGTTGAGCCTTGAGGAGAAGGGGAGAGGAAGGGACACACACATCAACTGACAATGATCAAGTAGTATGTGAACTGACCCGATTGCAGGAAGCAAGCTGGTCAGAAATACATCGAGTGATAGCACTTGGGTCAACATCTATCAACATCACTGGGTTAACCTCAGAGACTGAAGTGCAATTAAAAACCTAGTAAAACAAATCATTCTTTAGGAAAAACAAGACCACAATTGAGCCATGTTCAATTTAATAGCCAGACAATGATTACCACTAAGTTCAGTAGAACAGAGACAGAATATTTCAGTCCAGGGTTCAGTCTCTGGTGCATTGAAAAACAAAGTTTTCAAATCAACTTAACCTTCACCAGGTTGCTTCCCTATGTAATGTCACTTGTATGCCATGAACGATCGTGAATGATAGCTGTCTATCCTGAAGACAAGGTTTTGGGGACAAGCAGCAGCTGGCCGTCACGTAGTGACAAATTCCTCATCAGCACAGAATTATTGCAATGATGCTATCATACAGGGATGTTTGAGTGAATCCATCTAATAACAAAAGACCAATAGGCCTCTTAGCTATGCTGCTTTTGATATGATTTTCAACGAAATGTTATGATTAGACTAAATCAGGACGTTTCTGGTGTTATATTTTATTCACTGACACACTTTAAAGATGATCAAATCATCTTGTATTGGCCAAATAAATGAACTACACGAGAGGGGCATTTAAAATGCATTGGTTGTGCATATATAATATTCCACAAATTATTTGAGAGAGTGACATAGGGGATTAAGTGAAGGTCACATACACCTTTTCTAATCTAAGATCCTTCCAGACTTAAAATTTGGCCAGAAAGGAATCCCATTGGTCTTCTGATTGGATAGATGCAGCAGTATCAATTGTCAATTGGGTTAACATTGGAAGATGAGATTTTGCTAAAATCACCCCGGGTCAAAGATCATGATGAGCTGACTTTTGTTTGCAAGGATATATTAACATAAGAGGGTACATCTATGATAAGGTTCTGTTAGCTAATTTTGACAAAACATGTTACATGTATCAAACTTACACATTCTTTATCTGAGAGCCTTGGGAATGAGGTCACAGACATTGATAACATCGTTTATTTAAGCTCTCAACAGACTTCATATACAGCAAGAAACAGCATTTTCAATTCCCTATCGGGTTTACATGATACAAGAGTTGCCTGCACCATCGCACAGTGCTCTACATCTGCTCACTCCTGCCTGCCTTAACACAGATCATGGTCAGCTCATGACAGGTGCAAGATAACCTATGTCAGGAGTGACACAGCTATGTACATAGTCACTGTCCACAATGACAACCTCCTGAGCCAGTCATAAGTTATTAAATCAAATTTGGTATATCCGGATCGCTTCCCTGTCATCAGTGAGTGATATTGATGACCCGCTGACTTGACAAGTATTGCTGCTGGGTTGCAGGTCACATGACAATATTGTCCAGGCCAATATTAGGATTCTTAGGCACTAAAGGCAAAGAGCTTGTAGCTAATAGGGTAACCTCTCGACCCCACAATGCACCCAGAAAGAGGTATGAAAACGGCCAGACTGGCTCCAACAACAGGGGGTCCCTTTAGCGTTGGTATACAAGATAAGGACTTAGGACGCCTTGCATTTTGTCCTTAAAATTATTTATAGCTGGTGAATTATTAATATGTTATAGTGCCAGTGATATCTAAATAACCAGTCCTCATTTGCAGTTTTCATGTAGACATAGAGCAGACGAAATTGTAGCCGAGAAAATTCGCTTCTAATTGGTTTCATATGGATATTTACTAGCCCAACAGACCTACAGTTGGTCTTACAGGAACCACTAGTTGGTCTAACAGGAAAACCCACTTTTATCGGTAGCTTGACAAACATGCTAAACTTATCATCACTTATCCACTTTACGTATCATAAGTGTTAGTGTTTCCATGTGACTTCGTGGAATTGAGTAAGCAACAAATGAGTTGTAGCCCTACAGAACCAGAGATTATGCCTCATAGGAGTCGCCAGAGGCGAGTTATCATTTAATATTTATGTCCATTCAGGCATTCATCAGTCATAACATCACTGACACTGTCATCACTTCATGTTTTTTGCTGAAGCGACTAAGTCACTTAATTAACATTTACACTGTTACATCAATTATGAATTATTTATCGATGGGGTGAGTTCAAACTTACCTATATATTTTCATTATTCTGCGATAAATGGGGCAGGCATTACACAATTCGGAATTCCGACAAGTATAGATTTTGTACCGCACAGCACTTTGACTGTTTGATGATGTTCAATATGGCCGATGAATGAAAACGAGGGGGATTTCCCAGTGATACAGCTACAAGAAAGCTTGCGTTGAAAAATAAATTTGAAAAAAATATGTACCCGAGAGGCTCGTTGGTTAAAATTGCATTAGTTTAATAATGCTCATTTCAACTGTTTAAGGTTAGAGATTTTTTCCAATGAGTAGGATTTATTTTCATCAAGTAGTATATATAATGGCGGTTTCACTTTACCAATATTACAATCCGTTTCATGAAAAAGACGCTTCGACAACCAGTTACAGCACACTTTTCGATGTAACTGGTATTTCACCATTATTTCATCATACTCACTATCTCTACTTCACAGCTGAAATGTTGAAAACCTCTATTTCAGAAAACCTGCCAGATATAATTCATAGGTTAAACCTTTATCAACACCATTGATACCAATTTCCTCCAACCAAACAGTGATTAAACTTCCACGAAAGTTCGTGAGCTCAAGAAGAACGCTTACAAGAACGTTGCGGTTGTACAACAGCAAGCCCTTGTCATTCTTCAGTTCAGGTTTTAAATTGTACATAGTTCCAACTACAACATGCTTTGAGGCAGGATATGAGGTGTGTTTGTGGTTATTATATAACAGAAAAACACACCAACCCCTGTTCCACCACGATTTGGTTATCGGTGAAGTATCGACCTGGAATAAATGGACACAAAGAGTATTCAATCAATCAACCAATTTATTTTTGTAACTTGCCATAAACATTATATAATTCTACTACATTTGTATCGCAGTAACTCGAGTACGGATTTCCCTATACTAATATAATATGTTATATATCATAATGCAAATATCATCATAAAAAACAAATCATGATGTCCGGACTCACGCGACGATCCAAAACTGTTCAGGCAGAACCAGATGAATTTTCCACATCTGGCTGCGGTGTGTCATCTGTCGACTACTTAGCAGATTCAGATACAACGACCAGGGCCTTGAATTTTTACCTTTCATGCATGCAACCAAGTTTGAATATTCCTATTCGAAATGTAGGGTCAGGTATGCGTTGTCTATTCTAACTCATATGACAAGGAACTCATGATTGATGAGACAGTGACTCTGTAAAAGACATTCTAGTGCTAGACGAGGAGCCCATACATGTTTACTCTCAGATGTCAGATGTCTTGCTAGTGGATAATGACCCCAAAAATATGTACTCGAAATGCAAGTCGGTTTGAATACTCATGACCCCCACCCCCTTCCCCGTTTCATTTGTGGCTACATTCCAAATCCGCAAAACAGGTAGCTAACGTTGGTTTCTGTCGAACTAATGCCTATATCTTCCATCGTTAGATATCCACGAGAGATGAAATATGTCACATATTGTTTTGTTCAACCGTTTTTTTTCCGATTCTGGTTGTCCTTTAGCCTGAAACCGAAACTATACTGTCATGGCGGAAGCTTGTGCGTTCCACGGGGCGACAAGGATGGTTGATGTGTGCACATTCCACACAGCACAGAGACTGCAGTGCTAACTTATACCAAAGAGTAAACAGCTACTTTTTGAGGGCTCATTCGCGCCTCCGCCCGATAAAATTTGTGAACGCACCACCTATGGATCAACAGTTCTATGTATTTTTGTCGATTTTATGGTAGCGCCACCAGACGCTGGGGGTGTGCTGTTCACTCGTCAATATACTCGCCGTACAGCTAGTCCGAGAGAGTCCTTTCGGCGTACACAAAAGCGCTTTGTGTGTTTGTAGTCAATATAATAATCCCCTGCTGTTGTATTAGTACTATTATACTTTGATGCCCATTCATGTTATTCACTTTATTATTACCAACTGTATCTTTAATGTGATTATTCTATTCTGCTATGTTCACTTTAATCATGTGACCTAATAATTCATGCTAGGCCATCTTTTTTTCTTTCTATGTATGTTTGTATCTATGTATAAATATAAGTTTAGATTTCTATTTGCTATGGACCGCATATAAAGTTTTACTTTGTTGTTGTGTCTGAAATAAAGAAATAATAATGATAATAATTATCAGGTCGATGGGTGTAAGCCTTTCTGGTGCCCTGTTATGTGAATTGTGGCCTATTTGTGTTTATCTGAATTATATACACAAAGTTAAATAAATTACCTATCTATCTTTTTTACCAATACTGTATGGAAACATCTAGCAATTATTTATTGGACAGTTTATGAGTCGTCATCAGCATGATCAGGTCATAAGGTCAATAAATTGGCCCCGCAACTGTAATATCATAACGTCTTACAAATTGCCGCTAGGCTCCACAGTTCTTCAACCGCTGTTACAAGGAAATAGAAAAGAAAAACAAAACTGAGTGTTAGCACCTGCGTGACAGCTTTCCTCGGCGATTTTTGTATTGTGATTCAATGACTTAAAAAATGAAAAGGATTGACGATTCCAACGCGAAAATGAGTCTAATTAAAGCGAATTGCATACTATGAGAAAATGGAGAATAAGCTGTTGCGTCGTCAAAACTCCACTCCCGTTCATCCCCAAGCCAGCGCCTCGCCACCGACTGGAGCAGGCGGAGATGGGTGTGATACGATTCATCCGTGAAGATGAGAGAGGTAACTCGGAAAGTGGTGAAGATGAAGTTGATATGGCCTTAATTCGCCCTGCCATGGGTTCCACTGAATGTTTCGACATGGCGGACGTATCCATCCAGCGAGGATATGAGAAAGGGAGACTCAAACCCACAAAAATCCTGCAGCAGAACTCTAAGTCTAACTCTCATCATCGTCACGGTCATACATTTAACCCTACCAAACCAACGAAAGCATCTAAGAATCGATCGGGACGGAATAAATCCCCACATATTCATGCCAAACACCGCAGATCTACAAAAAATAGTCATCAAGATACATACATATATTCCAAGCAAACTGTACCACTTACGAAAGTGGGCCTCGATAGGCAGAATGAGAATGGCAATGATACATCTAATCAATCCTCGGAGCCAGAAGAAAAAGTTACGGTCATAGATATTCTTGGAAATTTGATTGGAATAGGAAGTTATTTATTCGATGTTGGATCTGATATATGGGTAGCATACACCTATTTTATGACCGGTCACTGGTGGTGGTTTGGTTTGACACTGAGTTTTGTTATTGTGCCATCTCTCACAATGACGTTGTTCAGTTTCGACTGGTATATGACAGACCGAAAACATCATGCACCTTCTCCTCTCAGATGGATTTCAAGAGTTGTTTTTCTTTTTTTCCAGATTGCCCCAGTGCTGAGGTAATCATTTCAAACTTAATCCTGTTATCAGATTATGTGGAGCATCTGCAGTTTTCTTCAGGATAACAAATATCTGTTCATATTATACCTCAGTAATAATGGAAAGACACTTGAGCTATGGTGACAAAGTAGGAAGAAATATACCATGCTTGGTTGGTGTTTCAGGTACATAGATGCTATGATATATGCTGTGCGCTCATGGAGAGCAGTCAGGCATGTAGAATTACACAAACACTGGTATCACAGGATGCTGAATGAGGACACAGACTCAACATTGCTACGACTCTTTGAATGTTTTCTTGAGGCTGCTCCCCAACTTGTTCTGCAACTCTATGTCATATCCATGATAGGACTACAGTCAACATGGTACATGGGTGAGTGTGTTGTTGTATTGTGTATTATATAACAATGTTACCTCAATGTTAAAACTGACATAAAACCTCAGTGCTTAAGTTTGTGTTGTGGACATTACTTTCATAAGACATCCATTAAGGTACAACATTGAAACTCTTGAAACTTTCATAAGACATCCATTAAGCATCAAAAAAAGCACTTCCCTGTCTTATCTCATCTTACCTGTTGTGGGGATCTCAATGCTATACATTTCACTCATGTTGTTCTGATATTGTCCAAGCACATTAAATTGTATGCCTGTGTTTGTGTGTGAGACAGGAGCAGCACAGTGCATATCCTGCCTCACCTCCCTATTCTCCCTCACCTGGGGACTGGCAGCTTACCACAAAGCCCTCCGCTACTCCACTGATAAAGCCAATATGACCTGGCCAGGATTCCTCCTACAATTAGTGTGGCGCCTTTTCACAGTTGCCTCACGTGTGCTTGCTATCGCACTTTTTGCCTCTCAAGTACATGGATGGATATTTGCAGTGGCTGTTTCCATACACTGCTTCCTGATGTGGGTATGGCTTATTATAATGGGAACAGATTTCTGTGGCAAGAATAAAGTCAAAGAAACTTTTTTCGACCTTGTGTTAGCAGCGGTGTACATATTTGAGTACCTTAACCCTGTTGAAGGACATACCAGGCTACATTATCTCATTTTCTACTCCACCATTTACATTGAGAATGGTGCTATGATCATCATCTGGTATTCATTCAAATCAACTGACAATGCTTGGTACATCCATCCTTCCTTGAGTTTGGTATTCCTTGGATTTTTTATAGGAATATTCTGCCAAATCATTTACTACAAGTGTTTCCACCCGAATAATTACCCCAATGATCACCAGCCAATACAGACGTGTTTACCTTGGGAGAAATGGTTGAACAGAAAGAGTGATGAAAATAAGGATGCAGAGAAACCAAATATGAATTCACAACTGGCATTGGACTGTGAAACAAAAAACTCCACCCAAAAAGACAAAAGTCAACCAGGGACACAGTTATCTGACACTTGCAGCTTGGATATAACCCCGATCATAGATCAATCTGGTATCTTTAGTGATCCTGATGACAATCTTAATGATGTTATGAGAAGTAATCAAAGGATTGACAAAGGACATCTCCTTGGGGGACAAGATCTGCATTGTAACACATCTGGGGATGCTGATCAGGAACAAAAGGTTAATGATTTGGATCCAGAAGATATCCCACCTTCAGAAGTCAGATATGCACAGATAGATGAACCTGGAAATAAAATATTTACCGGACACAATGAACTTCAACATCATTTGGATGCAAAACCTAAAATGGTTGCTGTTAAAAGGCCACCGAATATTCCTAAAGATATCAGGACTGCAAAAGCTCTGACATATCCCTCGGCCCGCACCAAGCCTCCTGTTTGTTGCACTCCACCTATTCCTGCAAGCCGTACATCAGAGTTTGTCAGAAAACAGGGTACTGCTCATGTTCCAAATGCTATCCCAACATGCCAGCATCGACCAGTGCCAAAGACAGTACATACAAATAATGGGAGGGGAAACAGTGGACAGAGGAGAACGGCTCAACCACCATCCAATGGATCTGTGGCTAGACGTGAAAAGAAGAACCATTCCAACCGCCCAAAATCTCAGCCAGCATTCATCAGTAATGTGCCTAGTCATCCCTTACGACACACCAGAAGCTTACCCCAACACTCACGTTATCCCAGAGACGAGACTCGCAAAGATCTCTCCAGAAATAGAAATCGTACAAAAAATGGTGGCAATATCCCAATTAGATCAAGTAAAGTCTTGCGTGAGATGGGGGATCACAATGCATCGTATGGTCGGCCTATGTCTCATCCAATCTTCACACCTGAAATGGTTCTTGCTGGTCAACCAACGCGCACCAGAGCGAGTGTACTACCAGTGGCCAATTCATCCCCTGCCAATGGGTCCACTCTGAGAGCTTTAAACCTGGAATCTTACGTATGATGAAGTTAGTACAGCTAATGACCTATAATTTAATCCTAGCTGTCACCACTAGCTGTCACCTCTAGCTGTCACTTAGAGTCGCTTGCATTACAGAATTTCACACAGGGATTAAGTATTAGGTTTGTAAAGCAATTAGATTGACGGTGTATAAAACCTGCATTTGCGCTGTATATTTACTGTAGAAGAAGACAAAATCATTTTGATTATTTTTTCTTTATTATGAAAGGGGTAGTCGTGGTCAATTGTGCAATCAACATTGTTTTGAATTACTGACCATTGTCAGCTGTGATAGCCTTGTTTGACACATGATTGCATTTGTGGGTACCATTCCTTGATTAGCTGTATCCTTTGTATTCATCAGTTAGTTGGTGAACTTCTTATGGCTGCAACAAACATTGGTAACTATTTCAAGTAGTCATTTAGGTGCTATTAACTCTTGGTGCTATGAATATTGTGCCCCTGGTTTTAAGTTGTTCTACACTTCAATTTTGTGCCTATATGTTCATTGATTGCTATTGCATTTCAGAATTGTTTGATTGGCTTCAAATTTCAATTGATCTTGAAACTATTTAAATTTTTTTGTTTTTTTTTATTCCAAAGTCATATTATACTTAATTTATACAAACTGTTTGTGTACTTAATTGATTGTTTTGACTACCTGCTTAACAAAAAGTTGCTTTTGTTACATGGATATCCTATAATTTGGGTTGCCTGTCGATTATTATACAGGTGAGTTATATATACCTTAGTTTATTAAGTCTAACTAATCAAAATAGCATTGAAGATAAACACCTGTCTGCTGGTATCTAGGCCCTATATCCTTTTAATTTAAGCAAGTGAACAAAATAGATTCAAGTAAGTTGTGAATTATATGTGGTTTGTTTGATAACTTCTTGGTTATTGTTTGTCGGCTTTTAATTAAGATAATAGTAGTAATTGTTTTCAACAATGCTTTTTACCGATGCACCTTTGATATATATTATTCACAGTGTCAGTTCTGGAAATTATGCCATAGTCAGACTCGGCTGTTGGAACCATTGGCATTAGGAAGTTTGGCACACCCCCATTAATGTGAAGTCATCAAATTTTATTGCTATTAGATAACCCATTGGTGGTGTTTTTCTACATTCATATCCTTAAAACAACATCATCGGGTAAACAAGTCAGAACTGGGAACATTATATGTTCTTCAGTAATGAATCCTGTATAAGTTGACATTTTCTTTAGCATCCCTTTTTACAGGTTATGTAACTAGTACGACTATATCATTGTCTAGAAATATTCTTCAGGTATTGTTAGTAAGAAATCAGTGGTAAACAGCAATGCATTTTTTGATTATATTCATGCATATTGATTTGTTCCATGTTTACAAGCTAATCCCAAGGGTATCAGTTGAAACTGTCATGCAGATCTATCTTGTATGTAGTGGAATTTTAGTAAGCACCATGCCTTTTATGTTTCTAAATAAATACGGGGTTAAAATGATTTGGCCCTGTCATTTATCTAATATTCACAGCCTTTACCTCTTATGTTTCATTAGCCTAGCAGAAATGAACAGCATACAATCATTGGATTAAGTGATTCAGTAATTTATTTATTTAATTGATTTATATTTTGTTTTGCATTCATCAATGAATTTCATACTATCTATTACGGATGCTACTGCTGTTATGATTTTTATGTGATAAATATCACTATTATTGGCTATGATACACTATCTAGCTGCTTATGTTGGTCTTAACAAGGAGTTACATAACTATTGGTTATAACTCCTTGGTCTTAATAATGATGAGGTCAATATATCTAAATCATTTGGATACAATGACTTTGCTGTGGTGTTTTAATCCAAACTTTGATAACAAAATCCAAGGTAACACCTCTGAACACTTGTATTAGCATCAGTTCTAGAGCTTATAGCCTCTCGGGTTTCGGTACCTGAAACCAAGATTAAATAACTTTGGGAATGATTTTGCCAAGGTTTGTTCGTCAGTCGTGTTTCATGGTTTGTGAGCATAACCAACAAGTTACGTTTTGACCTTGACCCTACAAAAAGATCATGGTCGTCAAAAAAGTGTAAATTGTTAATCCTCAATAATTAAGTCAATACTTCTTTGAATAGGTAACTCTTTTTAAATAGATGTAACTTTGTAAGAAATATGTCAGCCAAAAAAATGCTTGCTTTACCAAGTAACCTCCTTCGATATTGATCAATTTATTTAAATTTTAATCATGTATAATTTTATTGATTTCATACAATGTCAAATACCTTAAAAGTTGTGAAATATTTCACAGTTATTTCACAGGAATTAGGTGAAATAATATTTTGCATTATGATTTCATATGTAGCCCGATATATTCATCATAATGGTAGATCTTTTTTCTGTTCTTTTTTTTTTTTAAATCTTAATTTCTTTTCCTAGGTAGGTAACAATCTCGCACGTATCCTTAAGCTACAATGATGAAACTGGCTGGCGATTTTGGATCGCAATATATCCTAAATATATTGGGATATATGTATTTTCTTATACTTATAGTCTACAATTAATTAATGGGCTACAAACGTTTTGCATATCTCGTCTTATGCAGCAAATAAATTTCAAATTTAATGATTGAAGCAATGAGGACAATTTCTAAGATTCGACAGCGCTTTCAGTGGTACATGGGTATTTCTTCGTGATTAAATTCTTGGATTGATGGTCTTGAACTTAAATATCACGTGGGGGTGTCAGTCGCAGTTGGTAGCGATCCTATATAGCGGGGGAAAGCCCATGTAACAACTTGATACTACAGCTGTCATGGTATTGTCATGTAATCCACACCCTCACTTACTTCTGAATGAACCATTTAGAAAATTGGAGATAATTTTTTTTAAACCGTAAAGCAGTTAGACAATGTGTCGGGAGTAATATAGCAGTTGATATCTACAGTCGGCCGCTATGATCTGCAGTAGCAGTCAGTCTGGTACAGGGTTATTTATAGCGGAGCTCACAAGTGGAAAGTGCAAGTGGTATGGTATTTACACGGATCCACATACTACATTATTTTGTTTTGATCGATTTACATTAACTTTAGGCTTATCCTCATGTGTGTAGTTGTAAAAATCCGCATTCATGCCCGCACAACCGCCAGATGATATGCGTGTCTAAATATAGACCTGAAGGGCAGGTTTCAGGAGTCAGCGAGCTTGCGGCATCTGTTTGCCCAACACTCAAAGCAAACCGCACGGACGCATTAAGTCGATAGCAGCATTATACTTCGAAGAAGTACATGTATTCCGGTTTCGAGTATTGTACTTCAATACAGAAATGTCCTGCTTGGTTGAACATGAAGCTGGTGTGAATTCTGTCGGACATGAAAATCTGCGCCGAAACAAGAGGACCGAGCTTGGCAATAATCTCAAGAACGGCGAAATTCTTGATTCTTGTCTTGAAGATCATAGCGAAAGATGCGAGGGTGGTTATTTGGACAGGCAGCGAGAGAATTGGAAAGACGGGATCTCAGGGACTTCAGATCAACGAGAAGGCGACTGTTATGATGAGGTGGACCTTGACTTGACTCGTCCAGTACCAATTATACCAGTAACGTCATCCCTAGTTTGTTCTCCGGGTGTTAGAAATGAACAATCTTCCAACAATGAATTATCTGTTGATACACCGACGAACGACTCGAAAGTCTCAATTGGATATATTCTTATGGAAGTGTTGGGAATCGTAACATATATATTCGACGTTGGATCGGACCTCTGGTTGGCTCACGTCTATTTCAGCACTGGACATCTGTGGTGGTTCGGTTTGACCCTGTGCCTCGTTATCGGACCTTCAATTATAGTGACCCTTTTCAGTTTCGTTTGGTACTTGGACGATGATGAAAAGGACCGCCGTCTGGACTTCAAACAATCACCACTGAGATGGATCCCACGAGTTGTATTCCCTCTCTTCCAAATTACACCCGTCTTAAGGCAATAATTTTATAAATCGTAGAATGTTTGGTGTGTCTGGCATACCTGTCACTGTGTGTGTGTGTTGAAAATGACATTTCCTTTGTCCTAACGATTAATGAGGCATCGAAATATTTCCATATCAATCATTTATTGATTTTAGTTGTAATGGCGCTTTGCTTTTTGTGTGAAAGGTACTTGTATACAATCATTTATGCGGTGCGTTGCCGGCGCGCGGCTGAGAAAGACCGCGCCTCGTGGTATCAGCGTGTGACGAGGGAGCATACGGATGCATCATTGTTGCGACTCTTTGAGTGTTTTCTTGAGGCGGCCCCGCAACTTGTTCTTCAAATCTGCATAATATCCTTGACCGGATTGGAAGCCATTTGGTATATGAGTGAGTTTGAAATCCATTAATCATTTCATTCACATATATTTAAGGTATTATCTAGATGTGTGGGTTACATCAGACGTGTCAATTCAAAGGAGATTGGAGATTCAATTAATTAGCTGATTGAATGTCGAATAACCAGCGATCTTTGACATATAACTAAAAAATAGTCACTGTTCTTCAGTGGTGTGTCAAAGAAGGCTGGTGTATTTGCATCGAACTATTGAACTATAGAGGTCGATGAGCATGACTAACTGTTTCAGGGACAGCTCAGTGTATATCGTGCTTCTTCTCACTCTTCTCTATATCCTGGGGCTTCGTCTGCCATCGCAAAGCACTCCGTGTGTCATCTGACAGCGCCAAATTGACCAAGTCTGGATTCTTCTTACAGCTCTTCTGGCGCATCTTTACTGTCTCAGCCCGGGTATTTGCATTGGGGCTGTTTGCCTCACGGGTGCCTGACTGGATATTTACCGTGGCTGTTGGCATTCATTTCAACATTATGTGGATTTGGATTCTCACCATGCGCACGCAATTCTGCACAAGTAGAAGTATGGAAATACTCTTCAACCTAGTGCTGGCGGAAGTCTATATATTTGAATATTTGAATGCCAAGGGGCCCACTAAGAAGCGATACTTGTTTTACTATATCGTTGTGTTCATGGAAAACTGTGCCATGACTGTGGTCTGGTATGCTTATAGAACGACAGAGATCGCCTTGTATATCTATCTTCCCATTGCATGCATATTCGTTGCCTTTTTCTGTGGCATTTTATGCTTGTTACTTTATTATAATCGATTCCACCCAACAAAAATAATAAAATGATAATTGTTTATAAGTTGAAGCCAGAATGTGCACCCATTTCTTGACCTCGAGCACTTTATGTGGGAAAAGGAGTTGATGGTATTATGGTCATGCATAGTGTATGATATATAAGATAATATACCTCTTTTAAATATTACTTTCTATGATTTTCATGCTTTTGTTTAAGCTGTAATTTGTTGAATGTAATTCGTCTGATGTTGTGCGTTTTTTCACCCTGTTGTTTAATTACTGTAATTAAATGGAATATTCTTACACTGCGTTCAAAATAGGTATTAACTGTGTAATCTGAGCTAATTATAGTCGGATCGTAAAAAAAAAACCCATAATTTTCTGCAAGCTTAAAGCATCATCAAACTTTTTATGTTCAATATGTCCTATCAAATTATTCGTCGTTTTTAAACCACATTGAGTTGAAAATATTTTTCATAGCTAAATTTCGTAAAAAAATTTATCGCTTATTAAATCAAAAATATCTCCTCGATGGTCGTACATTTTTTTGTAAATTTGCTATCATGGACTGCGCAAACCGAATCGTAAAATTATATGAATGTAGCCCAACAGACCAAGAGTCGATCGGGTACTCCCTTCGGGAGCGTAAGCTTCACTTGGTTCATAAGAGCTATATGGATGTCGATGCCGAATGCCTTGAAAGCGTCAACTGAAGAAAAGGAGAATGTACACAACCCATTTTCTCTGACCGATCTTCATAATCATTATTTCAATTATATTCACTTCCTTGCCACCTCAGCCTATTCTGACAATCCTGCTTTTCGATTCTAATAACATACGTAAAGTCGCGATTTCCCCATGGTGAAGCGTGTATGGAGTACCGTGGGAGTCCTTAACAACATAATTATTTGGAAAGGGAACTAAGTGTGTATATGCATCTAATTCAATTATTTATTCTTCTAAAATACTATATCAAAGGTGGCTGTTACCTTAAATAAAGCTCTTAAAATGCAAATCATTTATCCTAACCAATCACAATATTCCGATATATATTGCACAGACTTAAGTTGGGTCAGCCATTTACTTGCCCCAACTTAAAATAACGGTCAAGATCAAACATCGCTTCGCGTGGCGTTTTAGAGAGAGCAATGGAGTGCTATTGAGATTTATTTATTTCTCCATTGCATTCGTCCTTGGTACGTGACCATTGATCATGAAAATCCATTCATAACTTTTCGATATATCTTTGCTAACAGACAAACAAACAGACAGACATCGGATGAAGACATATTTCTACTGGGCGAAGGTAAATTAAGCCTTACGGGTATATCGGCGAGCGCTGTCTGTATCGCCATGCATTGCGATATACTTTGGCGCAACAAGCCGATAATGTAATAAACGCGCCGCCGCTTTCCATACCAGTCGTGCCTGCCAACCCGCCGTCAACCCAACTTGAAATTTCAAGTTGGGTCATTACAATTTTAAAATTGACCGGACTTCAAGTTGGGTCTTAACAAAGATACACCGTTGGAATCGGAAGTCAACGCGCCGTATCTCCGTCATTAATGGGCGTACCATATCGTTCTATGATGAACAAATAACCAATTATATGTAGCTGTTAATTCCCAATAGTTTTTTCACACATTCACATAGTGTGATGGTAGCACGAAAATTATTGCAGCTAATGGACTGCTGGCGACACCGAAGGGCGCTATGATTTTGTCAGTTTTCATTGGACAATTTGTCATCATAAGCGAGTAGACGCTAATGATAATGTGACACTTATTAAGCTGATGGTTACTATTATGATAACGATGATCATGATAGAAATGGTGATAATGATGACAATGAAGATGGTGACTATGATGATCATGATAATCATGATGGTAATGATGAGGATGACAATGATGACGGAGATTTAGATGGTAATGATGATGATGATCAAGATGATGATCATGATAATGTCGTTGATAGGTATTACCAAAACTATGTCGTCATAGTTCGCCAAGTTTCGAAATCTTTTCGATGTTCCTCTTCTTTTTGTTTTCGATAGTTGTTGGCATAACTAGTCATAATGGTTGGAAATCATAATGATGCGGCCTACCACAAGAGGCCGTATCCAAATGTTCGCTGATCTTTGTGTCGACTTCCGCTAAGATGTGCGAGACTCTGTGCTCAAATGCTGGTTCTGGACCATGTCGCAATAATGACGTCAGATGTTGACTACTTTTATCTATTATTAGAACTTGGTAACCCTTTAAGACATACTAGTGAATTGCCGATGCAGCGAAACGCTTCCCTACTTCCTCGTAGAATCTGAAGACGGAAAATGAATTTCGGTTCCAAGTATGTGTACGACTACGATGAGTCGGACGAAGAGTGTGTGTCTGAAGACGAATTTGACGAGGGAATGAACCCAGCGCTCCCACCAGCGCTCCCAGTGTCAGTGACAAGGTACAACATCATCTTTATCTTCTTCTTCTTCTTCCTTGTATATTTGCCTCCTTCAACTGGTTGAATATACTGCAAAGTTTTGGAGTGTGCACTACACGCGAGGACAGGTTAAAAAGTTAAAAATAGATAAAAGTTCCTTGTTTTAGAGGCGTGACACTCGGCCTTTAAACTTTAAGCCATTGAGAGTCTCCTCTTCCACTATATCAGGAGTTAAGGCATTCCAATCGCGCACGGTGTTTTGGAAGAAAGATGCCTTTCTTGTGTTAATGCGACTGGCGATCCGTTGGAACGATCGGCTGTGTGTTGTTCGACCTATCCTCCTTGGTGGTATATTAACTTATCTTTCCTGATGGCTACCAGTTCTCAGTCAATCTTGTACATCATTACCAGCCTGGCTTCCTTCCTTCTCTGTTGTAATGATTTCCAACCTAGCTTTTGGATCATGTCTGTTACACTTGAGGTGTTTCACCTTCGGTTTGTGACGTATCTCGTGGCTCGACGTTGTACCATTTCGAGTTTGTTAATTTGCACGGTGGATGCAGGAGGCCATACAGTGCTTGCATACTCTAACAACGGTCTTACAAGGGAGAAGTATGCCATTTCTTTGATGTTGGTTGCCGATATTCTTATATTTCTTCGTAGGAAGTCCAGTGCCAGGTGGCCTTTCTCCACAATGTTGTTTATATGGACATCCCATTTCAGAGTGATGGATATAGTCACTCCAAGGTACTTGGCATCTTTTAACTCTTCAAGCTGATGTCTGTGAAGGGTGTATGTTGTCTTGATAGGCTGCCCATTGTTGGTGACTCTAAGGACGTTGCATTTGTCCGGATGAAACTGCATGCTCCAGTTTCTTTCCCAGATGGCAAGTTTGTTCAGGTCTTCTTGAAGGGTCTTTGCACTATCGGCTGATGTGATGGAAAGATAAACAATGGTGTCGTCTGCAAAAAGTTGAATGGTTGAGTGTAGGTTTTTTTGGAGGTCGTTGATGTAATATAGGAATAAACTTGGCCTGAGTACTGAGCCCTGTGGCACTCCAGATAATCATTATTTTTAATGTGTTTTATTTAGACTCGCCGCATGTCCCATGGGACGTCTTTATAAGTTTATTTATTTTAAGGATATTATAGTCATGACACTTCACCCTGACAGTATCCATGCTATGTATTGCAGCATGCATTCCCATGGGCACATTGGCATGCCTGATTTGCTCAATGTCTTTTGGCATATTCCTTCCACATCGTATCTTGAAATATATGTTTTCTAGTAAAATGATACATTGATAAAATAATGAAATAGTATGTGTCAATTGTTACCAGATGTGCATTCAGTGACAATATACACCCACAAATCGTAAAATAATCGTAACCCATATTATGATGGTCTTCAAAAAGTATATCTGTGCATGAAGTACCCTCAGACCTCACAACAATGGTTCAAAAGCCATGGTGAAAAGACTGATCAAGCCAACTGTTCTCTAAAGGGTTGCTACTGAAATGCCTCATGAAAGATGTCTCAAAATTGGCAAACCAGCCACTTCTTCAAATTGCAGTACAGCTTGACTTAACCACGTTGATCAATTCAGAGAGAGAGGGGGTGGGGGGGTTAATAACCAAAAACATACAAAGTCAATAACATGCGATAAACACAACACATATGCAAAACCTACAGAGAAGCATATTCAACCAAACACTGAGGCACTCCACACAGCTGAACTCCCCATGGGAAGCATTAGGCAACACAAAGCAAAAATTTGTTTCTGCCATAGTAATACTTTGCCTGTTTGCTTGATAGGCTCATTCTCAATGTTAGAGGATAACAGTGGATGGAATCCCTGTAAGTGTAATACTTAATGCAGTTAAATGTATCGATTGCCCAATGCAGTGGGCATTAATCATGCCGAATGCCTGCAAAGGATCAAAACATGAGAAACCTGTTTTATAAATCACCTAAACAAAATATTGAATGTATCTGTAAGTTGTTTTAATCACCTACCATGAATTCCTTGTGTTGGCTATTTATATAAGTTAGCACAACTCAATGTTTCACATATTGCAGTCATGATACAGCAGATTCTGTTGCATCCAGTCCTCTGGAACCACGTGGTACACCACCACCGGCACCACCACCACCATCCAATCAACGACCTAAATCATGTTAGTATTCTCATTTTTTCCCTTACAATTGCATCATGCAGATTTCCATTATTTCACCAGGGTTTTTCATCTTTTTGTGTGACATCCTTTTTTCCATATTGGTACATAGGGAGATCGTCACTTGGCCAGAGTATAAAAAAAATGTTCCATGCCAGCTCGGGGGAACCTCAAGGTGAACTACAAATGAGACCAGATTCTGCCTCAGTCACCACTTACGGGGAACCAATTGAACCATGCGTTCAAAGGCATTCTCGCAAGAAAGGGAAGAAAGTTCATCACTGGATGCAAAAACCTGAGTCAAGGTCATTAAAATATCAATCGCATTCCGGTCAGAAATGGAGAAGGGCTGATACCAATATCATATCTGTCAAGTTTGATCAACTGACTGCTCCCAGCAATATGCACACTGGAGACACAGTGAAGTGTTCCAACTGCTCTGTTGTTTTGTCACATGTCAGCAAACTTGTAAAGGACTCTCCTGAATCAGATCGAGAGGTGATACAATATTTTCAAATAAGAATTTTGACATTAAAGCACAACTCCATGGTCATCCAAACACATCAAAGCAAATGAAATACACCAACTGCATTTTATTATCACTGGTCAAAAAATTATGATCTATGCCCAAGACTATTGGGTAACTTACTTGCATTTTTCTTCAAGGTGTGGGAGTGTGAATTTTGTGGGGAGCATACCTTAGTTGACCTCATGGAGGAGGAGAAACCAACAAAAGATGATGTGACCTACATGTTAGAACCAGCGCCCTCTACTCAAGCCAGCGGACGCTCCGGCACAGACCAAACACTCATTATATTTTGTATTGACACATCAGGGAGCATGTGTGTTACCACTGAGGTTTTTTTTTTAATTTTTCAAAATCTTTATTCAGCTTACCTACAATTCTGAAATCTCATCACTAGCCACGTATAGCTATAAAATTTATTGGCTCTGTGTAATTGCCAAATGAGTTAGTTCTAGTTGATCTCATATTTTGTCGAATCATTTTGTGATACTGTAAAATAACGTACTCTCCATTTCCAGATTGCTGGGCATGTGCGTATGCGAGGTGATCGTTTAGCCCGCTTACAGTCACTGAACGTGGAGCATGAAGACCAGTTCCTGCCAGGCCAGAGGAGAAATGTCACTTATTTATCACGCCTACAGAGTGTTCAGGCAGCGGTGGATCATCAATTACAAGAACTTGACAAAGAATATCCTGACCGCAGAGTGGCTCTGCTAGCATTCAGTAGCGAGGTAGGCTGATGGCTGTATGCCATTCATTGGACTCATTGGTGACTTCATGCAAATCATTATGATTGGAAACAAAAGAGCCAAAAAAGGCATCATGATTTCACACTTAAAGTGTTGAGCAAGTTTAGGCAGTTTAGCACAGTTTTGTAATCATATGAAAAGACAATATATATTTGGCTTCATTATCTTGTAAAATTAGGTTAAAATCATGATAACATTTATCAGTATTCTCTGCTGTATGGATTCTACTCGCCTCTGTGTCTTGGTATTGAAGTGTATTTGATCAAGTGCATCTGTGCCTACAAGTACAATTGACCATCGTTTCTGCTTACATTGGCTGTCTTTTTATGATGTACTAAGTTATTATTAAGTTGTTGGATATTTTTCCATCAACCTCTCATGTATTTTCCTATTATTGACCAAATCCCCGTGTACTGTTGATCAGGTATGTGTGGTTGGTGACGGGTCCAGTGAACCTGTACACATTGCTGGGGACAAACTAAACAAAGAAGACGAGTTGTTAGCACTTGGAACAACTCTACAGCTTCCGCAATCTATTTCTTCATCTCGGACAACACTGAGTGACAAGGTCTTTGAGTGAGTCATTTTAAGTGTCATCATTTCTACGTAAGGTACAACTCATCATGACTAGAGATTATCAAATTGAGGAGTGCATTGATTATGCATTGCTATGCCCTATTGTATTTGTATTGCATTAACAATCTTCCTAAAGAGACAACTAAACTGTATCCATAGGCTTGAAGAAGGTGGACAAACCTCTCTTGGCCCAGCACTTCTGGTTGCCGTAGCTATGGCTGGTCAGGTACCGGGGTCAAAGGTCATCATCTGTACTGATGGCATGGCTAATGTCGGGGTAGGAAGTTTGGACGTTGGTCAAAATGATGATGCTTATGAAAGGGCTCATGAATTCTACTCCAAGACAGCTGAAATGGCTTCACAAAAAGGGTTAGTTTTTGTTCATCACTTGTAACTTACCTACAGGTAATTAACTGACAACTTGCAGGTATTTTTAGCCTGTTTTGTGTGTTGTATGTGATATTATTTTGTCTTATATTTGATGGTGTTATTGTGTTAACAGGGTATCCATCTCAGTGACTAGTATAAAAGACACCAGATGTCAGCTGGTCGAACTTGGAAAATTGGCGGAATCTACTGGAGGCCAGGTGTTTTATATATTCTTAACAGCTCTTTTTCAATCCTGTGCATCCTGGTACAATTTCTCTCATGTGATTTGGGATTTTACTTTCAACTAAAGGAAATGTTGGTTGCTTTCACTGATTTTTATTATCATTACTAAAATTCATCTTGAATCTGTTGTATCTGTTATAGGTGAACATAGTAGACCCTTTAAAACTCACCCAAGAATTTGGCAATATTTTGGCAGATCCCATCATTGCAACCAATGTCCTTGCAACATTGATTGTGCATAAAAATCTGTAAGTGTGATAATTTAGACACAAATCAGAATAATTTGACCTCTCATGCCACTCTGGTAATTCATTAGTATTTTTCACTCAATCATGCTTTAACATTAATCAATCGTTTGATATGGAATCAAGGTGACTATGGTATATCACTCAATCCCCTTTCTTGCCATTGTATTATTGTATGTTATTTCATAAAATCAGTTACAATTACACGGTCGGTTTATTTTGCAATAAGTCGACCAATAATCAGTCATCAGTGTCTTGTGTTGCTGCTTTTGTGGACAGCTACTTCCGTGAAGAGGGGGGAGTAAGGCGAGGGCATCAATTGGTTAAGGAAGTTGGAAATGTAACTTCAGAGACTGAAGTCACCTTTGAATATGGTGTCAACAAACAGAAAAAGAATACCCAAGAGAAAGCCCCTACAGGTATCATTTATACCACTGATAATTCTGTCTGTATGGTATTTTATGATATTCAATGAATTACCACCAGTTCGATTCAGTGCCCATTGCTTTGTACCTGCAATAGCTGCAGCACTCTTGATAGTGCTCGTCTTCATCATCTCTAAATGATTTAAAGAATATGTGAATGAAATTTGTGTGAAAGAAAAACCATCTGAAGACAAGTCAGACACTGTAGCAGAAGAAGAAGAAGCCAGTTCTTCAGGAGCATGTGCCCGAGTCCGTGAGCAAGAAACTCTGCCAGAAGTTCCATTCCAGCTACAGATAGAGTATACTGATATGGAAGGGGCTCGGGCCTTGAGGGTTATTACCCAGACAAAACCTATGACCTCAGACCGTGAACAGGTCGAGAGAGGTGAGTGAGATGTCAATGTGACATTGTATTGCATACAGTAACCCCAATAAGTATCAAAATAAATTATTCCAGTTAACGGTGGAAAATAATTTTATATGTGATCACCCCCATTCACAATTCTCAGCTACCACTTTGTCAATTGAAATCTTCAGAAATGAACAGGCCTGTCATTGAAGTGCATGCAGCTAAAGCCTCCGCTGGGTTGGCCTTACAGGGAAGCTATACGTCATCACGCATGAAGGCGTTGATGAATCAAAGACTATTGTACAGAAATGTGAGATCGTAAGTTTTCATGTTGTACTATAAGTGTTTGATAATGTTAAAAGTGGATGTATAAATTGCTGTGTTTGTGGTGGTGTTATTCCTGATGGTTATAGTGGTGGTTGTTGTTGAGTGAGGTTTTATTTTTAATGGTGGTTATTGTTCGAGCGGTGGTTATGGTAGTTATTGTTAATGGTGGTGATTGTTGAGTGAATTTGTTAATGTTGTTGGTGTCTATTGTTGAGGGGGTTATTGTTGAGTGAGGTTGTTATTGTTTGCCATCTTTAAAGGTTGTGGCTATTGTTGTTGTTGTTAATTGTGGCTATTGTCGACAGTGATGAAAGATTGTTGAGTGATCTTGTTATGTTTGATGACGATGGTTATTGTTGAATGAGGTGGCTATCATTTATATTGGTGTTGTTATTTCTGATGGTCATGATCTCAGTGAGGATGGTAATTCATGACTATGGTTGTGGTTCTACTGTAACTGATACAATTTACTCTCCAAACACCCCTAGTCTTTATAATTTAAATTTTAGTGTTTAACGCCTCGGACTGTTGAGCTTTTTGTAATGATGTTGTTTATTGGTGATTTCATATTTTGTCTTATAAAATACAACTTTTTATAGAGCTGAAGAAGGGAATGGATATGAACAATACTGTGGTCTTGTGGGTCGCATGGAGAATAATCTTGCCAGTGAGCAGAAGGCAAGTGGAATAAACTTGTTGCTCATTTTGTATGGTTCATTGTTCCGCTTGCTTAAATAATCATCTGGGGGCATTTCTTGTTGTTATTATTAGAGGGAAGTGACTCTCTATGGACGACGCATGAGTGATGATGAAGATGAAGATGATGAATGTTATGCTGATCAGCGGCTTCCCAAAAAGAAGTTGAAGAAGGTATGATTTGAAACAGTAATCTCAACATTAAGACTAATAATCATGCCAAGCTGCCAAACTTATTTCAAACATGGTGGGCATCCTTCTTGTATAACCGTTTTTTTTTTTCCCTTCTTGTGAAGATTTTATCCAGATAAAGATTATGCTGATTGGAAAATGTAAAATCAGTTGTATCACAAGCTTTGCATCCTCCCCATTCTTGGAGAAAAATTGTCTCGTTGTGGGATGAAAAAATAAACATTTCTTTGTGTAGACTAACGTACGGATTCAAGTGCTCATCCAGTGCTAATCACTTGGTTTCCAGAAAGCATTAGCTCGGAGGAAGGAAGTGTCGGACAGCATGGCAGAAGACATGTACTCGAATATAAGGTCTACATCCAAACAAGCCAAGAAGTGAATGATTGCTCTGATAGACCGATTGGTTGAATTGAATCAATCTTTTGTTCGTAATATTTTGGCTGATGTTCATCACTGGTTAACACAGAGGTTTGTTAAATGCACTGTTTGATATCCAATCAAGAGGGAAAGAGTGAACAGGCATATTGATCCATTAATTTGATGTCACTGATGGCATGGTATTTTGATTATCTTGCAGTTGTCTTCAGTTGAAAGTCTGCAGTATACTATGTTGGTATCAAATTTCAAGTTATCTGGATTTGTTATAGAACAGGCTTCTTGATCATTATTATTAGCCTTCACATTACCTTGCAGTTCATATCCTCCATAATTGACAAGTGCTCCTGTTACTATGACAAACATTTCCAGATATACCAGGTTTATAATAAGTACTTGTATTTTCAAAACAGAAATACTGTATAATGTTAATGTCAGCTTTAAACTGATATGTTATTTCAGTAGACCAAGATTAAACTTATGTAATCGATTATTTGCTACCAGTTTTTTTTATTGCATTTGCAGTATAATGCTGTTTTTTTTTATTATGCATTTTACACTTATGGAATTGTTTTGAAGTGCCATTTTATTCCAATTGTTCTTGTTGCTGGTATAATTTTAAAAATCTAAAATTGAATGATGATGGAAATGTTAGTACACAAGTGATAGATATTATGGTTGATGTCTTATAGTAGCCTATAGAAGGTATTATTCTAGACTAGATCTATGCTGAGACTTTTGATATACATTATTCATTGTGATATGCTATTTTGCCATAGCCTCTTGGTGTAAAATCCATTGTGATACCTATTTTAGAGTCAACATATTAAACAGTACCTCTGGATATTATTTAACATTTTCTTCAGTGTATGTATGTTCAATGGTACTAGAAGTCTTGACTTTATGGATGTTGTATTTTTATACAGGTGTTGAATATTTGTTCCATGCTAATCAAGTCTGCAACTTCTGCTTATCAATTTGGCAAGTTGACCTTGGTTTGTGTTAAATATATTCCACAGAATCTGCAACAAAATACTTTCATTTTGGTTATATAATAGTGTTCATCTGATTGGACACACACTCGGTGAGTGCAAAGAAAAAGGGTGCCTGTCTATTAAGGATAATTTTTTTCCGGTGTCAGACTCAAGTTATATGCGCAAGTAATCAGGTCAAAGAACAGAGTGCAGAGTGTTGTTGAGGGTAACTAAGAGTAGCGCTTTCACAAAGTAAGTAGGCTTTGTTGAATTTGTCAGTTATATTGTGATGCATCACAAACACGGAAAGTGAGCTCAATTGATGACGTGCACTCTGAAACCCAAAGATGAACAGGATATATGGTTGAGCCTATAAAGGGGGGTGCATGTCTAATAGAATGAACAGGATATATGGTTGAGCCTATAAAGGGGGGTGCATGTCTAATAGAATGAACAGGATATATGGTTGAGCCTATAAAGGGGGGTGCATGTCTAATAGAATGAACAGGATATATGGTTGAGCCTATAAAGGGGGGGTGTATGTCTAATAGAATGAACAGGATATATGGTTGAGCCTATAAAGGGGGGTGCATGTCTAATAGAATGAACAGGATATATGGTTGAGCCTATAAAGGGGGGTGCATGTCTAATAGAATGAACAGGATATATGGTTGAGCCTATAAAGGGGGGTGTATGTCTAATAGAATGAACAGGATATATGGTTGGAGAGATTCAAATGCAGTTGTCTCAATGCTAAATTGGCAATACTGCCTACAGACTTTCCCACAGAATTGAAAAACATTTCTGCGACGATAATCAGAGGGACTCTTTATTGGGACAAAATCACAGGCATAAGAATTATTCCAATATATTTGTACTAAGCCAACCCTAAACTTCTTCTGTTATATGGTTCTGAGGATGTAGATCATTCAAGGGAAAACAATAAACAACATAAATATTGGACCAAATAGATCAGCTGATTAAGACATATTGGGTTGTGGAGAAATATGTACAATATATCAACAGGTATGTAATTGATTAAGTAACTTTCTTAAATAGATGGTATTTGACTGATTACCTTACCATTCAACATATCACCATATATATCTTGTTCTGTAGCGTTAATTCTGTAAAGTCATATTGAGTGAAACAAAATGAACATGAGAAACAATGAAAAACAAAGGCGAATAGAATTACTAACAGATGCATTTAATGCATGTGGGCAAGACACTGTAAAACCATACACAATGTCTACCATCTTCTTCATATAACCAACCATTCACAGTGCTTGATTACCTGATATATGAAGGTATAGCCAGTCACATACATATACATTAGGGGCAAGGGATAGGATTGGGTATCCTCATGATTGCCATGGCTTCTCAGTGGCGATGAGCGTTCCGTCATGCAGAGTCACTGTGGAGCCTTTGTAGTAACGGAAGAAGAGGCTGGAACCACGCTTCAGGTTGTTCTGTACTCACACAAAATAAGGTGATTAAAGGTAAGTTATATACGGGGAACAATGTACATTTTGTACCTGTAATAAAGGTGTTCAGATAAAGTGTGATAACTGGTGATGTCTTCATGAGAACAAGTTACCTCTTTAGAGAGTTGATCCCAGCAATCCCTCCAGTTGTTATAGAGGGGCATGTATGGGGGGCGGCCGGCTGTCACACTGCATCAGCAGACCAGAAAACCACCATGTACAGCATGTTGTACATCACTAGTGGTGTTTCACCACTGTATTATTGATAAGGGGTGATTTTGAAGCAGGCCGTAACACGGTGGGTTATAATGTTGTTGAAGATGATAATTATAATGAAACTGTCTTTAATGAGTGTGATGATAATGGTGCAATAATAACTTATGATGATGGTGTATATTAGCTCAGGGATTGAGCCAGCACATATTATAGAACTCTCTGATGAAGTTTTATCCAGCATTTATCTGGTCAAACATCTGAGCTCATGCATGCAGCATAACCAATAAATAAGCATTTAAACTAGATGTTCCTATTTTAAGCCTTAATCATACATAACAAGGTTGTGTTTTAGTACTGGGTTCTAGCAACTGTACCTGTTGTTAGCTGCCATGAGGTTGGACACCAGATTCAACGGATATGTGAATTGGGTCACCATCAACTGTACACATATGATCAGATATAACACTGTATGCATTGAGGAACACTGGTACTGAGAGCTACATCCATATAGGCTTAAAGACCAGCTTTTTCAACCGGTGGTTCAAACAGAATGAGATGCAGTGAACGCTGGGCTCAAGTAGGCCTGCTGAGGTCAATCACAAGTTTAAACTTAGAGGATCTTTCTCGCTGCCGCCCCAGTATTTGAATCTCATGCATATCTGCCAATTTGTGGCTCAGCCTCACGCCTCTCATTCTACCAGCTGCCTTGTTTCAAGTTTATCTAGAGTTTAAAATCAAGCCATTGGTATCCACATCTTTGGAAAAATTCTGTGAATTATAAATAATAACCCATTCACATGTCAGATAATTACTGCGTTAAGTCTTAAAATATTCCTCTTGACAAACAACCTAAATTAACTAGATCAATAATTGGTCATTGACTCACAGAACAGATGGCTCCAGTGTAGTTCTTTATGTCCTGCAAAGAAACAATCAAGAGGATCAGAAAACATTTAAATTAACATAAACTGTAAATACTGTATTAACAAAAGAGTCTATTTATAGTTAAGTAAATTTAGGAACAAATCACAAGAAAATGAAAACCAGGGGCTAAACATTGTGTTCAACAATAAATTTGGATGGTGAGTTGTAGGGGAAATTTGTGTCACGTGTATCTGGTGCAAACCCTTTGCCTAAGCTGGGTTGCAAACACTAGCTGCTGAGACTAAGTATGAAGCTTTAGAATACATTTAACAGTTTAAACCATGGAAGAAGTAGCTTGCATATATTTATAACATCCAAAGTATTCATTAATACAGTCAAGTTTGTGAAACAGATGTTTCCCCTCTTAGGATTATAAATCACACAGACAGATTACTCACTGATGCCCTCTGTGTTCTGCTGATCACATAGTTGTTGAGAATGAAAGCCATACTGTTGGCCAGCCAAATGGTGATAATGTCACCGAGTAGTCTTGGAATCAATCCACTAAAACAAGCATTCAATTATCAGTACCTCCCTTACTAATTTGACTCATTAACAGCAGGTATCATAGTTACTTCAAACACCACATTAGCAAAGCTGAACACTCACGCAAAGAAGCCAAGAATTCCATCATTGTTGTAAGTCTCCCGGATACATGAGACAAAGCCACTGGAGAAACCAACGCCGAGAAAAATAAAAAACTTATAAATGTGTTCATTTCTATGGGCATCCAATGAATGAGCGTATGAACCGAGTCTGAAGTGGTGATCCTACTTACTTGTATTCTTCATCTCCCCCGATGAACTGGGCCATACATCGGATCATTATGACTGGGCACACAAGAATCACCGAATCATCACAGATTTACAGCAGATGAAAAAGAAGGGTTTGGATGGGCAGTTTGTTTTGAAGAGATAATAGTTGGTGCTTACCATGAAAAGGTTGGCTGACAATGGTACCAGAGCATCTAGCTATAGTTTCTATAGTTGTCTGCAAAACAAAAAGCATGATAAAACACATACAAACATGATTACACGTTGATACTCATTGAAACTTACTACTCCTAATTAATCAGCAATGGCTGGGCTTATATCCCTAGTTGCCATTAAGTTGAATTCCAGACCCTGGAGTCGGATATCCACCATAAAACCATTGGACTAGGTCAGGCCTGACAACATTTGGACTCCATTAAAGACGCATTTCATCAAAAATCATCTAATTTCTGTTTTGAAAAGAAACTTCATTGACTGATTACCTACTACATTTATGAATGATATCTCAAAACTCAAGTCCTATCGGTGACCCAAGTAAAGTATATGGCCTCTGTTAAGTTCAATATCTTATTTTAATAATCATGGCACACAGTAGACTCTACAGTACATTCGAATCTGATAAAGAGTGGAGTTTGAGCAATGATACCAGAAAATGGCAAGAGTTGCACATGACAAGTTACCAGTCCTGGTTGCTAGTCATTTGAATATTTTTTGCAAACGAAGTGTGGAGGCTGTTTTTAATACGCCTATAACGATTAATTATCAACTATTTGGGTGTTCCAAATAACATGAAACGAACATTTAAGAAACTAAACAAAAATGGAAGCAAAGTAGATGTTTCACCAAATCACAGAACAATGCATCTTTAAGAATAAGGCTGAGGTACTACCTCATAACACATGTTCTTGAGAGCCAATAGGGAATCCTCATCCCCATCTACTTCATCTTCTGGACCAGGTGACTTGTATTTGGGCTTGTCACCTCGTAATGCCTGCAAAATAGTCACAATATTCAACTTGTGGCAATTACATAATGACTTCATTCACATCAATAGGGACGGGAATAGAGGTTTACAGAAAGGAGGAATAATAACAGTGACAGTAGATAGCAATCAACATTACGAGAGGAGCTGATACAAAGAAACACTGACTGTTGATACATATCCTGTGACATATGTTCCCACTGATCCTCCAACAATTCTTGCACCAAGACCGCGATACATTCCAAAAACCATCTTGTTTACGGATTTGACCCACTGAATGAACACAAAAAAGAAGATGTGAAACAAAAACATTATAATATACAATGTGTAATTTCTAAGATATTACTATTAGTGCTTGATAGAACACCTTTTGATGTGTGATGTAGGTTCACTTTAAATAATACATATTTAGCGGAATTTTAACAAAATAATCCATTGCAGGTCAACATTTCCATTTGTCATAAATAATACTTACAGTATTTAAAAACATTAGGATAGCACAGAACCTTGCGTCCAAAGATGCTGGTGGTCTGCACTGGAGGTAGTGGTTCATAGCCAAGCTGAATTCAGATTATAGTAGATATCAATAACTTGCAAGGGGACTTTTGGGGCAGGGTAGGTGCATTATATTATTCATCATTGGTAAACTTGGATAATTATGAAAGAAAACACGTTGCCCCAGGTCATCAGCGTACTTATTACTGGCTAAGATTAAGATTAAATGGTAGCTAACATGTACACTGGAAAACAGGTATTTTACCACACAATTGTGACTTGAATCATGGAAACTAAGTGCTCAACATACTCCTTACTTTTAAATAAATAAATCACTACTATAGCCCAATCTGGGCTATACATATAGTCTTTTACTAACACTTAATCAAGTTATGGCAAAATGAATTAGACATTGACCCACATGCTATCAAGTCTTTTTGAGAATTTTACATGATTCTCCACATAGAAACAATGTTCAAGCTTGCTGATAACTGTTTTGGGGAATATTCGAATTTCTATAACTGAAACTATGATTAAAATATGATGATTGTAGTGGACAGGGCAGTGTTTATTTTGAAAATTGTTCTGTTACATTGAACAATTATGTGACTTTAATATTCAACCCATTGTTGTTGATCGGGAGAGGAAGCTCAAACAATGATGTACGTTTTATCTGAATGAAAGATCCATAGTCAAAGGTTGGTCACTGAATGAAAGATATTGTCGCCAAGGGAAGGTTTGAAGTGAACATTGAAAACCAAAGATATTACTCTGTTAATGATTTATCACCATACTATTTTGTATTCTGATGCATAACTCCTTTGAGGTTCATTAAATAAGGAACAGTTCAAAGATCAACTTAACAGTGAAGATACTCTGCGGTTTGAAATCCTGACCATCATTGTGGCTTATGGACAGTCAAGCCAGTGGGACTGTCACTGCTAATGAAGTACTCCTAACTAATGAGTGATACGAGTAAGTCGTTCTCATGAATTTAAGATACGACTTTACATGGACACAGATATTCAACCGTAAATAAATAACAGAAACTGTAACAACAGAATCAGGACTTATCTGTAATAGTTAATACATATTCCCGGACTGACGGTGGAATAGTTATTTACCGTCCTGCAAAGATACAATCCAATGCAATCGCAAAAATAATATTTCAAGCAGCACGTACGTTATATCAATATTCTGAACCTACATATTTATATTGATAGAGAAAAGGATGAATATCTTGTGTTCTGAACCTACATATTTATATTGATAGAGAAAAGGATGAATATCTTGTGTCCCGTACTATTTCAGTGATGTGAACAATCGATATTCCCTTGGCTGGATTTGATCCCCTTTGACGAAATCATATACAGGATCTTATTCACATTGTGGATAATTATTCATAAATGTGAAAATTCATTCTTCATAAGTATGTTTTTGAGGGTGCATCGTGGATAATTATAGCTCTGAACATGTTTATATATCAGCATCTCAATATCAATAATCAAATGAAAAAAAAGTAAGTCCTATACTAGATCTTACTATCATTGACTTTCTGTTAGGTGATCAACAATAAGGTGGAAAGAAAAGACAATGTATGTCTATTTCAAATGGATAAAGAAAAGGGTAGGCTATAGGGTGAAGAATTCGTTTTTGATCCACTAAGCCACCATATTCGGTTTGGTTTAGCAGGGCTCGAAATTAGCCAGATTCTTCACCGGTCAGACAGGCCGGTAACCTTAAAATTCTACCAGCTCTACAAATTTGATACCGGCCCTACTTTTTCAGTTATAAATACAGTGATCTCTGAGCTTTTTCATCCTCCCCAAATTAGCGCTTCTTAAGCAACAATGGTTTAGTACCGTGAACATAACTTCAGAAATTGCATACTGTTAAAAAATCACATGCTGTTATATGGGCTTGCTTACTGACGACGTGTAAGACAAATTACAAGAAACGTGAAACGAAAACATGCCAAGTTGTGCATGCATGACATTACGTAAGCCGTACAACTGTTGGTGGACCTATCGTTCAATGCAATCGAGCACACTGCAATCACAAGACGCAGGAGGAAAGTCACCAAGAAAGAAAACTAGTATTAAACCCGGGCGCGAGGTGTATGCGCGGAAAAAAATCTATCCCACAGCTGGACGGCTAGCTGTGTGTGCTTAACCCGGTGTCACATGCAGAAAGTAGCTTTATGCACAAAGTAAAGGCCGCACTGCGCATGCGCAAAAACCTCGGATACTTTCAGCACGCTGCGTCGAGGATCAGGGAGGATCAGAGTTGCGCCATGCATTAAGTAGCGAGAGTGAGCGGAGGGCCAGAGCGCGTTTACTGTGATCATATAAATGGAAATATTAAAGTGTGTGTATGGTAGTATTCGCCACTTAAACTTTCTGCATGTGACATACTCCTATGCTGAAAGTAGCCACATATATATACTCAGGCTACTTTCTGCATGCCAGTATAATACCACACTGAAAATTGCGCCTACTAGTGAAAATGTCTGCAATAATAGGCGAATTTATCTCTTTTTATTCCTTCCACGACCATTTATAGCTTAATTTTACTCGTTTTATTCCTACCACGACAAATAATCCCCTCATGATTATCTTATGAAAGAATGAATGGTTACGACACATTGTTTACTTCAATCGCTACTTTGTGCATGGCCACCATTTTGTCTAAATACGTGCATGCGCAGTAGTGTAAACACCACTTTCTGCATAGGCTACTTTCTGCATACCACACCGGGTGCTAATATTTCGAGCCCTGTTTAGCATAGTGTATGCCTCCATTTCAAATTACAACTGTCCATTTAAGTATATTAAACTGGTACAAGGTAACACTCAAGAGTCAATGCTAGTAATTATTATCGAACAATTACTCAGGTACCATTTTTATGATGGTACCAGAGTACTAAGCCTACTGCCCTGCTGGCCTTGATTCGGAAACGGATAGGTGATACTTACGAATACAGGTAGTTTCGTACACAGGTTGTTTCGTATACACTACTTGCGGTTTTTTCGTACACGCGAGATTGGTTGTTTCGTACACGCAATATCAAAAGCAGTTGTTCGTATGTTTTGCATAGTCAAGTAACTATGTAATATATCTAAATATAAATTATCTGGTATCGTGTTGCATTGTTTATTTTCACAAAGGTTTATTAAGAGTTGGCTTGAAAAAATGTTTTGGTTTGTGTAGACTAGAGCATCTATTCATCTAATGGGTACCCGCAACAGAGAGTGTTGTGTACATAAATGTAAATATTGATTATTAAAGAAATTGAAAGCGTAGAATTTTTTTTTGTTGGGCTAGTGCAGGCACAACACACTGGCAAGCTTTCAAGAACGAGGATGTTGAATGTTTCTTTGCCTCGTACTCTTCCCATAGCTGAAACAGACGGGTCTGCTGGTCATGACTAGCTTTTCTCTTGCACGAAGTCAGTTTGTGTTCACTCACAAGTTGGTAATGAAGACTGACGTTAGAGAGGAATGAGCAGATACAGCACGATGTTGTCCTTCATTGCTCGGAGATTGAGGCGAGTATGCCAGCCTTCAAGGTCATTATTTGTCCTAACAGCTCTTCTAAAACTGCACCAGTTGCTGACTGGCCATGCTCTTGCTTTGGTCCAAGTATCTTCAAAGTATTGGAAAAGCGCTGAAAGTTGTATTTTATTAGTCATTCATTTAATTTAATTTTAGTCTTCGCATTAATTGCATGGACGAATTGACTTGTGGCCGACTTAACTCCCGGCAGAGTTGACCTTCCTCGCCAGGTAAGACGTCACTTTCCATGGCAGACATGTTTGACGCTATGCTAACATAACATAATCCTAGCCTGCGCAGAAGCCGATGCGCAAGACATAACATCTGGATAACTCATGATAAATGCATAAAATGACATACGACACTGATATTACACAACACGACGTCATAATTCGGAAAAGATATCAATAACAAGCACATGAGCAGACACCTCGTATTCAGAAACGACTCCCATCTGTGTACGAAACAACCTGTGTACGAAACGTCTCCCAGTCCTGAGTACGAAACGACCATCGGTGTACGAAACGACCTGGGTACGAAACGCCGGTGTACGAAACTACCGCACACCATACTTACCAGGGGTGTCAGTGATTTTTTTCAAATTCATTGTATCTTGTTGAAATTTTACATGAAGATAGGTATACCCATGAGGATTATAAAAAGGTATGTTTCATTTTTGTAAGTCATTTAGTAAAAAAGTTATTGAGGTTTCAAATTTCATGGTATTGCTCGGTTTTGTGCCAGAATTGTACAGTAAGGGATAACAGCCTCTTTATATGTCTTATATTTAAAATATAATAGTGAAATTATACCACAAGAAATGTATAATCTAGAGGATTCTTATAAGCTATGTTTCATTTTTGTAAGTCAATTAGTAAAAAAAGTAATTGAGGTTTCAAATTTCATGGTATTGCTCGGTTTTGTGCCAGAATTGTACGGTAAGGGATAACAGCTGCTTTATATGTCTTATATTTAAAATATAATAGTGAAATTATACCACAAGAAATGTATAATCTAGAGGATTCTTATAAGCTATGTTTCATTATTGAGGTTTAAAATTCTATGGAATTGTCAGTTTTTTTAGCCAAAATTGATAGGATGACAGCCACTTTTCAAGATACCTGTCTGACATTGCCAAACAATACTAATCTATTGCAACCAGAAACATGTCTGAAATTGCCAAACAATGCTTAAACTATTGCAACCAGACACTTGTCTGAAATTGCCAAACAAGGCTTAAACTGTTGCAACCAGACACCTGTCCTAAATTGCCAAACAATACTAATCTATTGCAACCAGACACCTGTCTGACATTGCAAGACAATACTAATTTATTGCAACCAGACACCTGTCCTAAATTGCCAAGCAATACTAATTTAACCTATTGCAACCAGACACCTGTCTGACATTGCCAAACAATACTAATCTATTGCAACCAGAAACATGTCTGAAATTGCCAAACAATGCTTAAACTATTGCAACCAGACACCTGTCTGAAATTGCCAAACAAGGCTTAAACTGTTGCAACACCTGTCTGACACTTAAACTGTCCTAAATTGCCAAACAATACTAATCTATTGCAACCAGACACCTGTCTGACATTGCCAAACAATACTAATCTATTGCAACCAGAAACATATCTGAAATTGCCAAACAATGCTAAAACATCAGGTGACCAAAATCTCAAGATCGCCTTTAGAGATGTCCTCGTCCAGACGGTGGTATGTGTACACAGCATCATCCTCGTCATATACTCGCGTCTTAAAGCAAAAAAATTGTCAGATGGAGATTTAAATGCGAATTGTTTAACCGCAATGGTTATGAATATTTGGGTGCAATTACGCAGCTTATATAACACTGGGGCGAATGATAAACTCGGCACATAATCTCTTTGATGTGTTAAATCTGGGTGGTGCCCTTGGTGACGAGAAGCTCGAGCAACCGTCGCAGTAACTGTCGGCAGCTCAACATCTACTCCGTGAACTCTAACTGCCGAATTCCACGCGCCAGCGCAAGCGGCATTTTGCCTTTGAAGTTACTGGCCTGTAACGGATATTTTTTTGAATCTACAACACCAAATAAATAAATCAGGTACCATATTAAGTGCAAGAGTGATCTTTTAAATGACATAATGCTGGTAAGGCAAGCAATGCGCTCTCCCGGCGCGGGTATGACAAAATCGAACATTTTAAAGTTTAAAATTCGACACAACATTTGCTATCGATTCGAGAATAAACTTAACCAAAGTGTTCCACTATAACTGAATTATCCCCGTATATAGATGGATGTTAGGGGTCAGACTAGAAACTGAACGAAAAATCGACTTTGTTTGACCCCAAGCAACAGCCGCGTAAGCGATCTTGAGTTGGCCGTGTGAAGGCAAGCTATGCGCTCTCCCGGCGCGGGTATGACAAAATCAAACATTTTAAAGTTTAAAATTCGACAAAACATTTCCAATCGATTCGAAAATAAACTTTACCAAATTGTTTCACTAAACTTGAATTATCCCCGTATATAGATGGATGTTAGGGGTCAGACTAAAAAATGAATGAAAATCGACTTTTTCTGACGACGCACAATCAACGGTGGTTGCGAGCGTGCGCAGCCGTGTTGAGCGAAGGCAAGGTTGACCCTGATACGGGCGCACGCGGCAAGCATGAGATGATTGGACGACATTTTGAAGTGCAAAATACGACAAAACATTACCATTTAATCTGGAAAAAAAACTCACCCATTTGTAACATCATACTTATATTTGTCAAAAGTGAGCACCTATTTCGCGGGTTTCTGATAAAATTGGGAAAAAAATACATTTGTTTGCACCGTAATATTTCGTAATTAAATAATATTATTTTCCCTTTGGCCAATTTTTTTAGATTTTATATGATCATGAACATTACAATGTCAGCTTGTCATTTACTAAACAATAAAAACGATAAGAGTAACAAATACGAACCGATTTAGAGAATTAAAGACGGAGTGAATCTCGAAAAGTCAAAAATAATCGCCGAGAATTTTAACGTATTGCTCCACAAACACACATTTTTTATGGTTCAAACGGAGTAAAATGCGAAAAGTAAGACAATATTATTGAAATTCAATACTTTAGCTCTCGTTTGATATATAATTCGTCCATGTATCTTAAATATAAATGCCCGTCATAGCAAGTTGAAAAAACTTGGAAATAACATTGAGGCACAAGCGCGGCCGCCTGTGGCGAGGTTCGGATGACACCCCTATACTTACTACTACTAGGTTCATGTCGGAAACGAGCCGATCAGGTTGACAGCTCGGTATTGAACAAGAAAATTATAAATATTGTGTAGCTATATAAAAAGAATTAATCTACTCACCTGAATCAAAACTTTAGCATAGGAAATCGGATGAAATCCAGCCGTAATACCGGCGCTTACACCAAGCTGAGCCAGTCCTTCCATTTTCAACAGATTCAACCTTTGACTTCCGCTGATGTGATCACAGCGCCACCTGTAGTTGGGTATAGATATTCAACCGTTATCCACGTGGTTATGTTTACATCGCAGTGTTATGTCATAGAGAGCGCTGTGTCATTTAATTTAGAACGGGTAACGTGTCACATAATTTTGAATGAGCTGTATACTCTTACGCTGACAGGAATAGGAGTGTTCTTACAGTTCGATACGCTACGTGACCTTGGGATACGCAAAAAAAGTATCAGTGCGATCACATGTTGTTAAACCACCCCCTATTGGCTATTGACAGATTGTTCTCGATCTCCGATTGTGTAGTCTGAGCTGCACCAAGGATGCTGGCGAATGCTGGTCGAATGTGGTTGTATATGTGCATCTATTTATCAAAAATTACCAAGGATATAAGGAAAGTTACCAGCATTGCATTGTCTCAAAGACTTTGAGTTGTGCAATCATGGGCCTGTCCGTCATCCGCCCCATCGATTATGTAATCATATGACTTTCAAGCTTTTGGCACAGAACTAAGTCTACTGGGGTAGATTTTACGGTTCGATAGCTCTACAATATAGAGTGCGTGGTTCGAACCAATCGACATAATGAGACATATCGACCAATGTTTGGTTGAACCCTTGATCGTCTAGTTTGAATCTGTTGTGAAGTTGCATTATGGTGATTGGTGTGACAATTACTCCTGTGTTGAGACAAATCGACCTATGTGTTTAACTGTTGAACCCTTCATCGTCTAGATTGAATCTGCTGTCAAGTTGCATTATGGTGATTGGTGTGACAATTACTCATGTGTTTAAGCACCCGTTTGAGTTTGTTGCTAGGACACATTTTGCTAAGGTGAGCCTAGATTGTTGCATACATTAATTTGCCTCTAATTTTCATTGAGTTTTTTTAAAATTTACTTCATATTGTATTATAAAGCACTCTTTCAATTATGGTATGTTATGAACATATGACAGTATCCCAATGATAAAGAGAAGATGGTTATCAGGATCAATACATTAGAGAAAAGGAAAGGTATGTTACTAGTTACATTGTTATGGTTGGTAGACAATCCACCATGAAATATATGGTATCAACAGAAGTAACAAATTATCACACGTTATTGACAGATAATCTAATAGAATAAATAGTTCCAACAGTGTTTTATCTTTTTGATTGAGCACTTAGTCACTTTCAGACTATACAACTGGTATCATCTATAAAAAGAGGATTGCTGTCTGTCATAACGTTATACCATTGCTACTGAGGCAGGTGAGGCACATCTTTGGGATGAATTTTGCATATATTTCTTTGAAGATGAATCCACTTATAATTAATAAATTAAATTTCCATATCATATGAATTAAGATTATATAGATAAAATGTGACACTTCTTATTTTTGTCATTCCAGGACACCTGAACCATAAATGATTGTGCACACAATATTAAGAATCATATAATTTCAGGTCCTGGCAAATTGCTATTAAATATGAACAATTAAAACTTCATAAACTTGCATGCATAATGTAAAATAAAATATCCACATGATTTGGTGCAAATGAACACTATTGAATTCTTTTAAAATTCTTCTCCTTGAAGGATCCGAAGGGTGAATCAGTCCATGTACAATTAAGATAGGTGTAATCCAACCAAATTTGCTTGCTTTTGTTTAAGTTTTCCTTCCTCGATGTTGAGCACATAGAGCTGGAGGAGCAATCTTGGTGCAATATGAAGAATCAGCATCTTCATTTACGCAGTCGAAACTTAACTTGGACGAGTTATGCTGACATGCGAGAGGAATCACATTTCAGGCCACATGCAGAAAATCCCAAATGGTATGATGGCGTATTCATTTATATCAGCGGAGAAATTTAGATTTTGGACAATGCTCTTATGCATTTTATGTACAGTATAGAAAATCCAAAAGCCTTTTGAGTGAATATCTGAACAATAATTAATCAAGTTAACTTTGTTTGTGAATCACAAAACCTGAAGTCATTTTCACCCTCAGTCTGATAAACAATGATTTGTTTATTTATTTAAATTCAAGATATTGAACTAAACGTTATTACTCCAGGACTGTTCTCGAACAAACAGGCTCCATTGAAGTCAAAGGTCTTGGTCGCCTTGGATATTTGATGGAATTATTTGCAAAATCGTTTTTACAGCAAGGTGCTCAAAGGGTAATATTGTACAACCACATATTTTTATATAATCTGTTAATTATTTGTTTGAAAATAACAATGCTGCATGTTTTATTTGGTGATATTCCAGGCGTTGTGTATAATGGATGACCTTTTGGAAGAGAAAAGGCACAGAAATGGTATATTTGTGGATCTTGCCCAGGACTGCACTGCCAGTACTTGATATCAAATATGGAATTCAAGTTGTCTGTATCATTAATGATCAGTAATACTTGAATTTACAATCTTTTCAAAGCATAATAATGCATTACCTCAGATGCCAAATACGCTTAAGCAAAGTTTTCTTGTCAATTGTTCGTCTTTTTGACTAGATGATCATTTTCATAGCTCATTATAAATATGAAATTTTATCGTACTTTTTGTGTTCATGTATACATGATATACAATAACATATCTATTTGTCAATAACCATGTTATATGTGTGCATATGTGTATATATATATATATATATTGATATACAATAACATCTATTTGTTAATAACCATGTTATATGTGTGTATATATATATATATATATATATATATATATATATATATATATATATAAGACGTCTCCTGATGCATGAGACGTATCTGTATTATCAACTATTGGTTAAAGAAGTCAGAAGTCGGTCATCAACAAAAGGGTCGACTCGTTTTGTTTCTACCTGTTAAAATGGTATTGCCAGTAGGGGAGGGAGCAGTTGTAATAAAGATTTGCACAAGATTTAGAAGTACATCTTTATTTGAACACATACAGCAAATAACACTTAGACTAATCTTAAGCCATTGATTGAAACATAGATACCCCACAATTTAAGAAAAAATTCTACATTTTCAAGATGGCAGATGAGAAAAGTAGATCTATTTAGCTCTAGCAATCTGTTCTTTGAGGATGAGTATGCTCTGGCGTTGATCCGGAGGTAACAAAGCAATCTGTTCCTCTGAAAGCTGTAGCACTTGCATGATGAGTGCTGCCTGAAACCAAAATCCATGTTAACCATAAAGTAAAGGGAAAATATGGAATCAACACTTTTGAATCTTATGTCATATTGATTTAGTAAAAGGTGTTGATTTACGTTACAAATGGGCAAAGCCATAACCCTTCAGTACAACCATCAGTGCAACCAGTTCCTGCTATGCCAGACAATGCATACATAATCATGATAAGAGAAACAACTGTTAATTGATAATGGTACCTTTTCTTGGTCTTGTCCACCACTGGTGAGTCCTGCCAGACCACTCATGGCAGCCGGACCTTGGCTGGGTAATCCTGTGCTTGGAGGCTGCAAAATCAGAGCCATCAGAAATGAGAAAGCAATATATTAGGGTTGTATTGATAACATGAAAGATTAAATAGAGAAGGGTCAATTGTCCTATTCCTGTATGCTCAGTTCAGTGGTACTTGGAACGTTATATGCTGAACCAAGCATCTGTATCGCAAATAGCTCGGCAACATGGCAAACTGGAACACTGCACGTTTCAGCCAAATACCTTTCCAGTTCTATCACATATCTAATGCTACCAAATGAATACCTGCTGTCGTGGAGTAGGGCCACCCATGCCTCGTCCTGCCCGCGGATCACCACTGCTTTGTCTTGGATCACGAAATTCCTGCCTAGGCCCGGGTCCCCTGGGTCCACCCATTGGCGGGCCACCCATATCATTGGGCCGCCCACCAAAGGAACCCATTTCTCCCCGAGGAGGTCCTAGTATTGGTCCATGTCCACGACCCCCTATATCTCCCCTGGCTGTATAAGTAAACCCAAACATTTATTGACTTCACAATTACACACATAATTGATTTTTACTAATGATAAAGCAAAATAGTAATAATATACCACTCAAAACCATCTTCCTGCCATTAACAGAACAACAAACCCTGTTACACAGTTTGACAGATAAATTAAGAATGACCCAAATAATTCATTAATTAATGAACCTCTGGGATCGCGAGGGTCACCGGTGAAGCCCCTGTTGTGTCCGGCTGGACCCCCTATTGAGTCCACCTGCCTGTCATCTTCGATCGGACTACGACCGATGTCCATTCTGTGGTGGTCCATGCCATGTCTGTCTTCCATCACGCCACCACGGCCTCGCCCTGGGCCAGGCCCTGAACCCACAGGCCCACCTCGCATACCTAAGGGAAATGAAGGAATAGAATCATTCAGTATGTTCAAGATGATGGGTCAAATTTGGCATCATCTACGTGATTTGCATGATCCTCAATTGTTCATATAGTTTCCATGTTGAAGATATGTGGTTTGTTTGATGGTAACAAAGAGCTTATAGCTAGGAAAAGAGGACTCACTCACAGCCAAACATGTGAACACACCACCAGAGTGCAGCATACTGCTTGTCATCATGTCTATTTTAAAAAGCTTATGGAAACTTCTTATGTATGTGGTGACACATTTGCCTCAACCGCTATAATATCTCTATTTCTTAAACATAAGGCCCAATGCAGTAATCCCTGAGATATTTGATCAACTGTCCCACACGATGTCCCGTCTGATTTTATGGCAGTTCCACCTAACAGCAGGTGTTCAGGAAATGCAGTCACCACATACCCAGTCAGAGTGAGCCCCTTTAGTATAGCTGTAAGCTCTTTGATGAGAGTATGATTGGAATATGTTGCCACCAGATCCTACTCTAGCATTGATTCAAGCCATCCACTGGATCTCCCACACAAATATTTTCCAGGGTCTAGCAATATGAGACAATTACATGCACAGCCCATTTCAGGACAATTCAAATACTAGTATAATTTGCTTGTTGTAGCTTGGCTCGGGATATCTATCAATCTTCCTGCCACCTGATCAGGTTTGTATGTGTCCAGTTCAAGTATGATTTGTCCGGTCAAGGACTCATCACTTCACATCACATCTATGAATACTTTGTAAATAAAATTGATTTTGGTATTATGACCCAATTAGACTTGAGTTAACAATTACCATTGATGGGAAAAATGTTGAGCATAGCTATTGTTAATCACCTTGCCAAGCCAAACCCCTGTTCAAGAGAATTTGACATAAATGTATACACCAAACTCACCAGGACCTTGAAATTCTTGGTCAGCAATACCCATATTAGCCATGGATGTCCTAGGACCAGGTCCCATGGATCCTGACAGTCCACTACCCATAGAGGCAGACATAGGGGGACCTGGTCGGGGGCCAGCTACATGACCAGGGGCCATACTTGAGGGAGGTATCCCCTGACTGACACCTGCAGAAGACTGCATGCTGTTTGGTGGCCGGGGACCTGGAGCTGGGGCACCAGGCATCATACCAGGTGGCCCAAGACCTATTCTGTGATCCTGCAAAGCCATATTGTGAGAATATAACACCAGCGCTCATTTTCTGGCAACTTCAATTGTCCCTTAGCATTTGAAAATATCAGATAATGATAAGAGTTAAGATTGCAACATCTTTTGTTTGGCACATCAGGCTGTGAACAACTGATAAGCTAGCAGTGTTTTTGGCAGAATGGCACATGTCTCAACTCACCACATCTTGCGGTTTAGAAGCAGGAGGTTCCACTTTGGGTTGAGCTTGTGAGGTTGGGAGCAGAGGTGGGATTTGTTCAGTCTGTCTGTGCAGCATGGCCTGTCAAAACATAATATACATATTTCTTGTCTCATACACATACATTCACACTCAGCACTATGCATACCCCCAGAAAGTGCCGTACTGAGACGGGCAGGGATAAAACAGAAATCAAGTGATCGGAGGGTTGTTAAGTTCAACATATTATCTGCGTTGGAAACAATAATGACATACAGATCACCACCTGCAATTTCAGTGGGACTGCATTTCACAAACAAAGATTTAATTTTATCATCATAATCCTTGGTGCCGAGGGTTCCATATGATGACTGAGTGGATTTATTCTACTGACATTTAAGTCATGCAATTTTGAGAGAGAGAAAAAATGGTACTGGGTTCTCAGCCTTAATTACACTTTGCATATATTATAAGTATAGAATATTATCCATGCATTATACCACAAATAGGATAAAAATGTTCTTGTTTTCATGAGATAATGATGATTGCTGAAATGCCATAAAGATCTAATATTTCACAAGTGCTTGCTGCCAAAGTAGCTTAAATATGTTAGCAACAAACACACAGGGGCTGTGTACATAAATGACCCATGCATTCCAGCATAGTGCTCTGCTTACCAGTGCAACCTGAGGGTCCACTATTTTCATGACAATCTGTCCCTGCAGCAGAGCATATGCCAGCTGTGGGTTCTGTTGCAGCATATTCCTGGCTTCATTGGGATTGTTTTGAATGCACAACTGAAGCAAACGAATTGCAAGAATAAGTTGCCAAAGCATTCGTGTGCTCATGGTATAGAAGTAATGGGCTGAAATGTTACAAGAAGTGAATTTAAGGCTGTTTACAACCAATGCATATATAAAAATAGACAGACAGAATCAAGATACCTTCATCTGTTTCATCAGTTCAAACATCTGTTCAGGTGGTAAACTGGCAACAGCTTTTGATATGGCCTCCGGTGCTTCTTCAGAAGGCACTGGATCACCGTATGGACTCTATAAACATGTACACTGGTAGCAATTGCAACACTGAAAATGAAGAATTACCATATTATCAGGGCTGTACCAAACTGGACCTTACCTCAATTAGAGGGCCTCCAATAGCTTGCTGAAGACCTGGAATTAAAGATAATACCTTCTGACATTAATTGGGTTATTATTTAACCCAGAGGGAGCTTTTTTTCTGGCAGATTACAATATAATATAGACAGCTTTATATGTTTACAAAATGTGAACACTCCTCACTTTTATTCTCATCTTTGTTCTGTTCACCCGCTGCAACACCAACTCTTAGCGGCCTCCCATTGAAATCATGATTGTTGAGATTACGCATAGCACTCTGTGCTGTTTCAAGGTCTTGGTATTCACAAAATCCATATCCCTTTGGTTTTCCTGTCTCTCTATCATATACTAGCCTGTTCACAGTATATGTGCAGAAGAAAACACAACATTTCGTAAGTTATGCACACTAACTGTATGACACAGTAGTGTATATCATTCACATAGGAACAAACATTTACAACAACAAATATTTTCCAGTTTTTAAACAAATAGCATCAGCTGTCAGGATCAGTAATAACAAAATGAAAACAGATATTACCTGAAACTAACTACTGCTCCAGCCTGTTGGAAGATTTCTTTAAGCTGCTCTTCAGTGGCTTCGTAAGGTATGTTACCAACTAGAAATAGACAGCATATTTAAGAACTCAGAAGTAAGTAAGTACCGGGTTTAATGGCACACTAAAACTTATCTGTTATATGTTGCCTACAAAGGTTAATAGATAATTTTGACCCAATTAAGCAGCCATCTTCTAGGATAAAGGCGGGGTAAAATAGGGAAATCGATGTTGAGGAAGATGAACCTATAAAAAGGAAGATGGAAAGATACAAATGCAGCATTGTCCAAGGGCAATTCACATCCAGCTGATTGACTCGACCAGGCCATTCCAGCCTCTGGTCTATACAAATTCCCAACATAGCCAACAAATAGCCAACAGGATGCCCCCTATTAGTCACCTCTTATGACATGCAGGAGTTGACCTTTACAAACAAAACTACTGTTGCACAAAATTTGGGAGACTTGACAATGATGGAAAGAAAAATGTGCCAAAAGCCATATTTTGCATACTGCTTCATTAGAGATATGCAAAAAATAGTTAGTGCTTGTGCCCCAATGTTTTAAACAAGTTAATAGAAATATTTGTATTCATCTCACATGCATATGATACATCAATCGAAAATGGCATGATTTGAACGTCATATTTGCAACATCACTTATCAGTTGTTCATGGCAATTTAGTTCAGGCAACTAAAGATTTGTGAATATTTTTAGATCCTGTTGCCGTTTCCCCCTCATTGCGGTATTCGACCAGTATGTATTATCCTAACTCGATTGATTAACTTGATGTGCTGACCATCCAACAAAGCGGAGATATTTTGGGGGAAATTGTACCACAGGAAGTTAGCCGTATTTGAGAAAATTATGAATCACACAATGAAGGAGAAAATGTTACATACCCCCGCACATGTATACTACCTCTATATACTCAAGTGCCCCCCCCCCCCTCGGGACCTGCAGTCACATGGCGAGTGAAACTGAAACTACGTAATGTGATGTCATATTTACAAGATATTTCTAAAGTTGTGATTCTCAATGTTCATGTGACAATTGCTAAATAATCACGAGACTAAAATAGTGCGGTTAAACGGATATTCATCTCAATTCTTGACATAAATAGGTACGTATGTACACAACTTTGATGAGAAGCTATATGCACACGAAATATAAAACTTGCCACACGACCCACATATCTTTGGGCACGACGGTACATTTATATTACCGTCGTGAGCGGCTAGGTATGTTGTTTGTTGTTAGTTTCAAGATGTGATTGCGTGAGTATCAAAATCCCATTTTGTTCACCAATGTTGGGTATAGGAATGGACTCGGACTGTACGTCAGCCATAGACCGGGGTTCCCAAGCTAACTGATGCCCAGGTCTGACACCGGGTAATTCACTACCTGTCTACCATAATGCAGTTTCATACCAAATATCGCTCATGCGCATCATGTTCATGCTGCTGCGATAACACCACTTGAATTCTCATGATGGTGATTATGCAGGTGATATAAACAACTTTTAAATGAAGGGCTGTTACCAAAAACAGAGCGAGAAGCTCTTTCCTCTGCTGCACTAGCGGCTTGTTTCGCATTTGCCACCGCTGCCGTCATTATCCGTTGTTTCTTTGAAATCTCGTGAGATCTTGTTAAACAGTCCCAACTAGGTCTACTTAAGAACCTAATTATATCACTAACAGAACGAAATTGAACTCCTATACGTGTTTTTATTTTTTGTCTGTGTTAGAAAATAAATATTCTGCTAATTCCCACACGTTTGTTACGACACCATTCAAAACCGAAACTGCCAGGGTTCCAGTCCTCCAGTCTCTTAGCATATACCACGTGATACCACGAGATTTTAGATGCCAAGGTCACAGGTTAACTAGAAGTCCTGTCAAGCAGAAGCCTAACCTGCTGGCTGTTAACAAGTGAACACCTATGAAATGGCAGGACAACCTCTCAGTTGGGGGCGCTACTTCCTCAGGTGTTACCATCAGTTACAAATGAGTCACTATGACACTAATTTTCTTCAAAGATATAACTGCTTCATGTTGATTTTAATCTGCATACCTTCAGCTTTCAAATTCAAGTGTCAATGTAATGCAGGTAGATATTCAGTCTGGCTCTGATCTATCACATCACCTGATCACATGGTGTATATCGTGTATACTGGTCGTTAGGCTTATATTTAGAGGTTGTTATCTGGTTAAATGGACTGAGCTGCTCTGTTCATGTGTTATGACTAGACAAAGAAACTTCGCCTCTGACAGCGTCCCCGCTGTATTACTCTCATAACCGAGCTGTATCATCGAAACACCAGGGGCGAGTGCCTTGCCTAGTGTTAAGACCTGTCCGATGGCCATCGCTTCTTATGAGACTAAAGCATGTTGTGCGTGGGATAGTCCTAGCAGTTTGACCAAAGAGCTGTGCCATGAGTGTTCATGTGCCCCTCCGTCTTAAAAAAATTGTGTGATCACGCCACCTGTGAGCAGCAAGGTGCTTTGTCATAGCGTCTCTTTAACCCACATGGAATTCTCTCATTAATTTGTTGTTGTCTCAACCAATCAGAATACTCCATATCCTTAACAGATGCTAACTCCCAAAATGTTGGATTAACAGTCCCATGCAGTTTTTTTGATGTCATGGTAGCTTGACCCAATGACAGGTGTGTGTTTAGCTCATCCACGGAATGCGAGTTCGATGCTAGGTGAGAAAACCTGACTGGCTCTTCATGACTCGGATGATCACATTAAATGGCCGTCCCATCTCTAAAAGGGAATGCGCCTATACTTTATAATTGTGTCATGTGACATGGGTTTTGCAGCCAGGTTTGGGCAATGGGTCAGTGCTCTAGATGGCTGCACAAGTGGGACAATACATACATATTCGCAGCGAATGCCCTGATCTTGAAGATGAACGTGGCACCATGTAATTGGTCATGATGCTACCATGCCTACATTTATTGAATCTGTATCTTGTGCCATTAAATAAATCACTTATGGGCATATTTCAAATGGATTGATTTTGCTTTGCTATTAGGTTGCAGATCTTACTTTGTTAGTATTGCTTTATTATAACCACTATGGGCAACTCACTTAGTGGAAGAAAATACGACAGGCAAAAAGTATATTACAATCCTCGGACATTACTGAATAAAGAAGAAACAAACAATGAAATATGCTTGTTCTATAAGCATGACCATAGGTACAACTGGTGTGCTATAATGTTATTGAATCTTATTCTTAATAGCGCACAATAGTTAAATAAGGGGCACCATCATTCTTAAGGGGCATTGTCCAAACATCATAATCATTCTCCATCACCGTTGCAATATCACCTTGTTGTTTAAAGTGTGCGATATAAATATTCACTGGCATATGCATATTGAGTTGGATCTTCATAATCTAAAAGGTGGATGTTTCCAACACAAACAATGTGCCTGTTACAAGCTTACAGTCCCATATGGGTGCGAGGGTTGAATACTCCCACTGTATCTTCCAGTATGTTGTAAGAGATGAGTAATGGGTGGCAGCCTGGCCGTGGGATGCTACTTGTGTCAGTGGACAATGGTATCCTGGTGGTTGAATGGAGCGGTCATTGAGACGGCCATATCTGCTACATACCACTACATGTCACCTATGCTAGAGGCTGGAATTGCCTGGTCCAGTCAATAGGCTGGTGGTGAAATGCCCTGGATAATCGTTTGCATTTTATCTTTTTCATCATCATCCAAGTGTTTTCCCCTCTTTCTTCCATGTATCCTAGAAGACGGCCTTACCATCAGGTCAATCTTATGTCTTCATATTCATCCCACCTTTCAAGGTGCCATATAATGAACTAGTGTCGGTGTGCTGTTAAACCCCATACTTACTTTCTTACTTACAAGGTTGCAGTAAGAGTGGAGACTGAATGTACCCATTCACTCCCTTGTGAACTTTCCCATGCATTATTTCTTGGGATATTTTATAAATTATTTCCAACTTGTTGTGTAATAAATTCAGTGTTCTGTGGATATCCAGTTTTCCAATACCAGCCCAAAGAGAAAGAGTTTCATTTTGTGAATTTTGAAGTATTTTCCTGTTTTCTTTCATAACCCTGCTGAATGGATGGATCTGCAATCTGAATAGTACTGTGAGTAAATTGTTAATCAATCTTTTATGTAGACATCAATAATGTCAGTTTAAATAAGATTGACCTGTGATCTGTTCGGTTTGAATTTGTAGTTTGTTTGTTTTGTCCTTTTTACAGCATTTCTGGGGTCCAGGTAAGCGCGTATTTCTTCTGAATCAGTAATAAAGTTGTATTTATATTTAATTATCAATGGTATCATATATTTTTTCCCTATGAAGGGAACATTCATTATTTATCTGTCTGGGTGTGCTGGTTTCCGCAATCAAAAATATTTTGAAGGCCCCCCACCCCCTACTGTAAACTGTACCAATAACATGACGCTCCCCCTTAGTGAAAGTAAAATTTATCGATTGATTAGTACGTATGTACAATGAGTTACACTGGATAGCATGTTGTTTTCCCTATTTTCAGTTGCTAACTGGGGACTGCCTTTAGCTGCCATTGCTGATGCAAAGGATAACCCAGAAAGAATAAGTGGGAAAATGACCACAGGTATGTACCTTCAACCTTACACAGAATTTCAGTCTTCCAGAGTCAAGAACATGAAACCTTTGATGAGTGACCAGGGTCTTAGCCAGAGACCCGTCCATCCGTCCAATGGACGGGTGATTTTTATGAGGCATTGGGTTTAATCAGCATCATAATACTTAAATGATGGTGAATGGAGTGACGACCAGCTTCATGTCCTTGCAAAACAAGGTCCTAGTCCATGTAGATTTTATACCTTCTCTAAAATGTTGGAGGTTTGTAAAAATAATGACAACTAGAAGGGTGGCATAGATTGTGCGCGGTCGATTGGAGCATCATTCTGAAATGTCTCTCTTGTGGTATCACTTTTACCATGATCTGATTTTGGTCCGCTCTATTGGCTCACCCATGAAGCTCACAAATTGCGATTTGGTAAAATATCATATTGACGTGGTGTCAATGACTGAGTTTTTATTTCGAAGAACATGCCAAAAAATGTTGCAGCGATCGCACGTAGGCTTGTGCCAGCGCAAGTTAACGTTGCACAAACTGTCACTATCTTGATAAGGGTGGTGTTGAAAGGTTAGCGCTGTGGTGTAAACTATTGTCGCAGGTGCTCGTGTGGGGGTAGGCATGGCGGGTGGGGGAGGGGTATGGACAGGGTGGGACGGGCAGGTTGAAAATCCTGGCAGAAACCCTGTGTGGGACAATTTAAGTTGCACAACAATTGGTGTGTTTGGTTTAAGAACATGAACTTTATCACTTGTCTGATTGCAGCATTGTGTATCTACTCTGCCCTCTTCATGCGCTTTGCCTGGAAAGTGCAGCCGCGCAATATGTTGCTGTTTGCTTGCCATATCACCAACGAGTCTACCCAATTGTTTCAACTGACTAGATTCTTCGATTTCTAGTAAATTGCTTCTTCTTTTATATTTTCAACATATACATATACCATTGAAGTGATATTTTTCACTATATCAAGACTTCAATAGATTCTCCTCCTACAACCATTGAAAATATATCTGAGATGACTGTCCAGTACTTAATTTCCAGATATTCACTACCAGATTAATATCTGATTAAATTAATGCATTCCAGTTACAGAAAAACACCTGAAGAACAAGCAGAAGTCAGAGCATACTATGTTGCGAAAGATGAGGAGAAGAGAGCTGAAGCCGAAAGAAAAAAGTTAGAAAAACAACTGGCCAAAGCTTCCTAGCCCTTCCTAATCTCATTACAAATGGATTTGCTACTTGTTAATTTATTCTGACATGAGAATGTGCCGCTTTAGTACAGAATTTGTTTGGTATGATTAAAACAGACAACAATGTTGTCACGTTTGTTGCTGTTGAAGTATTACTGCCTTAAATTATTTTTATCACTTGAGATGGTATGTAACTGCATTGCAAAGTTTTATTCTCCACCAAAGGATAGTATTCATGCTGGTTTTTGTGTTTGAAATAAGGACATGTTTATTGATGTTTGGAATAGCATTTTCGTTTACATTATGTCACCTGACAAGATTGAGGACCATTGATTGTTGCACCATATCATTTTGTCACCCACCTCCTCTGTTGATTTATTAATCAAAATCCAACTATTTCTCATTACAACTGTTTCTCATGTTTCAACAAAACTGATGCCACAATTACTGTGCATATCAAACCATGCCTGTAAAGATCGATGCACATTTTTACGCCACCATCATCAACGTTACCACCTCTTTACATGAAAGATATGGATATTTTTATTTTGTTGTATTTGGATTATACATTTCATTATTGGTTGATGTTGAATATTGTTATTTACAAGACACAAGTTGTTCATGGAACTATAAGAATGGAAAATAACATTATTTTGAGGGTTCTCTGTTTTGCATATACCTCATATATATGTGTATGTACAGAAATACCATGTCTGCCCAAATATCTTACCCTTCTACAAATATCCATTGTCTACAAGATCTGCTTGGGGGGGTATTTGAATTAACTACAGGGAGTTGTCGCACAAATATGAAAACAATTTCAGATATTGGCAAGAATTTCAAGGTAGCCACTATCAGAATGTGTAAAACCTGTCATACTTGTTTATTTGCTCCTATTTACGTGTTTTGGTGATGTGTATGCAGTGTGTGCATCAGTGTGAATATTGAATTATTACAATCTGCTTCAATAAAAGTCTGTTTAAGAATATTCATCAAAGTTGTGTTGTCTGGTTCTGTTCAACTGATTTCTCTCGATTTTTGTCATGACCAGCCTAGAATTATACAAAGGTCCATTTTTTCCACTAACAATGAACAGAAATCAAAGTGGAATCTGAAAGACTTTAGTGCAAGCCAAAATGCCTGCAGTTATCCCATGACATCCACATAAAATTAATGCAAAACCACATTTATTACAACAATTGCATGCAACCCAGATACCACCATACTTTCAAAATAGTACAAATATAATGACTACCTTAGCATTACATGAAAAGGAGAGAAGGAACCACACTAGAAACAAAATTCAGGGGTAAATGCCAGAAAATAATGTGCCAACTGTAGGTTTTTTAAGGCAGTGCTTGTGATGTAATATGTCTTCCTTTCCCATATGTTAAATATATATATGTATGTATATATATATTTATATATGTAATTATATATAGTGTGTATTTTTGTGTGCGTTTAAACATCAATACGGCAGAGCAAAACACCAACTTGATGAATATACCTGCTTCTGTGTATAAATTGATATAGGGGATCACAAACTACCTTAATTGAAGTTCCTTTCTACATAGATGGGATAAAAATGAGTGGAAGAATAGAATTGAAGTAAATTATCACATGCTCATATGTCACTGTATAGCAATTATATATCACAGGATGAAAAGTTAGCTATAAGCCAATGGCTTATTCACTTTCTGCAAGACAATGTTTTATTTTGATCAATGGTCCTCTGTAACATAGGTTGAGTGACAGGCCATTCATCAGGCTTGAAATCTTGGGCTTGGGCTTCAGCAACAGGGAGTGGGGGCTGATTATAGAGAGTCATCTTTTGTCCAGTGACGTTAAGCAACTTCAGTTCCAAAGGTCCAAGTCTCAAATAATCCTGCATTTTCCAAAAATAAATGATTCATACAACTCATTAATGAATCTATATTGCATGATATTTCACATTGAGTTATGTGAATGATAATCTTCTTCATCAGCTGGCTATTGGGAAAGCAACATTTCAAACATGACACTACAGTGGTCCCCCTCATATCTGGCCACCCCTTCTGCCCGCCGTAAGTGGCCACATATGCTGTGGGGCTGGATAGGAAATGGACAGTCTTGAGGTATACTGATAAATGTGGCTGTTTACTCAGCCATAATGTTGCACAGTTGATTAGCGATTTGATTTTCGAGAAAAAGAACACAAGTTATATGATGATAAGAACCATTTCATCAAGGATGTAAATAAGTAGCCTGGTGCACCTGAGTGGGATCTCTATCTGTGACGCCTTTGACAAACAAGGTGCAAAACCAATTGATACAGCCACTCGGGTGACTTTTGGGTTTTGACAGAATCTTGTAAAATCCAAGAAAGGAATAGGGTCCGGGAGTATACAACATCCTTGAATGTGCACGACACAGGAGGGTTGGTTTGCATGCTTGTTTGGTCTACAAGCTCTGCATGGAATGTGTGAATTAGGAAAGCGTGAGGCCTTATCCCTTGTGGATGATTTCTCATAGTGTGTACATTAGGCTGTCAACCAAAAACTTGCAGAGTAGGATATGCGGCTGGATGGGAGGGGTAAAATTAAGGGCTTCCTCCTCCAAAAAGTGGCCGTTGGCCGGATATGCAGGTTGGTCGGTCAAAATGGGGAACTTTAATATTGCCGTTTTGGACCAGCAAAAGTAGCTGGGTACAAGGGGTGGCCAGTCAAGAGGGGGACGGAACACTGTATTCACTGCTCATACATACATCAAAATCATCTTCATCCTCCATTTGAAAGTAGTTGTCGAATGGATCCTCTTCTATGCTATCCAGTTCACCTCTCTCTCCATCAACTACAAAAAAGATGGGAAGAAATACTCCAACAATAACTTATTCAGCTAATGATATCCAAAGTGTAAATTGCTCCTAAACATGATCAAAAGAAAAACAATTCCTTACATTCACTTTCCTCATCCATTTCTACTTTTGTAAGTCTCTCATCTTTGGCAGGGATTTTGATGGAGAATACTTTGTCTTCAATAGCACGTTGGACAGCACTCTTTGGCCTTTCCTTTTTAGGCTCGCCTGTCAATGTAAAATATTGCAATGTAGTAAATGATCAATAAAATATTATGCAAAACAATGATGCTGCTATATTGGTATAAGGTCCTTCAGTGACTGACCTGAGTTAATTAAAGACAAATCCATTTCAAGTATCCCATCCTCATCAAGATTATCTGCATCTCCTATTTGGGTCAGGTAGAAATTTCTTAAACAAACAAATACACATTGATAGTTCAGCACACATCTCTATGCAGAAGTTGACAATATGAATTAATCAAGTAGTTCAATTAATTCACCTTGAGATTTTTAGATCATCCACTTGACATTCAAAGAGCACACTCATTATTTTCAAATTATCTTGTTCTAAGCCTTCAACAGTTTCAATGAGATCTTGAACTTCCTTTTTGTGAATCTGTACCTTCAATACACATAGAAAAGAAAGTCATGTTAAAAATGAATCTGGATACCTTCAAAAAAATTTGCAACCATAAATATGTCTGCTTATTTCAAAGAATCAGGTAATATTCTTGGATTGTTCTATAAATGCAGAAGTTGAGCATATCAATTTGTAGATGTCCTGCACAATTTTGCTCACCCATATACAGGTGATAACCCCTCTCTTGCCTTGCAATTTGGTCCTACATCCAATGTTTATTTGGTTATCACAAAACAGTTTCACTTTAATTATGCACCCCAACTGTCCAGACCAATAACCCCTCAAGTGTGTCGCAGTGATGCATCCTATTAAGTGTCCCAGCATAGTGAAGATGTCAGATGGGGGAAGGGATGGGGGAGGGTGGAGTGAGAGATGAGCCAAGTAGCTGCATTGTGACAATGTGAGGTGAAGAGGGAAGAGGGCCTAAGAAAACAATAAGTGGTAGAAGGTAGCAACATATTAAGGATGGCAAGGATGTGGTTTACCCAGATTTGAGATTGGAAGATTTTATGCAATTTAGACCTGCACTGGTAATTTTCCTGGTCAACCATGCAACAATTAGTGTCAAGCCTGTTTAGCTTGTTAATTGATGATTGATCAGATGATCACATCTGATGGTTGATTATGAATTGGCAGATGATTTTCAGAACAACGTATCTACCATAATGGTTCTGGTATTTCTTGGCATCTATGTTCACATTCTGTGGCACAATCACTGGAATCTCAAGTATAGGTCAGAATCCCTTTTTCTAAATAAATGTTGGCCCAATTTTTTTCCACATGTACTATTTTGCAAAATCCAGATTTAATATATGGTACCTCTCTTCTTAGCCAATCATTGTCCAAAACTTCCTGACGGCTGTATTTATCCATCTTAGCCATGGCTTTCTGAAACATGGCCATACATATAACTGCAATATCTGTAAAGGCAATTTGATTACTGTGTTATTTAGGTTATTAATAATAGTTCACATTGATATCACCTCAGTAGCCAAGTACTTCTGTTTGTCAAGTGTTTCCTCTGTGTTGTCCTCAATTTCACCTTTGGCTTGATTCAATGTTCTATCTAAATGACCTGTTACAAAAGGCGTAAATTAATAATTGCACTCCATGAAATCAATTCAATTCAAAGCAGCAAGCAACCCATTCCTCCTGCATGTGACATTGTCCTTTTTCTTTCCTGAGTACACATCAATACAGATCCTTGTGGTTATTGTAAGCTGCATTAAATCACACTTGTGAGGACATATATTTCCTTGCTTTTTTATCTCCATATAATGCATTCATTGCTGCAAAATTATGAGTTGTTGTTTCTGTTACATTTTACTTTATGTTAGCAGCATCAAGTTCATATATTTTGACCCATTAGCTATCATAAATGATTTTAATTGCAAAGAGTATATATATTTTGGCACCAAAACTAACTTAGACCCTCGGCTCTCTACCAGCTCTACTTGCTGCTTCTGGTCAGCTTTCCTACTCCTCCTGTACAAATTTCTGACAGCTCTGTCCAACTACACTTAATCTAACTTTCCCTGCTGCTAGTCATAGGAGATATGTTTTATTTATTTCAGCTTTCCACACACTATCTGAGAGCATACTTTTATATTCTGAAGTATGCTTAAATCAAATGGTTTGACCTTTTCTTTGCATGTGTGTTGTGAAAATGTCTTGTTTACATTCTGTAATTAGAGTCCTCAAACATTTCTATCATTGAGCTAGCCTACTTCAGTCATTGAAATAAACACCTGAATGGTTGGACATTAAAATAAATAAATAATAAAGACACCCTGATAATTTTCCAAATAAATTTTGTACTGATAACAGCAGGCAACCAGTGTGATTATACAGCATGACATAAAATAACCTCTGTGAACATTCATGATATCCACATGTTTCACAGTGCTGACGTAATGTAAGCTCAGTTCCAAAAACCAACGAGAGAAGTGATGTGCCTGAAGCTGTTAGTTGGAACTTTACAAATGCAATAATACAAACTCACCTGCCATTTCGTCAAATGTATTTTGCATGTCAATAAGTTCTTCTTCCAGTAGCTTGATCTGTTTACTGTGATCATGCTGGCCTTTTGCTTTATATTCATTCCAATATTTCACCTGTCTCTCTTCCAGGGCAATATCTGCTGCTTTCCTTGCTATTTGTTCTTTTAAATCTATAATTATAGACAAATAGACATGAACCATAATGTAAAACATCCATTCAAATGATCGAGGAAGCATTACTCATCAGAGAAGCACAAACTACTACCAGCAATGTTTTTCTCTTCCTGTCGAGCGGCTTCCCATTTGTCCATCATCACCTTGACCACTTCTTGTTTCTCGACAGGAGACTCAGCAACAAGCTTAAGTTCTAACTCTTTGGCCTGTTTCATCAGCATCTTGATATATTCTACCTGTTCTGTCTTGAGGCGTTCATTCTGAAACAATTGACAGGACAAAATCAACAGTTGACAGAATTATATCCCTACAAGACGTCTGAGTAGACATAGGTATAAATTCATGTTACCGTTATGACCGGAGCTAACAGAATTACAGCATCAAACTTTCAAACTGTATTATTCAATTTTATTAATTTTACCAATCATTGCATCACATGGCCCAAGTTAGAGCCCAAGAAGATGGATATAGCTTTACCCTTTCTTTGTGTCTTTCATTCTTTTCTTGAAGAGCCCTCAACTCATAGCGAACATCTTCCATTTGTTTTTCTTTTATGTTAATCCTGCAAAGCAATTGTTTGTAAGTAGCTAATAAATACAGTTATTATATTATTACAAACTCTTGGTATCAATTAATATTTGACTTACTTGTAAGCTAATAGTGCCTCTTCCCATGACATCTGGGGTTCTTTGCTTCCTTTCTTCCCCTTTCCTTTCTTCCCCTTCTTCCCACTTCCCTTTTTCCCCTTTTTCCCCATAATGCCTTGTTGCGATCTGAGAAAAGAGGCACACAAATATTATTTCAAAAAGACAACTATGAGTGTGTACTTCAATTTCCTATGTACATATCTCCCAATGCATTTTTAACTACAGATGGAGTCACTGAATGGAAAATAGTTCCTGTGGTATGAATTTTAAAAATCAGGTAATGGAAGAGTTGTTAACTATTACAATTCATAGATAGGGTAGGGAAGAGGGCAGAGGAAGACAGGAGTGTCAACTGTAGTGCAAATCTGATATAAATTTAAGAAATTTGTTGATGTGTGTTCGAGGGGGAGAAGGTCTGTTATTGTGCATCTTCTCTACCCAAATGGCTGCACCACCCCACTTGCCAATGATCCACAAGAGCAACTTATGTCAACAAAAGCTATGGGACTGGACCTCAAGTTGAACATGCACTGTGATATTCATATTGTCCTTTAATTTAGATAGTTCCCAATGCAAGTGTGCACAGCGGAATCCTTGTTGAAAAGATAAACATGGCCACCATGTGCTCATTTAAGACTACAATCATCCAAGATGTCCAAGTCAGTTGAATAAATTGTCCACATAGAATAACCGTGGTGGCGAGATCTCACTTATCTCTGTGCGCTCACAGTTGTTCTGTCTCCACCTTGTTGGGTCGCTGTCAGGGCTCTCTAGTCCCACTGTCAGAACGGACTGCCAGGGTAAAGGGGCTACTGAGTCAGCCACATTCTGACCCACAGGCACCCAGGAGAGGACACCTTCCAAAGAGCTTTTACCAGAAGAGATCATGCTAGCCTTGCAGGACGTTGTATGTTCGACAGTAACTACGTAACTACTAGCATTCCATATTTAATTTGTTGATTAAGTATCACTTGGTGATTGTGTATATGTAAAATAATTACAACCACTATCGGCTTCAGATGGAAGTTTGATGTAAGAGTTTTACCTGGTTGAGTTGACTTAGGGTCAGCCCTACAGGCTACAGGACGTCTGAGTGGACACGCATATTCCCGTGCAGTAATATCAATATATAAAAACGGTAATATAAATATAAACCTCTACTTGGACGTCTAGGGTTAGAGTTGTCGTTGTTGGACGTCAAATATTGACGTAAATATCAGATTTTAATAAATGGCTCGCTCATATATGGAACTTTACTGACATGCATACAAGTATCTAAACCATACCTACGCAGTTGCCAGTTTGCCATGATTTTATCACCTAGCCCTACAAGACGTCTGAGGTATATATTTATATTACCGTTCGACCGGAGCTATTTTAACTTTAAGCATTTATCACCAAGTTCGAGACAAGGAAAGACGTAGAAAACAACACTCGGCGCGTTAAGTGCTATATACCGATTTGAAAAGGATCTTTATTTCGTGCGTTGCATATTGCATCAATAAATGTTAGTTACAATACGTAAAAGATTCCCCCAAAAAGCCGATTTCCATTACCTTATGAAGCCGTTTCTATGCAAGGGTGGCCATGTTGTTTTGGTAGTGATAGTAAGTACTTAGCAATTACCAATTTGAGTTAGTGAATACAACATTCATCGTGCATATGAATGTCACTTCATTTGCAGCACTCACATATGAATAAAACAAATATTTCAGATTTAGTTAATATAAAATCCGACTTTTCAGATTTGATGTTAATAACTCAACATCTAATAAACCCGGAGAACACGAATTCCCTACACAACATTATCGATTAAAAGCTATTTCTCTTTTATACTTCATAGGAGAGGCGTTACCAATGCGGGATAGCCCGAAGTGATGTGGGAGATGGGGTCACTTGTGTAATGATCTGATTCATGACGGCCATCATGAAAAAAAATCCATATGGATAAATTGATTTTATTGAAAATAAACATTCTTTCTTAATTAAGGAGCAGGTAATGTTCTTGTGTGTTATACCCAAGATTGCTTTGTACACAGTTGGTAGGCTACATATAATACGGGTTCTTTCCATCATAAAAAAAACGTTTCAATAAGTTTTTGAAATAAAAGAACATAGATTTGAGGTAAACATGATTGTGATGATAGGAATAATCAACTTGTAAACAAGTTATAATACAGACAAACAGTAATAAAACCAAGGTAGCTAATCAAAAAAATCTTCTATGTCGATGTTGGAGTCCAGTAAATGATCTTTAAATGGGGTGAGATCCATCTGGTTTAAAATTAGGTTCTCAAAAGTTTCCTCTAAGTCAGTATCACCAATGAGAAGAGCACCATGCATTTGTCCATCTTTCATCACAACTTTAACATACTCCTTCCCTGCAAATAATAAAATTTGTTACGATTACAAATAAGATACCATAAACAGCTTTCAATAGAAATTCAGCCCTCTTATAATCAGACATTGATTGCCTAGTCCATAACCTCACCTTTTGTAATTCGCAACAAAAGCTCGTGGTCATTCCCTAATCCTTGTGCATTGAATTTTCCAAGCAAAACCACCTGAAAATACATTCTTTAAATGTTATTGACGCTTGCATATGTAGAATATACATATATATACATATATATGTATATACATAAAATGATTTATAAATATCAATATAAACACCACACTTTAGCATATACCATGCAAACTTACTTTATAATTAAAAAAATTTGTGACGTGAGCAAACATTTCAAAGCAGAAATCAAGTGTAACGGTTTGCAAGTTATTTTCAATATCTGCAGCCATGCAACGAGCAGCATAAGCTCCCATCTGCCTTGCTTGTGACCAAAGTCGCATCTGCAAACAAAGTCACATTCATTCTGTAATTATCCATTATAATCAATTCAGAGTACTGAACTAGTATCTATTTGTATGATAAGAAAAGAAAAACAACTCCACACAGGTTGAATATGTCAAATGAGAAAATCAACAATTAAATCACACCTGGAGCCAGTGTTGTGAATGCTTCCAGTTAGCATGACATACATCACCTGCTGCAAACACGTGTGGTGCTGTGGTGAGCATATGCTCATCAACCAGTAATGCACCATCCTCAGAAGTCTGAAACTACAAGGCACACCACAGTTCAGATGTGGAGCTTCCTTGGTCAAGTAAATGTGATTAATGAGACCATTCATCTGTCTTTCATGTAGCCATTTTGCAATAATTTACCATATTAAACCACAATGTATTATCAAACCCTAAGCAAACTTTGTTTAGCGCTTGTTACACATAAGATAATTCTGTACTTACATCATTATTGTGGGTGAATATACCAGTGTTCGGGAACACCCCTGTAGCACTAACTATGAAATCGCTTCCAAATATTTTCCCATTGGTCAGTTCCACATACACAGGCCAAAAATCTATCAAAAAGTAATGAAGCAAATGTACAAAATATATTCATCTTCATCTACAATTATTGCAGTACTTTGTAATACTTACCAATACTGGTATCTGCATATTTGGAATTTGTAAGTGAGTCTGGTTGTAGTAACTTCAGACTTAGGTCTTCAGGAGACAGAATTTGCTTCACTTCCACTTCATACTCAACATGTACCCTCTTCCAGTCCTACAGAATTCATAAAATAACAACAAATAGCTCAATCAGTGGCATTAATGAAGATCATCTTTAAAACAAATAAGACCAACAAATATCCACCTCCCCATGTGTAGACTTCCACCACCCCATTTCAAACAGTGAAAAAATTCTAAGCTCCCCATGCAAAAATCTCACCCCTGACTACAAGTAAATATCTCACCTGTCCCTGAGTGCCTGTCATAGCTAACCCTTCTGACCAATCAGGTCCTAGAGCACAGCCATGGGTCGACGGAACTTTACATGTATCAGTTGCTATACATGTTTTACTTGAACCTACATCATCTGAAACATATTCTGGGTTTGCAATGCAAATTTAAAGTTTGCCAAGATAATAAGGTAAGAAAGTAACATTATAGAGACTACCTTCCACTCTGTACTTTGTGCGTTTAATGGCTGCATCCGTTTTGGTTTTCACTTTGCTGATTTCTGGCAGGAAGAACTGTGCGGCTCCTTCATCAATGAAAGACTGTGTGATTGAATTGTGTTTGATCGCCCATAATACTTCACAACCTTCCACTTCATACCTGTAAACATTATCCTACAATGACTCTACCTTACTCAAGTCACATATTCATGACTTAATGCTGTATGTCATCAAAATTCTGTTGAGAAATAAACATCATGGACTGATTCCCTGCTTCTTTTGGCAATGTTACCAGTAAAATTTAGTTCAATCATTGAACCCTGCTCTATTTCAGGCCTTTATTGGTTGTGAATGCTTATTTATGAAGGGGTGTGAATTATAAGTCAAATACAGCATTTGGTAGATGTCTCTAGACATCCTAAGCTGAAAACACACAGTTTGGGCGCAGATACCAAAACATGATGGAATTGTTCATGCATGTTGACTTGACTTGGCTGCTACTCCTTTGCATATTTTTGCCAACAAAGTTCAGGGGATGCTTTCAAATTGCCAATATTGATGAATGATCGATGATTTGCTATTTCTTATACTACGAACTATTACAATTATGTCATTTTAGCACTTAGAAAAAAAAATAGGGATATTTAATAGAAATTGAACCTGTATCAATGACATAATGCATTTTTGACATCGCAATCAATATAGCTTAAATGGCAATCTCATTATATTGTGATATATAAATATGCTTGTATACTTGCACTAATTCAGTAGCAATTCCACCATTGCCTATCACTATCACCCGACGAGCATCTCCCAGCTTCTTTTGGAACACCTATTTAAGAGTGGAAAAATGCAGTGCTGCTGTTCAGCGATAAAAATATCAATGAAAAAGTTTTAGTGGCTGTCATTTGAAGTTATAAAGGATTATTCAATGTAAGATGCCTGAAATCAAGAACTTACTTTGACAGTTTCAGTATCCCTTATACCAATTACATATGGGTTATCTTTGGCAATAAGCTGGAAAGAAATAGAAGCCTTGATTGAATTATCTATTTAACAACTGTACATTATAGCAACTGTTTTTGGGATATGTATATTGATACCTTTGGGATGCCTCCTGTACAAATACATAATGTTTCATATGTGTAGTGCACTCCATCAGTGGTTATCACTTTCTGCATCATAACACACGCAGACACATCTTAAGATCAAAATCTGTCTGACATGGTTAACAGATGATGCATATAGCCCTAAGAATACCTACATCATGACAAATATATAGACCATAAAGTTAAATACTGTTTATACCAAAACCATGTCTAACACCAAGCTGACATGCTCACCTTATTTGTTGAATCAAGGCTAGACACAGCTTTGTGAACCACATGTATACTAGGGCACCGGGCTTTGAAATCAAACATAGGTTGTTCCTCCACATCAAACTCCTCCAGTGTTCTGGTTACCTATTGTGTGTCATAAAAATAATAAATTAATAAACAAAAAATATGTTTGTAGAGGCAAACAAATAAACACTGAGAATACCTGATGTGAATTAAACAATGCAAAATCCTGGACCATATCAATTGTTCTTTCATACCTGACATCTGGTATACCCCGTACTCTTAACATCAAAATTGTTTACCAAATTAATTACCGCCCCGAAAAACAGACTTGATGCAACAATCTGGATACAGCAACATACCTTTCTGAAGTTAGTGATAGCCTTAATGAGTGGGGAGGCTGTTAGAAGAAGCACAGATTGATCTGGTTCTAAATGTGAAAGCTGCAATGCAAACAAATACTTGTATCACTGTGGTACCATGTATCACACTGAAGCTTGCACAAATATAACAAGGATAAACCAAATACAAATACAATAAAACATCCATGATAAAAACAGATGTGCTAGTTTGTGAGAAGGAAAGAACCACTGGTCAGTCATCAAATGACCTGCTAAATATTTGGCAGGACGGATAGAAACTAACAATGGCAGTAGAAGTTCTAATCTTTAGAAAATAATTGAAAATCGTTTCTAAGATAAGTGGTTCAATATTAGATCATTGTTGGATGCTGCGGATGTGAAGCACATGCTGTTTAGATTATCAATGTGTAGTTATTACGACATGGTGTACTGCAGAAGATAAAACTTACAGTCTCAGCACAAGTGACCCCTGCAATACTCCCACCAATAATGATGTGCTCAAATCTTAACTCTTCATTGCTGGCCATCTTTAACAGCTGGGTTCAATTACCTGGAAAATATCCAAGAGAATGAATGATGCTAAATACAAAATTTGCATACACAACAATGCACACATTCACTCCTCCTTATATAATATCACAAATTACCAATTTCACTTCACCACTGCAGGGCATGTCCTTACGGGCATACATGTAAACATAAAGCTTTGTTAACAATCAGCAAACTGAAGACTTAGTCTCATCAAAAACACATGTCTAATTCTTAAATACCATTCATAGCTTTATCAAACTAAGAATCATACCACACTGTAGCTTTATTATGGATCTAATTATTTCATGGATCTTACATAGACTTATAACTGCAACATAAAAGAACATCACTTAGATCTTGTGGGGTGTACATAAAAGTAAGAGGACCACTACATCTACATCTCAATCACACCTCCAATCTATGACTGGACATATATATGGCTCATTCTGGAGAATAATACCAGGTACAACTTTACTTTCAAACTGCTAAAATCATCTAAAAATATCCATAATTATTGTTCAAACACCGAGCCAATAGTCTGGTGTGTTGATATCTTTCACAAGATGGTGACTGGAGAATGTTATATCATTTTGCTGTGTAATTTGTGATATTATCTAATTAAATACTATTGATTCATGTGCCATCCAACCAGGCACACCCTTATTACAATCTAATCCAATGACTTTATACACTTTAAGCCCTGACAAAGTTCTCCTTACCCTGACTCTTGTAGTTACTTGCACATCTTTGAAATCATAAGCTCCAAATTTGAACATTTCAAATGACCTATTTTGTATGGCAGAAATGGCTTATATGTATGTTTGTACAGCAGAAATTCAAACATATTTGTAGAGCTGAAATATGACTTCATATTGACTGCTTATAATAAGGAAAGTAGATTTGCAATGAGCTTATTAGTTTAGCAAAACTTGGACTGCATCTGATTTGGATGGCAGAAATGGTAATTGACCCAAAATTAAACTGCTCTTGGTAAGAAATCCAGAATAGTCAAGTGCTTATTATTTTGCAGCTCACAAGACATGTTGATAGCTATGCAGTCATGTTTGATTAAATTCAAATTGACAGCAGCCACCAATGATGGTTGAATACAAATATATTGCACAGGCCTCAGGCAAAGACAACGAACAGTCGAGCATCACTTAGTGGTTGCAAGGGACTTCTAGGCATCAGTGGATGGGGAATTTCTTTTCAATTATATCCTAAGATGGTTTCATCAAGTGTCATACTAAATGCTGTAACCAAGACAAGTCATAGATTGGAATAGCAAATATATTTAAGTACATCTGTACTTAAAGCAGAAAAGTAACTAAATAAGTAGTAGATTTTCCCTGAGCTCATATGGATACCATACACCAGCTCTGTTCATGTTCCATGATCCTAGCTTCCACACTGTTTGAGATTAGCTCCGCCAAGTTTGGGAGCCAGTTCCACAAGATAATCGAAAACAGCTATTGGTGGGTTGGGCTATTTGAGATTGCTGATAACCCAAGGAGAAGAATGGGTGTAATATATCACACTGACTAATGCTTAAGACACACTCATATATAAGACTCACCCCAAATATTGCCTTGAAAATATCAACAAAACGATATTATCAGGGCTCTCACTAGCCAAAAATTATCAAGGGTCCGGGACCCTCAGGTCAAAGTTCCCAAGGGTCCCCAACACATTTCCAGGGTCCATAAGAAACTCGAGGGTCCAACTAGATGTTTATTGATAACTGAACACAAAACCACAACCACCTATGTACAAACATTGCATGCATATTAATTCACTTCCTTCATTTATCAGCAATAAAGTTCATAGCTGCTTTCTGACAGTCAAAGTCCTGAACAGCTGGACCCTCAATCTTGAGGCGCATAAGTATGTCCAGAACTCTTTCTGACAACGAAGCACGTTTGCAAGATTTTGTGACATTTGTATGGAGAAGTTCATGAAGCATCTCAGAATAAAATCTTGCCACTAACTCGATGCTATGCGAAATGCGCAATCGCCTTTTGATGTCCTTTAACTGAGTTTCACTAGCACAGCGTCCAGCACTGCCATGGTAACAAGCCGCCTGGGTGAAGTTCAGTTGGTAAAACATGCTGTGAGTATTTAACGTAATGATTCTATCTGCATATCTCTTCCCAATAGACCATCTTTCGCCAGATAATGTCAATACTCTGAAACCAAACCTTCTCATCACTATCATCTAGACCACAAACGTGACCCTTAATGTTTTGTACTCACCGGCAAGCATTAAAAAGAATAAAGTATGATTTAATTCGCTTACATTCACTGAGTAAAGAAAGTGTAACACCCATACACTGTAGCGCATTTCTTGACCTGGCGGGTGCAGAGTGAGCTTATCAGCTTGCTCTATTTATTCAAACAAGTCAGGAGACGCAACTTATTTTAGTCTGTAGTTTCAACCTGCACTTGCCAGTCGGGCGACGACTTTCGAGTTTTCATATCGCCTGAAGGCAGGCCAATTAACAATCTTGCGAATTTTGTAGCTTTGCATAATGGATGCACGGCATCACAAATCTTGCGCGTCCACGGGACCCGCAGGCCGTATTGACGCGGGCCCACTGCTAGAATCGCGGGTCAGGGACCCGAACCTTGGGTTTCCGAGAGCCCTGTAGTATGTGAGATGGGCCAGGTAGCTGCTCTGCACAACAAGTTACAAGTACCAAGCCTGTCAAGGTGATGTGAATGGGAGTAGAGAAAGATGTTACAACTAGGCAATTATAGGCGATAATTGAGAGATCGAAAGTGGTATACAGCACAGCGCGGTCAGTGGTGAAGTTTCTTTGCCTATTTTACCAGTGGTTACAACATAGGATGCATTGCTGGGGAGTCAGCAGTTACCAGGTTACAGATTGAAGATGGCTGTAATGTGAGGTTTTGTGGCAATGTTGAGGATGACTGTAAACAAATAATATCGTTAGCGAATTGATCACTAACACAACGGAACTTTGACCTACCGCCCTATACGTCGTCACTATAGCAATGAATTACAGTACATACTCTTAGTTGTTTGCTTAGACTATGATATTTTATCACGTGCCGGGCAAGGCACTCGCACTGGTGTTTTGATTTTATAATGTCACCTTGACGCGGATATGAGAGATCGAAAGTAGTCTAGTAAACAACGCAGACGCTGTCAGAGGCGAAATTTATTTGCATTGTGCCAGGCTAATCCAACGAATTGCACTATCACAAACTGTCTCATGATTTCTTCATACCCGCGGCGATTGGTAGCCGCAAATCTTCCGTTTATCGCTCAATCTCCGCAGCCGAAAATTTTTCCCTCTTTGATGCGCTATTTTTAGGCAGATTTTATAGTTCTTCAGTGGATCACAAGCAAATTACAATGTCACCTTAAAAAAAACCCCAAGATCCCCTTTTGCGAATGAGTTTTAAGATTAGTCACGCATCTTACAATTCTTTCGATTGCGCGTTATGATGTATGCAGGAACGCATTGGCTTACTATTTTTCTCGCACGTTCATGATGCCTTCAATGGGAGCTTCAATGATCACGATAATAAAATATCCTCATGCTTGAAATATTTCCATCTATAGAAAACGACATTGACAAGTCCGCGTGACCATGTGAGATCTAACACTTATAGGATTCCTGACTACTACATAAAACAACTGGGCAAAATAATTGATATTGGCAAACTTGCTATATCATGAGATGAATGCTTTCTTTGATATTTCTTCTTGATTTAACACATCATTTGTTGTGCTTTTGTTCATTCCATGGTAGCGTCTCCTGATGACAGGGATTTTTCACTTATTTGCAGATTCACTGCACAGCTTGTTGAAGCGAACCCTCTTAGCGTCGCCATAGGATCTTTCACCAAACAACTAACCCTGCAGTTCTTAGTGTGACTGCAGCTTGGTCCTCTATAGCCCCAGCGAGACAAAAAGATGATATTGCAAATTGATGCCAACAGTTGTAGTTCTGATTATTTGTAAAAGTCTTGATGTACAACATAGAATTATGCACCATGTCCACATGGGCATAATGATGTTGTAAACCCATTTAATTGATACCAAGACAGTATAATATTTACTCTTCTCTGATAGATTGTTAGTTATAAATCCAAGCCATTATGATAAACTTTTAACGTTCATTCTTGCCAGGAATATTGCCATGTTTAAAACAAGACATAGAACACCAAGCTGTAGCAAGCATTACCACCAGTACTCTCTGCAGCTTCGAAGTTTGGTATTCCAGCCTTTATGAAAGTAATTCTTTCACAGCCTCATCTAATGACAAAGTCCCATGCTCAGAAAAACTCCTCATTAACAAGGAATTCAAAATAAGAACAATGTCTTATCACCTATTGAAATACCATTACCTATCTCTATTGTAAGGTAGCTAAATGTCATGATCATCTCTTCAAGATAATTGAAATTGGCTAAAGGACAGAACATATTTCATCTGCAATGTAACTGTTACGTGTAGTGTGATAAATAAACACAATATCTCCATTGGGCTGTTTTATTAACAGATAGCTGGATGTGAATGGTGGTGAGAAGGTCAGACATTAAGATCAATAACCAAAGCCTTCAATGACCTTGCTTTGTTTCTGGACCTTAGCAGTAACATTGCTGAGAGCCTGGCTTCGCAGTTTCTGTTGAAAAGATACGGAATGAAAATGATTAGCACATCAAAATACTACAAGATCAGTGTTACATGCAAATTTTGGATTTGTAAATATAATGGTAGATAAGAAATAAAAAAAGAAAAGATAAGCACTGCACATAATGAATTAGAAAAAAAAGATCTTGATAAATTGTTCACCTTTTCAGCCATCTTTGCTTTGTAGTATTTGGCGCTCTTTAGCTTCCTGCGAGCCTCCAGAGTGGCAACAACATTCTGATATTTCCATCCAACCTCATGCGACAGACGGTTGAGGTTGCAGAACTAAATTCAATGCAACAAAAAAACAGAGAACAGGTCATTTACAGTAGCTAAAACTGCTGGGGAAAAAATCTGCAATCTATTTCCATTTAAGTTGTTAAAACTTGAGTATAGGTTAGACAACAATAAAAACCAATAATCTGGTGATACAATATGCCAGGCATATTCAAACCAATAACAGGGTGATGCCTGCCATTTTAAATATTTAAGTTAAGAGACACTGACCTTCCTGCGAGACTTCAGTCTCAGCACTTTGAGAGCAGATGGGACTACCATACGCTTCTGCTTGTCATAAGGGGCAGGGATGCCCTCAAAGCACTTGAGGCGCTCTAGAGCCTCCTTCCCTCTGTGCAGCTTGTGAGGCAACATTCCTGGTGAGAAAAAATACGCATTAAGGACCAAGTTTTGATTATAGCAGGGAGATTTCAGTGATGATCTGGTGAGCTCAGTTGGTGGTACATGTATTGTTCTCAGGCAGCACAGAGTGCCATCAAACCGGTGGGTGAATGTAATCATCATAGCTCACCGCTTCCAAAATAATGCAAATAAAAAACCACACTTAATTTGTCTCCCTTATGCTTTGAAAATATACTACAAGAATAAACTGTACCAAGAAGAGTGGAACTGTTTCAGTGTTGTCAATTCAAATCAGAGATTGTCATACAATGTAGGTAAGATGTGTTACATCATCAACAGTCTCCAAGAATCCTCACAACATTTGTTTTTTTTATTATTAGTTATTTTATGATGGGGAATCAATAATATTATAAGTCAAATCATTAACCCTATAAAGATCTTTTGCATCAGGTTACATATAAAACAAAAAGGGTCTAGAGCTCAGTTGGTGGTACATGTATTGTTCTCAGGCAGCACAGAGTGCCATCAAACCGGTGGGTGAATGTAATCATCATTGCTCACCGCTTCCAAAATAATGCAAATAAAAAACCCCACTTAATTTGTCTCCCTTATGCTTTGAAAATATACTACCAGAATAAACTGTACCAAGAAGAGTGGAACTGTTTCAGTGTTGTCAATTCAAATCAGAGATTGTCATACAATGTAGGTAAGATGTGTTACATCATCAACAGTCTCCAAGAATCCTCGGGACTTCCAGCGACATTTTGTTTTTATCACAATCATTTTATAATGGGGGTTATGGTGGAAGTGACAATAATATTATAAGTCAAATCATTAACCATATAAAGATGGTTTGCATCAGGTTACATATAAAACAAAAAGGGTCTAGAGCTCAGTTGGTGGTACATGTATTGTTCTCAGGCAGCACAGAGTGCCATCAAACCGGTGGGTGAATGTAATCATCACAGCTCACCGCTTCCAAAATAATGCAAATAAAAAAAACACTAAATGTGTCTACCTTATCCATTAATAATATACTACAAGAATAAACTGTACCAAGAAGAGTGGAACTGTTTCAGTGTTGTCAATTCAAATCAGAGATTGTCATACAATGTAGGTAAGATGTGTTACATCATCAACAGTCTCCAAGAATCCTCACGACATTTGTTTTTTTTTATATTATTAGTTATTTTATGATGGGGAATTAATATTTTAAGTCAAGTCATTAACCCTATAAAGATCTTTTCATCAGGTTACATATAAAACAAAAAGGGTAAAGAGCTCAGTTGGTGGTACATGTATTGTTCTCAGGCAGCACAGAGTGCCATCAAACCGGTGGGTGAATGTAATCATCATTGCTCAGTCTTTAGAATATTTCCCACCTCTCATATAAAATCTGTTCTTTGACATCTGCTAAAAGATGAAACTTGCCTAATTTATAGCTATCAACCTGTAAATGCATAAACCATGAAGCTCAAATTGGATATATAAAAATCAAAGGACAACACCAATGAGAGCACCCAACATAAGTTCATCCCAGTGTACCTCACCTCTTACTGTTCTCCAGAAGATCTTGCTGGGAGCACGGAAATGATAAGGACCCCTTTTAGGATTTGTGTTGTGTCGCTTACGCAGGAAGTCAAGATACTTCACTGTCAACAGAACAGTAAATTTTAGATGCCAGCAAGGTCCAAGTTACTAAATGAATTGTCAATACACTACCGACTGCATCAGAGGAATGGGTTTAGTCACAATCTATCATACAATGTAGGTAAGTGGTCTGATCATCATTTACAGTCGGTATACTTAAGGCACTAAATATATAATATGCAATATAAAATTCAACTTACACTTGTTCCTGTAGAAGTTACCAGAGATATTAATCCCCTCACATCTTACCACCACCACACGCTGGCCTGAAAATCAAATCACATCAAAAAGAGAATGAACAAATTTTGAACAAGCGCACTATTTGTTTTCTACAAAACCGGGCTTTCATAATCATGCATGCCCATCAGATCCTTAAGTTATATACTACAACACGTTCTTCATTTGGATGGGTTTATATGACAATACAAAAATATTAGGTACCTTGGAGAATGGTCTTGGCCACTATGGCTGACAGGCGACCAAGAAGGTGCCCACGACCATCAATCACTATAGGCTGAAATCACATGGCTTTCAATCAGGAATCGTAGTATTTTTCAAGAGCAGCTTTTCATCCAGAGAATAATCAGCAGCTAGGCTAAAATGACCCTGGTTGATCATCTTTAGATTTTCATTGCAACTAACTTTATCATACAAGGGTTGGACATTAACAGACTTTTCCGACGGGGAAATAGCTATTTTACCAAAACGGTATCACAAAACTAAACTACACTTCAGCGACTTCATTTAACTCAATTAACGACGTTTGACCTATGCAGCATATTTTGTTTTTTTGGCAACACGTCATAATTAGGTGGTATGCAGTACGTCAAATGACAGAGAATGACATCTTTCCAGTCCAACGTGTATCCAGGATAGAAACAAATATTAGTTGATTATGCATAAAATCGGAAATATATACAACAAAATTCCGCCATATTAATAAATCTAAAAACTTGCTCCGTTTTAACACACAAATAAACATGATTATACATTCTAGTGGCAGAATATATCAATGTTTTTCTTGAAAAATTTTCATACACACCTTCAACTGGAAACCCATGATACCGGAAAGAGAGATGAACGGGGGAACCTTTAGGAAATGCACGGACAGCGGAAGTAGATTTTCGACTGGCTCTGAAAACGAAAATACACTGAGCACTGTGCGTATTTCCGCCCATGTCATTCTTAGTCGCGAGAGGGGGTGCCAGTCGATGTTTGTTTTTCGCTCCTAACTGAAGGGTGCTATGCCTCTGACCGATTTTAATTACCAGTTCTGAGTGAAATCCAGTCACATCGAACCTTACTTTAGTGGTGCGGACAACCGTGGGTAACGAACTCTGCCACCTTTGAAAAACATGTGAACTGTGCAGTGCGAACGTGCAAATTCAACCTGGCTCGCTAAGGACGCATGTCGTTTAAACCACATGAATAACGTGCCGGGCGGAATGCAAACGAGTACAAATGTGCTAATAAGCTACAGGCAATCATAGACGTCGGCTTAGACCCAATAGTTTTCCAAGCTTAAACATTAGTATCTGATACACCCGCGTGCGCAATACCAGCGCTGTTCTTGGATGGCCGTGTTGATGCGTTATATCATTTGTTAGATCACCGATTTCTAAAGAAAATCACTGTGTTTGCAAAATAGCTATACAAACAGTGAACGACAATACAAAAAAATAATTATTAACTTGTACAGAACTAGAACCAGTAAATCATGAACGGGACAGAATACAACAAATAACAACATATTGGCCAAGAGATATAAAGATGAGTCTTTCCTAAATGTCTAGTAAGCCAAATTCTAAATAAATTTCAGTTGTGCGAAATGAGTTCTGGGTAATTGTATCCATACACCAAGTACATTCGCCACAGTATATGCAACTCATCGGCTGTGATAACTGCACAACCAGCGTTAAGAAGGTCGAAATATTTGGGACAACGTGCAACCTTGAGTGATTTAGGAAATCTAGTAGATTAATCAACTTGGAGATCGGCAAGCACTTCAGTCAATCTGTCGTATTTCACAATGTTATTATATCGAATCAAACATGGACGTCATAACTGATAAAAATGGAGCCAATGAGGATTGAGTGGCGTCCGTTTCCTCGCCGGAGTATTTAGGTCAGAAATTCTTTAAAAGTGACATCGTTCCCTTTTTGTAATGATGTCTGAGTGGCAATTTTTTTCGATATTTGTCGTACTATTTTTCGACCAAAAATGAATTGGAAATATGTGCTGTATTTCTCTGTAAACTTGTTTTTATACGCCGAGAATAGTCGTTCAAGTGGATTTCGCACAAACATAAATTTGTAATAGTTCTTCGATCTCGACTGAATTTCCTTGGACGAATACGTATTTAATGATCTCAAATATTTATCCTGTAGAGTTCCGTGTACTTCTTTCCTGGTCATAATGAGCATAATTCGCTTCCATTTGGTTCAAGTAACTTATGGGACCTGCAGTATAAGCAATTGACATCATCAACGAAGAGGTGTCGAAACATTTCTGGCTGAACTGCAGCGTTTTTGTTGTCAATATTCTTACATACTTCTTCAACTCTTGCTTGAAGCCTTTGGACAAGTGATATATTTTCCTCTGCCCAATCATCCGCTCTCTCCTACAACACACATAACACAAGTGTCAGCGTATACGCTTAACGGACCCATTAATGTAACAGACACCACCTTTCGTTGTACTGTATGTTCGCGGTGCGTCTATGCAAGGAGTTACTCCTTGGTCTATGGTGCTGTATTCAGTGAATACCTGCCAACACTTGTAAATATGTTACAGTGCACTAACCATATTGATGTCGAACAGGTCACCCACCTGTAGCCCTGCGAAACAAGATGCACTCACATAAAAACATACTCACGCTTTATTATTGTGAAGCATATTCGAAGTATAGAGAGTATCTTCATAAATAGTTATAGCATGTGATCATAATGGTAGGACCACTATAATACACCAAAGCGCCGCTGGATTATGCGGTGTCCGATCATAGGGATTGGAGGTGAGCGTTGGCGGGCGTTCACAAAGTGTCTATGCGTCTGCTCCCGCCTGGGGTTGCACACTTCTACGGCTCCAAAGGTGGTCATCAGTGATAGGAAATGCTTACCGCCCCCGCACCCCAATATGAATGATTATAATTGATTGACTATAAATTCATATGAAGCATTATGCACCCCTAGGATAAGTTCAACCAACCTATTTTAGCCACTTCCTGTAGCGGTACCTTATCGTACAAATAAATGAACATCCATGAGTAAGGGGGTGATAAAACCAACTCCAACAAGCAATGAACATTTCACAGGCATCTTGCATCTTGCATTCAGTGTCTTCCTTGGGTAAATATATTATTCTGGCCCGAACTGAAATTAACAAAGCCAAGAAAGGTTCAAATTTAGACACAAATTAGGGCATCTAGACAGATATGTATGTGTTGTTATTTGCCGGCACATATGTTTTTCCCTTGTTGTTTATCACTACTTGAGCTGAAATACCTAGCATGGTGTATTATATAATATCACACTGTTAAAGATTCATTCTTTCATCTGTACCCATTTATCTTGCTTTGGATAAGATGAAGTGCTGATGTGAGGCAGATTGAAATTCAACTGTACCGAAGCCGAGATTTGCATATGTTATCGGTTTGGAATCTTCAGTTATTTAACAAAAAGATATTCGCTCTTAGAAGGGCATATAAAGCCTGTTAACAACATGCATGAGACAAGCCTCATTATCATCACCTACTTGTTCACGCATATTCACTGCTACGATAAATACACATTATCAAGTGAATACTGGTGTATATTCGATAGATTCCCAGATATTGGAATGACGGCACGAAATACAATACCAAAGCTCTACTTTGGCATTCACGTATATTAACTATAATGTTTCTTACCATGTGTCTACTTCACCAGGTAAAAGAATGCTTCCGATTCTGAAGGTTAAGTGAGCTTCAAATTTTACGCCTGCAATTTTATCCTAGTCCCAGCCTGCAAAAGGCCGCGTAGGTTGCACGAGATAGATAACCAGACCCTTCAAAGGAGAGAATTACCGGTACACAAACAACGAGTCACTAAAAATTATACAACCATATGAAGGAAGTATTCGGACAGAATTGAAGGACATGAAAAAGTGTGACCATCCTTATTAATTCGATATGTGACCTTCCTTATTAATTCGATTTGATTTTATTAACCATATTAAGCGTCGTCAACCAGTCATAATCCCCGAACCTCTCAAATACCAAACCTTGATATCTTTAGTAAATGTTCCGAACGGTTTAGATTCCAAATTAAATAGTCCCAGTGTAGCAAGTAGAGGCCTTTGAAGTAACCATTCCCAACCCGTCTTCAATTAAAGCTAAATGTAATTGTACCTCCATGCTTACTGACGACGCTACACATTTGTATAAATACCTCCGTCACCATAAGTAAAACACATTCTGTATTCGGGCAACGATATAGTCACCGTCGTACGGACCAAGTTGGAAGGCTAACTCATTACGGCACGTAGCAGTCTGGAATTCCAGCTCAGCAGTATCCTCTGGACATCACCAGAGTTACTCAATACCACAGTTTTGTAATTTATATTCGGACTTGAGGGATACGAAATCCGTACCCCCACATTCAGAAATAGACATCCGTTTTCCAGTTACGATTCAATTGACGTCTCGTCTTCATCTCTACGACCATAAAGAGTGCCGACGTTCACGGTGAAAAAAGACAGAACCGCCTGAAAACAATTTTTGCAGATTGAATGGAAAGATAATACCACTAAGATTGGCTTAAAACCGGTAGTTGTAATTATTGGCAGATGGATATTAAAACTATGACGTTCTTACAGTCTTGGCAGGAATAAAACTGCGGGTTCACAGTCTGCTAGGAGAGAAGCTTAATGCATAAAACTGACGTTGAATATGGCTTTGTGAAACAAAAATACCCTAAAATGACGGGTCAATTAAGTTCCTGGGTAATGCCATGAGAAATAGACAAGAGGCAATGCATAGCGTAGACGAGATCTCTTCAGCTTGTGAAATGCAGCTGAAGCAATGCTTAAAATTTGATCAGCGCAAGACCATAATCTCATATTACTAAGGTCGGGGGGGGGGGGGGAGGGCCCCAACTAACCCTGGTTTTGGTTCGAGGCGCCATATAACACATAACTCATTAGTGATGGTGTGCCGTTAAACCCTATACTCACTCACTCACTAGTTTGACACTAGCCGTAATTTGGTGCGAGTGTAGGCATCGCTACATTTGGTCAAAAATCACAGATTTGGTCACAGGAAACAAAAAATCTGGGAGGAGAATCTTTAAGGTAACTCTTGTCTGTTACTATGCACCCATCATACTACCCCAAACTGTATTCAGTATACCACCATCGGCGTTATAACTATCTACAACAATTTAGTGTATATTGAGATCACGTTAAGCCAAAAATCTCACTTTGGACCCACTGAAACAAAAAAACCTGGGAGGGGAACCCTAAAGATAACTCTTGTCTAATGCTAATCAAATAGTAGGATACCCCAAACTGTATTCAGTATACCCCAGTTATAACTATCTAAAACCATTGAAAGCTATGTATATTGAGATTAATTCTATGTTTGGCTGATGTAATTGTTTGTGAGAAGTAAGCAGCTTAAGAATATGTCTGTCTTATACTTATATTTCTTCGTTATTTATACTTATGTGACTCCTTCGTGTATAGGAATATTGTTGCTGCCTTGTAGTTGCTTGAGTGTGGACCAGCCAGAGAAAACACACGAGTCCAGGAGTTGAGTTCTTGTTGGTTTATTCAAGTTTAGCTTATTAGCTTTTCTGGAATCTCGGTCAGAATCTTGTTCAGATACTTCGTCTCTTCGCTAGGTAGCTCTCCCTGATTTCCAGCGAGTCCAGCTATTTATTGGTTCCAATGCCCGGGACCCCACTAACAGCTGACCTCCCATTGGTTCAGGTATGGCCAGCCTCCTTTCTCAAAGGTCTATGCCCAACGGTCCACATGGGGCGTGGACTCGTAAGGTCTAGGCCAATGGGAACGGCACCAGCCAAGACTGCTTATCAGGGTCACACCCCCGTCTTAAGGGCGGAGGTTGACCCGGGCTAGTGTAAACATGTCGTGCTGATAATTGAAAAGGGGGAAGGCTTCAAAAGTCAGAAGAGCCAGATTAATATCATAGCATCTGACCCTAGATCGGTGAGAATCATATCTTTATATAACATTCAGAAAGACATTCATTCGTAAAAATATATTTGTGAGTATGATTCCACTAAATGCTTGGACACCTTCATTACATTTCGTAATCTCACTTACCCAGCCGATATATAATAGAATGACCTTTCAGGTCATCAATAGTGGAATCATTATCGCAATCACAGGGCCTAACATTGGAACACAAGAGAGGGTTATTATCCTCTTTAGGAACATGGATATAGTTCACCTCACTCAGGGATGACTGGTCTACTCTTCCTCGAAATGTTTAGACCATACCCTGGTGTTTGACTGTACCCTCGCACTGGACTGCACCCTGGCATTTGACTTAACCCTGGCTCTGGCCTGCACCCTCTCATTTAACTGTATCCTGGGACTAGGCTGAAACCTGCCACTGGACTGCACCCTTGCATTTGACTGAATCCTGCAACTGGACTGCAACCTGACATCACTACTCTGTGCCTTGCTAATGGTCAGCACTCCATCACCGCATTCCACCATACCACTGGTATGCATCTTACCACTGCTCTGCACCATACCACTGCCCTACACTATACCACTGATCTGTACCTTACCACTAGTGTGCACCCCACCACTGCCTTGCACCCCAGAACTAGCACACGATTGCGACGGACTCTTGTGGCTTGACGGATCATCAGAGTCAGCAATCGAACACTCTCTGAACTTATTCTGCTTCATGGACCTTTCAACCTATACAACCACTGAAAGAGGCTCATGAACAGTCAGCATGGGTGTAGATCTACAGTTTTCCACAAACACAATGCAATAATAAACCATGCTGAAGTTTAGGTTGACAAAGGCAGAGGACAGACTTTTTGGTCGTCCAACTCCATGTTTAAATCCTTCGGAAGGATTGCATCGCGCATATTTCTGGCCAACTGTTTCGTTCCAACGACATTGATGTGCAGGCCGTCATATGCTGGTGGTACAGACCTATTGACTGCATTCCGCTGTTGAATGATCCAGCCACAAACACGTACATATGGTGGGGGGGGGACACAATCTATCAGAGGGTTACTTAAGGTGCATGCGACGTAATGATATAAGCCAGTGAGTGTAAATACTGAAATGCCACAAGTGTAACAGATATCTGAATATCACGACAAGTTACAAGATAAACACATTGAAGGCATTACCCAGCTTTGCAAACAATATTGATACTATGAATTGTTCATTTGCTGTATTGATTAAATTTAGTAATTTAGTGGCCCGAACCATTTGTTGGAGGGGATAACTTGACATGATGTTGTTTTAAAAGCCACCCACAGTATATATGGACTTATGTAGAAAGTAGCAAATTGACGGTACAATAATATGTTTTTAAGCTACTGACACACGTCTATAGCCTATATGTTTTGGGAACGCCAGGAATGGACTTGTGTTATCAGTGTCACCAATTTTATTGATCAGTTAATACTTACAGACTGTAATATAAAAATATTTTTAAAAAACCACAGAATAAGGACATATCCCATGCCTCTCCTCAGCTTCTGTTTCTAACATCCGGTTTGTTGCATCAAGCAATCGACATCGAACTTTTTTGTCCTGGCACAAGCATATATGATAACCCAAGCGTCACCTTTGTGAAACTTGTATGGCACAAACCAAGGTTAACTGGCCCAATTATTAAGCAGTATTTACACACCAACCTAAAATAGAATTCAACAAATGCTCTCAACATGGATAAAAAAAAGGAAACAACACCCTTAAGGTTATCAATAAGATTGACAATGACGAACATAAATTCACCGCAAAAGCATAAAATATTGACACTAAAATAGCACATCTTAATCAGTTAACATATGACATTTGCCCTTGCTTGGTATAGTCTGGAATAGCATATGCTAGTGGCTAAGGAAGTATGCTAACATTTTCATCGTCAATCATTTCTCAATGTTTGTTATGATATCAGTAGTATGTGCATTAGCAAGACTAATGGCACTGCAAGATAATGTGATATACATCTGAAAAACAAATATGAGTACAGATATATAGAGAATCATATATTTCATTATATGATAATCATTTAGGTCAACACATTTGATGACATACTATTATAAAAGCTATTCAGCACGTAGCAGACGTCATTTTAACAAAGATAAACCGCTATGATTTAACTACTGATATGATAACTGACTCAGTATTTCTTGAAATATTTGTCAAAGTGACGGGATCACTAGTCAATCAATTATGGAGTATATGAACAGCAAGGAAAAAATGACCTGTGATTAATTTGAAGGATAAGAAAAATGAAAAAATCCTGTTTTATAACAAAATAAGATATCCTGAAATTAGGAACCAACTTGGTATATTGAAAACCACCGCATTAACATCACGGTATTATAACTGTGAGATTGTTATCAAATTAATGAAATAATCTAATGGTTCACTAACAGTGATTAGGATAATCTTGAGACCAAATCTCACCAGCAATGATTCTCTGCCAATCGGTCTATCAACGTAAGCATTCGTACATGTCATGTGCCATGCTGTCTGACACTTCCTTCCTCCGAGCTAGCGCTTTCTGGATGCCAAAACCAAGTGATTAGTGCTTGATGAGCAGTTCAATCCTGATGGTAGTCTTCAGTTTCTTAATTATTAATTTATTATCCAACAACCACGAGACAAATATTTCTCTGTGAATAGGAAGGGTGCCATGCTTGTGATGCAACAGATATTTTACATATTACCATTTCTATAATCTTTTACCGGTTGAATATTCATAAGCTAGGAAAGATGATTATATAAGTAGAGAGGTCACCATGCTTGATGTAAGTTCGGTTGCGAGGTATGACAATTATCGATAATATTGAGCTATACAGTTCATGTCATACCTTCTTTGATGTTTTTTCGGGAATTCCCTGGTATTCACTACATTCGTAATTTTCCTCATCATCGCTCATGCGTTGTCCATAGAGTCTCCGCTCTTTCTATAACGAAAAATGGTCCAAAATCACAAGAAGAAATGAGCCATAATAAATGCGCATCAAGTTGAAGGCCACTTGCCTGCTGCACCCTTGCAAGATTATTCTCCATGACACCCACTCGTCCAATGTAACCATCGTAGTCTTGCTCATCTTCATCTCTTTAAAACAATGTTGTATTTGATAAGCCAAAATACCCAATCACCATTAACCAACATCATTACAAACATTCATGTCACTAGGCACTATATAAAGATTTAAGAGAATGATTCAATAGTTTCAATTGTCTGTGACAGTAGCAACGAAACCATAATCACCGTCATGAATGATTATGCTCACTACAAACGATTATATGGCCATCAAGAATAACCATCACTGTCAACAATAACCACCCTTAACAATGACATCCCTCAACAGTAACCACTTACATCAACAATAACAACCTAATTCCACAATAACCACCACCTTCAACAATAATCACCACTTCCAATAACAGCCTCACTGAACAATAATCGGAACTATAACCATCAGGAATAACACCACCACAAACACAGCAATGCAAACATCCACTGTTGACATTATCATATACATATAGTACAACATGAAAACTTACGTCCTCACATTTCTGTACAATAGCCTCTGATTCATCAATGCATTCATGCGTGATGACGTATAGCTTCCCTTTAAGGCCAACCCAGCTGAGGCTTTAGCTGCATTCGCTTGAATGACAGGCCTGTTCATTTCTGAATATTTCAATTGACAAAGTGAAGGATACATTAACCACTCTTTGGAAGGAATATGAGTGTTATAGAAATCTGGGAGTTGTGAATATGGGGAAGGTTTAATATTGAAACCAAATTTGACATTAATTTGAACAATGAAGGCCATACAGGAAAAGCTATTATCCACTGTCATTTGGTACGTATTTAGATTACTGGATTCATTACATGGTCATCTCACTCACCTTTCTCCACCTGTTCACGGTCTGAGGTCATAGGTTTGGTCTGTGTGATAACCCTCAGCCCCCGAGCCCCTTCCGTATCAGTATACTCTATCTGGAGCTGGAATGGAACTTCTGGCAGCGTTTCTTGCCCACGGGCTGAGGCACATGCTCCCGAAGAACTGGCTTCTTCTTCTGCTACAGTGTCTGATTTGTCTTCAGATGGTTTTTCTTTCACACAAATTCACTACACTTATTCATCAATGATGTCCATTAGAGAGCCGTGACTTTAACATGCATAAAGCACAGAGTGCTGAATCGACTAACCCATTGATGTTATACAGTAAGAATTGGCACAAATATCAGTGATGTAAACAGCACCTTTCTCTTGGGTTTTCTTTTTCTGTTTGTTGACACCATATTCAAAGGTGATTTCAGTCTTTGAAGTTACATTTCCAACTTCCTTAACCAATTGATGCCCACGCCTAACTCCCCCCTCTTCACGGAAGTAGCTGTCCACAAGCAGCAACAAAGGACACTGATGACTTATTATCGGTCAACTTTATGCATATTAAACAGATTGTAATTGAAACTGATTTGATGAAATAATATCCAATAATGCAATGGCAAGAAAGGGGTTGAGTGATATACCACAGTCACCTTGATTCCAAATCAAATGATTGGTTAACGATAAAGCATGATTGAGTGAAAAAGACCAAGCAATGAGGGCACGAGAAGTCAAATTTAACTTGTCTTTGTTGATGTCACATTATTCTGATTTGTGTCTTAATTATCACACGTACAGATTTTTATGCACAATCAATGTTGCAAGGACATTGGTTGCAATGATGGGGTCTGCCAAAATATTGCCAAATTCTTGGGTGAGCTTTAAAGGGTCTACTATGTTCACCTACAACAGATACAACAGATTCAAGTTAAAAATCAGCGAAAGCAACCAACATTTCCTTTAGATGAAAGTAAAATCCCAAATCACGTGAGAGAAATTGTACCAGGATGCACACGATTGAAAAAGAGCTCTTAAGAATATATAAAACACCTGGCCTCCAGTAGATTGCGCCAATTTTCCAAGTTCGACCAGCTGACATGTTGTATCTTTTATACTAGTCACTGAGATAGATACCCTATTAACACAATAACACCATCAAATATAAAACACAAAAATATCACATACAACACACAAAAACAGGCTAAACATTCCTGCAAGTTGTTGTCAGTTAGTTACCTGCAGGTAAGGTCCAAGTTATGAATAAAAACCAACCCTTTTTGTGAAGCCATTTCAGCTGTCTTGGAGTAAAATTCATGAGCCTTTTCATAGGCATCATCATTTTGACCAACGTCCAAACTTCCTACCCCGACATTAGCCATGCCATCAGTACAGATGATGACCTTTGACCCCGGTACCTGACCAGCCATAGCTACGGCAACCAGAAGTGCTGGGCCAAGAGAGGTTTGTCCACCTTCTTCAAGCCTATGGATACAGTTTAGTTGTCTCTTTAGGAAGATTGTTAATGAAATACAAATACAATGGGGCATAGCAATGTATAATCAATGCATTCATCAATTTGATAATCTCTAGTCATGATGAGTTGTACCTTACGTAGAAATGATGACACTTAAAATGACTCACTCAAAGACCTTGTCACTCAGTGTTGTCCGAGATGAAGAAATAGATTGCGGAAGCTGTAGAGTTGTTCCAAGTGCTAACAACTCGTCTTCTTTGTTTAGTTTGTCCCCAGCAATGTTTACAGGTTCACTGGACCCGTCACCAACCACACATACCTAATCAACAGTACACGGGGATTTGGTCAATAATAGGAAGATACATGAGATGTTGATGGAAAAATATCCAATAACTTAGTGCATCATAAAAATACAGCTGATGTAAGCAGAAACGATGGCCCATTGTAGGCACAAATGCACTTGATCAAATACACTTTAATACCAAGACACAGAGTAGAATCCATACAACAGAGAATACTGATAAATGTTATCGTGATTTTAACCTAATCTTACAAGATAATGGAGCCAAATATTCATTTTCTTTTCATATGATTACAAAACTGTGCTAAACTGCCTAAACTTGCTCAACACTGTAAGTGTGAAATCATGATGCCTTTTTTGGCTCTTTTGTTTCCAATCATAATGATTTGCAACAAGTCACCAATGAGTCCAATGAATGGCATACAGCCATCAGCCTACCTCGCTACTGAATGCTAGCAGAGCCACTCTGCGGTCAGGATATTCTTTGCCAAGTTCTTGTAATTGATGATCCACCGCTGCCTGTACACTCTGTAGGCGTGATAAAAAAGTGACATTTCTCCTCTGGCCTGGCAGGAACTGGTCTTCATGCTCCACGTTCAGTGACTGTAAGCGGGCTAGACGATCACCTCGCATATGCACATGCCCAGCAATCTGGAAATGGAGAGTACGTTACTTCACAGTATCACAAAATGATTTGACAAAATATGAGATCAACTAGAACTAACTCATTTGGCAATTACACAGAGCCAATAAATTGTATAGCTATACGTGGCTAGTGATGAGATTTCAGAGTTGTAGGTAAGCTGAATAAAGATTTTGAAAAATTAAAAAAAAACCTCAGTGGTAACACACATGCTCCCTGATGTGTCAATGCAAAATATAATGAGTGTTTGGTCTGTGCCGGAGCGTCCGCTGGCTTGAGTAGAGGGAGCTGGTTCTAACATGTAGGTCACATCATCTTTTGTTGGTTTCTCCTCCTCCATGAGGTCAACTAAGGTATGCTCCCCACAAAATTCACACTCCCACACCTTGTAGAAAAAAGCAAGTAAGTACCCAATAGTTTTGGGCATAGATCATACATTTTTGATCAGCGATAAAAAAATGCAGTCTGTATATTTCATTTGCTTTGATGTGTTTGGATGACCATGGAATTGTGCTGTAATTATGTCAAAATTCTTGGTTGAATATATGATCTCACCTCTCGATCTGATTCAGGTGAGTCCTTTGCAAGTTTGCTGACATATGACAAAACAACAGAGCAGTTGGAACACTTCACTGTGTCTCCAGTGTGCATATTGCTGGGAGCAGTCAGTTGATCAAACTTGACAGATATGATATTGGTATCAGCCCTTCTCCATTTCTGACCAGAATGCTTTTGAGGTTTTGATGCACTTGACTTGCGTTCTTTCATCCAGTGAGGAACTTTCTTACCTTCATTGGAAGAAGGCCTGGGGATTGGGGCAGATTTTGGACTGATCGTTAGTTCACCTTTGGGTCCCCCTTGTTTGCCATGGACCATTTGTTTGATTTTCTGGCCAAGTGAGGATCTCCCTGAATACCAAAAACGTGATCACGAAGCAAATATACAAATCCCTATAAATAATAGCATGTAATCTGCATGTAATTGTAATAAGGAAAATATGAGAATACTAACATGATTTAGGAGGTTGTTGTTTGGATGGTGGTGATGGAGAAGGTGCAGAAAGTGTACCAGGTGGTTTCCGAGGACTGGATGCAGCAGAATCTGACTCTGTGTCATGACTGCAACAAGTGAATTATTGAGTTGTGTAACATTTACACATATAGCCAAGTGGAATTCAGCAATGGTAATAAAATATGCGATATTTTGTTACATTAAAAGGTCATGATTAAAATAATTATAGCACGTTTCTAACGATTTGATCCTTTGTGGACTGGACATTAAGTCATAACCAATACCAAAAGCATTAGGCCATTGACTCATTAAAATGCCTTGAAATCTAGTAGGCATCGAATCTCTTCTGTGCTTGATAAGAATTACAATTAAACGTTACGACAAGATTGAATCATAACCTTCATGGTTTTGCATAGCATTCAGTGGCATGCTTTTATGTGTAAAATATATCACATTGGACATTACACGGATCAGTTTATTCAATAAATACTCGAGGGTCAGGGGTTATGAAGAGCTGATTTTTAGTTCGCAAGGAGCACAAGTGAGATCCATAAGATATTTAGGGCGGCTGGTTTAATTAAAGAAAAAAAACATGCCATCAAAAAGCTTATGGACAGACGGACAGACAGATAGACAGGCGAGGTAAACGAGCGAGAAGTCCTGCAGAATGGCAGAGCGACCAAATCACAAGGATTATATTTATTGTAATCCCCCAACATTGAAAGTTACCCTATTAAACAAACTCGAGCTGTTTTACATGGTAATGTATCATGCATACAGACCAGACCAACAGTCGATCGGGTACTTCCTTGTTGTCAAGCTCCACTTGGTTCAAAAGACCTAGTACAGACCAGTACAGTGTTTATATGAAACGATTTCTTAAATTATGATATTGTACCTCGTCCTTGGGAGCGCTGTGTTCATTCCCTCGTCATATTCATCTTCAGACACAGACTCTTCGTCCGACTCTTCATAGTCGTACACATACTTGGAACCGAAATTCATTTTCCGCCATCAAAGTCTACAAGGAAGAAAGCAAGGTATTTTGCTGTATCGACAGTTCACTTACTTGTATAGAAGGGTGACCCAGTTCTAATTATAGATCCAAGAACTCAGCCCCAGACGTAATCAGGGCGTGGATAGGGGTGAACAACGCTGCTACATTTAAAACCGCCGTTGAAGTTAAAGACCTTCGTGTGTTTAAATATAGCTTTGATTCAGATATTACATCATACCCCAAATATTGCTTGCTTATTTTAAGCCAGGTATTAGCAAGATGCATCTCCCATAGCAAATTATGTATGTATGTATGTATGTATGTATGTATGTATGTATGTATGTATGTATGTATGTATGTATGTATGTATGTATGTATGTATGTATGTATGTATGTATGTATGTATGTATGTGTATGTGTGTGTGTGTGTGTGTGTGTGTGTGTGTGTGTATGTGTGTGTGTGTGTATGTGTATGTATGTATGTATGTATGTATGTATGTATGTATGTATGTATGTATGTATGTGTATGTACGTACGTACGTACGTACGTGTACTGTACGTACGTACGTACGTACGTATGTATGTATGTATGTATGTATGTATGTATGTGTGTATGTGTGTATGTGTGGGTACGTGCGTGCGTGCGTGCGTACGTACGTACGTACGTACGTACGTACGTAGGTGGGTAGGCATGTATGTATGTATGTACATCAATGTATATATGTATGTTGTATATGTGTGCTTTTATGTCTGTATGTGTATATATATTCCTATTATTAAGAAAATCCCTTTTATTGAATGGATCAAAAGGGACATCAAGTAATTAGGAAATGCACACATATGTGGTGATAAACGAGAAATCGTGCTAGAGGGTAAAAAAGTTCGGAATTAATTTACGGGATCATTAAGGCGAGATCACATTGTAGCCTAAAAAATAGTCTTCTGACCGCATTCAAATGATTGCCAAATATTTTGGTTTGTAATCAATCGTAGGTTCCGCGTCGATGTCTTCGTTGAACAGACGGACTTGGATGCTGAGAAGTTTGACTTTTTGGTGTGGTTATTTAAAAAGAGTTTGTACATGTCTATTTTGATCTCTCCTTGTACTGTTCGGTCGGCTGTGCCGTTATTTTAGTTCGTTGCTGACGGTAATAGTTAGCACATTTGTTACTTCCATTTATAAGAGTCGCAGCCCCAAACCTTCCTCATTTCGAACCTCCTGCGTCTATGGCAGTAATGTTTGTCATTTAATTATCGGAATGGATTAATCAAAACTCAAGGCTGGTTGTTTGTCAGACAGCGAAGTACCGACCACCACCACCACCACCACCACACCCTATATGATCCATATATTCGTCCCGTCGATAGGTCCAATTTCAAATTTCGCTGTGCTTTTTATTGGAATTCTTTTGTTTCATCGATTCTATTTATATCAGTGGTATATATACTTGGGGGCGCACCACACGACAAACCACGCTTCCTAACCTTGCAGGACGTTTTATAATATAATCAAAGATCTTGTTATATACTATATCACCGGACGACCGGGGCTGCATGCTTCCTTTCGAGGAAAATGGCTGTGCGTTCTAACCGTTGATTCATTTTTTGATATTTTTCTGTTGCTTGCCCCGTTAGAGGCAATAAAATATCAAGCAAGCCAATTTAAATGGAGATGTTTGAATAATAATAACCATATAAAGACATACGCGGTCCTTAAATTGTAAATACAGAGACTTGCAACAATAAGGGTAGGATATTACGTAAGGATTGATGTAGAACAGCTGCATCGCTATCCATTGAAAATTCATTTATTCATTACTTCCTAATTTATTCATTATGATGAAGATTCAATTAGTAAGATTCAATTTTTATCTGTTGGAAAATTTTAGGTCCATGGTGTTGTCAGAAAAATGTGATGAAACCCTACCATTCCCTTTGATCAGTTCCTTGCGAGACGCATGGCAGGTTGCTAGCGTTCTCTGGTGTGCTCAACGTTTTACTTTATGCCTCACACCTCAACTGGAATCAGGACAGCCAAGTTCCGCTTACAGAGGCGCCCTCCGTCAGCTTCAGTGGACATTTGAGGTGTGGATGTGAGCTTTGAAAACGCTGAACCTATTATAGAGAGCACCCGCATATTGACACCCGTCGCCAACATTGGTGCTGCTGATCGAAGGGTTCACCTGTCACACCTCCGCTTTCCAATCAGCCGTTTTTCAATCGCCATGATGAAGCCTTCCACGTGTCATCCCTTCCAGACCCCGAGTTACTGATGTCGTGGCTGATGACCCATCAATAGAAACAACTTTCCAAGTTATTGATGGAGGTTTCGAACGAGGCAAGCAGTTGTCAGTCGGTAGTTCTGGGTTCAACTATACAGTGAAGAGGAATAAAGATGAATTTATTGACTGGATTTGTAGCATACGGAACAAGATACACAACGAAGTATTTTGCCACGGTATCCGGTCGGATGAAACCTTTCAAAAAGGGATCAATTTGACAAAACCCCACACCAACTCCGGTGATATTCGCGTCGGTGAATATACAAAGAGAAGTAAAGGCAAATGCTAATAACGATTTATTCAAGTTTGCAGTTGTGATTATTGAAGAATTTCTAGTCAGCATAGAACCTGGAACTAATCTGCTAATGGGACACCAAAGTTGGACATGCTTGAATGCACGACCAACAGAGTCAGGCAAACATCGAGACAAAAGGAATCTATACGGTACTGACCAAGGAGTTACATAACTAAAGTTAACTTTTGGTTATAAGTCCTTGACTTGACGAATTCTTCCTTCGGTAAGGGGTTCCTGCGTGAGGACGTCAGGGTAGGGGGCCATCGTCAAAAAATAATAGCATTTGACAGGTCAATTGTCCTCTTTGCATCTACTAAAATCTGATATTTGGATGTAAAAAGTGGTTAAAGCAGTATCCATGCGTTTGCGAAAGATGACGAGAGCCAGGAACAACTTCTCTTGGCTTTCATTCTTATGTCCCGTTGAAAGAAAAAAGTTTAAGCGCATTGTGCAGACTAAGTCAGTTGCAAGCGCTTTCCAGAGAGAAGGAGCGTTTTATCAATTTATGACTCTAGGGCATGTGCTTCCCACCATATCCGACACTGTGCCATTCCTCGAACGACTTTTGTTATCATTGGCAGCCCGTTAAACCCTATACTTAGCTTTTCCATAGCTGTGAGATTGTGTTACAAGACAGCACATCTTGAAATCGATGTTGAAACTAACGTACTGTTGAACATCTTGGTGGGATTTGACGAATACGACCAAGATAATGTGATTAATATCAACCGGTATGCGTGGTGCTAATTGACAAAAAAGTCTTGCGAATCCTGCTCTCCCGATTTCTACTGCGCATCCGCTTCAGCCCAGGTTTAGAATTGTGTTATGAAAGTCCAGTGTCAAATGCTCCCCCTGTGCATGTTTGTGTGTTGAAGCATTTCCTTGTTTTAGTTCTTTCAATCATGAGAGGCGATAAATGATAATATATTACCTTCAAACTTGAAGAACTTTTTCTTTAGATTCTTCGAATTATTATTGTACATTTGTGTATCAGAGATGACCACTTGCACAGAATTACGGGAATGATAGCTGCTCACTCGCAAGATTATCATTACGTAGGCTATGGCGGGAAACACATCTCGTTAAAGAAAGCAGTATTGAAAATAGGAGATGAAAATGATTATTGAGCGGAAAGATGTGAGAAGCAGCCCTTTGAAGCAGAGGGTGTCAGTCAGAGAGATTGTCTCATCTGCAAGTGTAGCGTCTGAATGTTTTTAATGACCAACCAATTATTGTGTTTGCTTCAAATGACTTGCTTGAAACTGTTAATATGATATGTAATTTTAATGGTAATGTGTTCCATAAATGTAACATATAATATATGACTGTACATAGCTGTCGGTAGGCGCTGTCTAGGTCACTTGTTTTATGGCACTCTCACTGGGGATATGCCTCCACCAAAGTAACACTGTTGCAGTGAATATGTGGAATTCTTGTTCCACCATTTGAGTGTGGTGTTCGACAGCGTTAGTAGTACTAACGCTTTGTCGGTGAATCGTCCGGACCAACTAATAGAAAGTTGCTTTAATAATTAGCAATAAACAGTAATATTATGCTATGGAAGGCCAATAATATTACCACAAGTAAATTATCATTGTGAATGTATTATGTAATATGAATTAATGATTTAGTTATACGTTTGATTGCATAAAAGCTATTTAGTAAAATGCAAGAGGTGCATTTGTAATATTTCTGCTTGCTTGCTTTAAGAAACATATAGTGTTCTGGTGTGTCATTCACATTGACGTCTTCATCCTAATTCAATTATTATGATGAGGCATTTGTATCAAATATCGTTCTCTTTTGATTTCTATTTGTGTTGTTGTTGCCTGTGTGAAGATACTGACTGAAGACAAAGGCATCGCCAATACTTACGAGGTAATGTGTCTAATCGGACATAGTAAACAGGTGCTACACACGTGAGCGCAAGAGGTTTGAGGTTAAAGCCAGAGCAACCCAGGAGCAATTAACAAATGCTTGTGGGATGAAAACTTTGGAAGAAGCGGTCAATGCCAGTATCGAGAAAGAACAATTTATTGATTTGAAAATGTAAAATTATGCTTTGACCATGCACGCTTTACTGGTTATTCATGAATGTAGAAGTTCTTGGTAAAGTTATACTTTGACCATGCTTGCTTTACTAGGTATTCATGATTGTAGAAGTCCATTGTAAAGTTATGCTTTGACCATGCACGCTTTGCTGGTTATTCATGAATGTAGAATTTGATTAATAAAATCATGCATTGAATTTATTCTTATTTTATCAATTATCATACTAGTCGTAATTAGCGTCAGGAATGGGGAATTCATTATTGTACACAAATGAGCTTATGGTCATTAAGTTGTACAATAAGCACAAAAGATTCAAAAACAATATCAGACAGTGTTTGGAATAATTTTGATAGCTGTTGACTTATTTTCTTGCCCTCAGTATAATAATCAAATAAGAGCTTCCTTTAGAATACATGATCGTTGATCATTTGCATCATCATTAATCACTATCACCACATTGAACATTATCATTATAAACAAACCATAGTACGATGCTAAAACTGTGCAATCCTTAGAAGTGACTTCAACAAACGTTACAAATTGATTTATATGTACTTAAGGCAGATTTTAAAAGTACCGCGTGGTTCGACTTCGGTAAGTACAGGGTGTAACGGCACACTAACACTAATGTGCTATATGGTGAATAGATAAGATTGACCAGATTAACCAGACGTACAATATCTGGAAGGCAAATTGCACGAAATTTAATTTGTATTGCTTATTGCATTCTTTTAAAGCTCTACGTAGTCATTTTCTTGCAAAGTACATAGCATGAAGTATTAACTCCTGGCACATGTGTTTGTTTTATTTTTATAGCATATACCCAAGTGTATGATCAATTATTCTTGATTTTGTTCAATGTCTTTCTCTTAAATGCAATTTATTTTCTTGAACATGATACGAGGATTCATGCACCTCATAATGTCTCGTCCTCATTGTCACCAACGAACTTGGTATATTTTACTTTAATTAATATTGATAATGAATGATATGTTGCTGGTGCTGACAAATAAATTTCCATTCATTCATTCAAAGAAGAGGTGAATATGAAGCGTTCACATTCAGGCGTCCAGCCAAGTGATGAGCATCTCAAAGCCGTTAAGCCATACCCTGTACCAACAAACGTCAAAGGTGTGAGGTCATTTTTAGGATTAGTGAAAAGTACGCTTTGTAACGATTTGATTGATTGGTTAATGCATGACAAGCTACCAACAACCAGTAGAGCAGCCAGACAAGTTTTGCTTGTTGAGAACGGCTACATAGTTGAAAATGGTGTATAATTTGTATCGAACTAGAGTGTCTCAGCCCGGCGACTTCAGAAACACACTGGTTGTGCCTGAGAGCCTCCGACTCTCGGTGTTGTCACAGTGTCGCGATTCTGCCGTTCAGATCACGTCGGCATTAATACAAATGCTCACCGCGTTAGGGGAGCGTTTCTCGAGGCCAGGAATGTACAGGGAGGGAATTTGTTGACATATGCCCTCAATACATAGCCACCAAACGATCACATCGCCGCGAGCGACCCACCATGACGCTAGTCGAACCAATCCCCGCACCAGGGCAGAGAATGTCAATGAACAACATTGGGCCTATGCCGCGAACTGCAAACGGAAATGTGTACATTACTGTTGAGGTGGACAATTGATCAAATAAGAGTAATAGCGAGCGTGAAATAGGAAAAATGTTAAAAAGAATATGTAGGCATACTGTGTGATAACAAACAGCTATGAGGTAACAACAGCTGTGAAAACTGATTACTTAAAATAAAACTGTGCGGTTTCAAACAGATATACAAGTGCCCAAGATAAATATTTCTAAGGATGGTGTTTCAAGTAGTTTTTATAAAAAGGGGTAAGTGTTATAAGTACTTACTGTGAAGTAACAACCAGCTAGGCACACCATCAATCGGTTAAAACTGTGGGGCCAGTTGAAGTAACTGTGCGGATAAAAGCAGTTGTGTTAGTGACATTTATGCAATCAAGTAAACTTGAGAACATTGAAGATTGCCCTTCTGATGGACTTTTTGTATTTGGTACGTCCATTGGGAGTGTTGGGAAGTACGCCGTCTCGGGACCATTCTGTAATCGGAACAGCCCAAAAACCCATGTGGGTATGGCATGTTTGATGCCGTGGTCTGAAATCAAGGACTTAGCTATGTCGGTGACGCTGCCTGCAAGAGAAAGGGGGTTAGCGCCTGCCACCAAATCATTAATACCTATATCCAATATAACAAAATCAGGTTGCAGATTGTGAATTAGGGCTGAAGGGAGCGTGATATTGTAAGCTTTGAGGCCTCTGACTCCTGTCAGTTGAAGTTTTTCAACCAAATTGCTGACCTTTAAAAAAATGATGTGTCTCGTCTGGAAGTGCGATCCAACAGATAAAGGAGCGAGATTCCCAGATAAAGTCACATGACCAGAGGCAAAACAGGGATACCGTTGTCGGGCCAAAATTCAAGCTATCTAGATAGAAATGGATACTTGGCTCCCCCACAAAATGCGGCTAGGGTGCATCCACTCCAACCTTAGTTTATCTTTAACATGAGGCTGTAGCTGTGCGCAGGTGCAGTTCGGACAATTTTGAAAAGATGACAGTTCAAAAAGCGAACGGAGAGTGAACAAATACCACGTGACCTTATATTTACGTAAATGGTGGTCATCGCATCATGATTTTCGGAAATTGATATATAGATGGCATTTTTTAAAGAATCGCATCGATCGGGGCTAAGCTTTTGGTGCGAGGTGACATATTTTTCACAGGCTCTTGATATATGTTATTTTCTCTAGATGCAAAATACAGCGAGATATTCAGCGAGATATTCATAAACATTCTTAAACGGGCGTGGAAAGTGACAACGCAGGACACTATCTCAGTCATGTTAAAGAAGAATTTACCACACTTCGATATAAGGTAAAGAAGAAAATACATTTCATCGCTGGTGATTTCATCATACCTGACATCAACTGGAAACAGCAATCCATTGCTGGGAACCAGTATACCACCTCAAGGTTAAATCAGACTTACCTGGATATCGCAGCAGATATCAGTGTCCAACAGATCGTAGATTTTCCAACCCGTTAACAGAACACCTTAGACCTCATCTTAACCACTCACCTGAACTTTAAACAGAGGAGTAAACCCATGCTATCTATTGGATGCAGTAACCACGACATAGTTACATTCGACGCAAATATAACAGCTCGTCGACCAAAACCACCGATAAGAACAATTAAACTTTGGAGGAAGGCAGACATCCAGGGTATCAGGGACAATCTATCTGACCTATTGGAGTTAGTGAACACTTCAGATCCCGACATTAAAAACTGGTGGGTTCACTTGAAAACGACCATCCTCGACTGTATTGAGAAGCAGGTCCCTTCAAAGTTGACCGCATCAAGGAAACCCCTAGATGAATACCGAGATAACACGAGCAATAAGACGTAAACAACGCGCATACAACAAAGCCAAAGTCCAATACCCCACCAGAAAAGTTGATTGGAAAGGGGTACATAAACTACTCATCAACCTGAAACAACATAAAGCAACTGGACCTGATGAAGTACCACCATTCATCCTAAAAACAGCAGCATCCGAACTTGCTCCTGCCATAGCTAAGATTTATCAACATTCTCTTAACATCGGAGAAGTACATGACGACTTGAGAGAAGCATCAGTTGTGCCACAGGAAAGGCGATAGACATCAGGCAGCAAACTATAGACCTGCGTCATTGATGCCCGTGACGTGCAAGTTACTTGAGCACATTGTCCACAGTAGTGTAATGAAGCACTTCGACAAGCACGATGTCCTATGCGACAATCAGTATGGCTTCAGAAAAAAGGCGCTCCTGTGAAAGCCAGCTTCTCCCAACCATCAAAGAGATAGCATCCAGCACTGCAGAAGGCACACAGGCTGACATCATACTTCTTGATTCCTCATAATCGCCTGTTGCAGAATCTTGGCCACTACGGGGTTCCAAGGGAATCTCAAGATGTGGATCCAGTCACTCCTGAGTCACAGAACACAACAAGTCATCCTAGATGGAGACATCACATGTATTGTCCGGCGTGCCCCAAGGCACAGCACTCGGCCCGTTGTTGTTCATGGTATACATCAATGACCTTCCTGAATCCATCAATTCATCGTCATCAAAGCTGTTTGCAGACGATAGCTTGGTGTTCAATGCAGCGACAGAGACGGACGGCAGTTCCAGGAGGACCTATCAGCCCTGGAACAATGGGAAGAAACCTGGCAGATGAGTTTACACCCACTGGCACTGGCATTGCTCCACACAGTACCGAGTACCTCCTTCCCGGCCACCAACTGGAAGTTGTTGACGCCAGTAAGTACTTTGGTGTGACAATTACTAATTCACTTTCATGGGTCATCCACGTGAACAACATCGCCAGCAAGGCTAGCCATACTGTTGGCTTCCTACGTAGAAACTTAAGAGAGTGCACACCAACTGTCAAGGATGCCTCTTACAAAGCCATGGTACGACCCATACTAGAAAACGTCTCAACCGTCTGTTTTTTCCAAGAACGCAAAAACGATGCAACCAACGCCAATTCCTTCTACCAAAGGAACAACCTCCCCACTAGGATGAAATTCCCCGGCGCGTGGATCAAGTGAGTTCGTAATTTGTTGCTAACTGTGATGAGACACATGGTTTACATGCGGATAACCTGCGATATCAGTGGGATCGAATTCCGGCTCCAGTTCTGAAGCGAAAACCTTTTTCTCGTGCTTGAGCTTGAGCAAGTTTCATTTCCAAGACTCTTAAGTCTTCTTCTTGGGCTTCCATTTCCTGTTGCTCTTCCAGCTCGAATCTTTCCATCGTCATCTCGGCAATATTTCCCTTTTCTCTTGCTCTTGTACATTTTGACGAACTTGAGCATCGACTTGCAATCTAATTTGTCTTGGATTCTTTGCTCGGCGTGCTTTATCCAATCAAGCACCTTGCTTAGGAATTCACAAGCATGTCTTTCTTTCCCAGCATGCTGTTCAGCTTCTGGCGATAACTCGTCACAGTACGCGTTATGTGTATCCCTTTAGGGATCTATGATAGTGTGGTATCATTCTATATGAGTCTTTACCAAGTGCAGGTATTCATCACATTCCAATAAAGCCGTTATTTCGTATTTCCTCTCTGTAATTGCACTTATAGCTGATGTTATTTCTTTTCTATATTCGTAACTTACCTCCTTTTTCGTCATCTTCTGTGGTCTTTTCGCTGACGTCAAGGCGATTTGATAATCTTGGCTGGGTCGTTCTCTCTATTCCAGAACCTCTTCCTATTCATTGGTATGTTTGGCGTTCAAGTGTAGCAGGTAAGCGATAAAGTCACATTAAGTTGATTCCAATATCCACTGTGAGGTCACACGTGGGCCTTTTAATTTTCAGCTTCGTGATGTTGAGCAATGAAACGACATCATTGTTCCATGAGCGCGAATAAATTTCACGAAATGAGCGAATTGAGTTGGTAGTCGTTAATAACTTTCCTCACAAATGGCGATAGGTTTCATGTTGATGCCCTTCAAGAATAACACATCTTTCTCAAACCGTTCGTTCCGAAATAGTGACGTTTCTGGGATGGTAAACGAGTGTTTATTAGAATTTCTGAACTTTGTTACTATCTCTGAACGAAACTCCCTAGTGAGGTATCATATATAATTCAGTACAACACTATCATAGACCAATAAACACGAATAGACATTCATGGTACAATATCACAGTATATGATATGATATTTTGTAGTAGTAGTATATGAAATACTTTCTTATAGTAGTAGTATTTGCTCGTAAAGATCTTGCTTATCCAAAAGACCAGTACAAAAGGCAAATACTTTCTTATAATACACTTTAGCATTTCAGCATAGTCTTTGTTCACTCCAGTATTCCACAATATTGCTGACCATGGAATGATTCTTGCGGTGATCATTGAGGCGTTTACACGGTCAAACTTTATTACTTTATTTCAACTATTGAATTTTAGATGGAGATTTGCCTAAATGCTGGATCTGGGAAGATGAGGTTTATAATTTTAATCAGCTCTGGCGTTGGGTCACTCAATAACGCGGATGGCTGAGAGGGGCACTTTATGGTGGTGGGTATGGTGTGTTGTCATAATGTGAATTTTGTACTCGACATATCCCCCTCCTTGCTAGTAGATGAATATCCACAAAAGAAAACTAGGTCCCTTCATGGGAGAGAAAAACATCATGGGATTTTTCTAAACTATAGGTTGGGTGATAAAGAAATGACTGTGTATTGAGGCAGAATGTGAAATATACATCTCAGTGCCCTTTATGTTGGTATTAGTTAAAAGTTATGCTTGAATTTGGCCCAATATAGCATTTATTTATAGTTATATCGTTATTTTTACCGGTCCTATTTGAATTGAATAAATCAAAGTTGTGATGATATTATCATTATAACATTGTTATTTATGTTTCTATTATTAATACACTTATAACTTGATAATGAACAGATGAGTTGTGGATAAATGTCGCATAGGCAGGCCTTTTTTGTAAAAGGGTTGGAATACAAACATATTTATAATTTTATTTGGGACATGGTGCAATATCTATGGCCAGGGCATCTAAATTACTAATTGATACCCAAGCTGTACTCGGAAACTGGCACAATTGATTTCGACAGCACCATCGAAAGCATGTCTTGGTCGTTTTACTTGCATTAATGAATAATGGAGAAACCATATCAAAAACGTAAATACAATTTAATCTTATTCAATCAATTAAGGAATAAGCACTGATATTGACTAGACATAAGCTTTCTGAACTGGTGGGTTCATTCAATCCATGCAGTAACGTGATACTGGCTGAAAGTGACTAAAGCGCTACTCTCAGATACCGTGAACAGAGCCCGGCATGACAACCACACTAAGCATGAATAAGCAACTATAATGACTATCAAAAACACCCAATTTATATGACTGTTGATGCATGGTCTACTTATAACCCGAAGCAGAACTCGACGATGAAATCGACAGGGCATGCCTATATTTGTCTATCCATAAGACAACCTCGTGGCGTGAACTGTCGGCCCTCTGGAACATCAACTTTAGCCATTGACCCGCGCGTTCCTGAGGACTAACTTTGGGCCTAAGAGAGAAGAGAGGTAGCGCATGTGATACACTCATTAAACCAATCAGTAGCCGTAGGGGCTCTGGGCAATAGGGTCTAAGGGTTGGGTTCTTAGGAATCTTTAGGGCTACAAAGTGATATCGTTACAATCCCATTCGATCTCATGATGCGCCCGCAAAAAGAGGAGAAAACAGCCAGACTGGCTCCAGCAACAGGGGGGGGGGGGGGGGGCATATAGCATTGCAATACAAGATAAAGACGCCTTGTATTTTGTCCTTAAAGTTGTTTGTGCATAAAAGCACAAGAAGCTCGTCGGTCTTTTGGGGTGTTAGAGAAGTCAACCTACGGCCTTCGCGCTGTTGACACAGTTCTTGCAAAGCGCATATTGTCGCCCTGTCTTCAGCAGATTCTTCATTAAACTTTGAAAACATTTCACGTACATGATTCATGTTACCCTCATCAATCAAACTTATTTGTTGGTGGTCTAACTTAGGAAAGACAAACATGTTCTTACGTTATTTGATAAGACAGGCGAGCTTTTGGATTGTTACTGACTGTGAATTTTACCCCAAAATTAACAAATCCTAACAATAGCTGAGTGCATATATCTGGTCTGCCGACAAGCAGCGGTAAAAAGCGAGACCTCGTTCTTCTATCAAGCTTAAGAACTCTCCTTACACACTTTCGCCTAGCAACACTTATTTTTTTCAAATGACTTTAAATCCAGTTTCCTTAAAGGACTGCCATAGAGGCTTGTACAAAAGATATCAAATAGCTTTGTACGGACGTCGATGCGGCAAAAGCCGAATCTGGACAGCCTTAGAGTATTTTTTTATAAAATGGCTCCATTCTGCCGTAAATCAAGATTGGAATAGCATTGTAGAATATTGTAGCACAGCAACATACTTTTTTTCACTATTGAACATTACATCGTATTCTTGTGCGTATTCTTCGCATATTGAAATCATAAGCTCGGCAGCAGTGACTGAGGGAGCAAGGAGTGTTAAGTCGTCAGCATATCCAAATGCACCCATAAACTGATGACTGACATGACAACCAACTTTTCTACGTTCAAGACGATTAAGCAGCTCGTCCATATAAATACAGAAAAGAATCGGTGATAACACCCCGCCCTGCTTTATGCCATCACTGCATTGATATGCCTCAGACACATCAGCGCCCCATTTAACTAACATCCATTGGTTGAAATACATATATAGGAGCAACTTCACAATAGTAGGACACAAACCTCTACGTATCAATAATTGAAACAATTTAACATAATTTACCCTATCAAATGTCAAACATAACATGACGATTTTTGATTGGCATAAAAATGAACCACATAAGTACACTGAGAAATAAAATGGTCTGGTTTAAAATAATTCACGAGTGTCATTTATAATATGGTCCGAATTAGCGTTTTCATTAATGCCAGCCTTATGGGCCTTAATTTTCACCACAGCTGCCATGACGTCACTAACTGAAACCTAATGATCTGATTCGCATTTGCCTGAATTGCATCTTTGCTCAACTTGGTCATTCAGATTCACTTTTAAGCGCTCATAATCGTCAACATTATACGACTCACTTTTAAACAATTCTTTGTATTTGGTAGAGAACACGAATACCAATCTCACTTCTCACATTATCTACAGCGGCTGGCACAGCACTTGACTTACCACTTCTTTTCTTAACCTCAGACCAGTAATCACGGCTTCTGTCGGTTGTTAAAGCTTCCGCCATGCGATCTACCGACATCTTGTCCTGATTCCTGACAACCCATCTCGAAATTCTTTTATATTCGCGTTTGGTATTTACCATTATCTCCTTCACCCAACCCCCAATTGGCCTTCCCTTGTCGACCCATAAACGATGCCAAAATATTGACTGCTCCTTATAAGGATTGACTAGGGTTTCCCAACCTGTCTTTGACTTTCGTCTTACAGGAGGAATTGTCTTTTGCGCTGCTAATATACATATATTAAGGAATGCTTCATGATTAATGGCATCGGTATGATCAGTACAGTGTACGGCATTACATTGCAGAGCTTCGTATGGCAACTCTATAACAGCAAGTAAATCATTAAGTTGACCTTTAAACGCCTCAATGTTAGATGCATTAGCACATTTCCAAGAAGGCATGCAATACTTTGCCCTGCATGGGCACATATTCAACAGGAATATCAAGTTCTTAAATTACTGGACTATGGTCTGACAGGTTATGTCCTTCGTGTTAACAATGATAATCGGTAATGCAGTGAAACATATTATCAGAAACAATACAGTGGTCAATACAAGACGTTACATACTATAGTGAATTTTCAAGCGCTCAGTAAATCAAACGATTTCAAATGTACCGATCAGCTACAGCCAATCACAGACGTCGCCTTAGAACCGATAGATTTCCGACCTTAAACATCAGCCTCTGTTAAACACGGTGCACAAGACCAGCGCTGCTCTTAGTTGTTGATATGTTCCGTGCATTATATTTGTTAGATGTCACTAATTTCAAACAGAAATAACACAGCACTTGCAGATTATATAATGCTAAATTGTCCACCAAGTACATATGCCACATTCTATGCAACTCATCGGCTGGGATATCTGCAAAACAAGCATTAAGAAAGTCGATAATTTTAGGACGACGTGTCACCTTGGATGATCCAGGGAATCTAGTGACATCTTCAGGCAAACTGTCGTACTTCCCGATGAATTATTAATCAAACTGATAAAAATGTCGCCAATGCGGATTGAATGGCGTCCTGTTTCCTCGCAGGAGTAAATTGGTCAGAAATTCTTTAAAAGTGACATCGTTCCCTTTTTTGGCATTTTTCGATATTGTCGTACTATTTTGCGACCAAAAATGAATTGGAAATATGTGCTGTATTTCTCTGTGAACTTATTTTAATTCACCGAGAAGAGTCGTTCAAGTGGATTTCTCACAAACATAAATTTGTAATAGTTCTTCAATCTCGACTGAATCTCCTCGGGCGAATACGTATTTAATGTTCTCAAAAAGTGATGCTGTAGTGTTCCGTATATTTAACCGGCGGGGCAATGCTTCAGGGTCAGTGGTGTTGACTTTTATCAGTCATAATGAGCATAATTCGCTTCCAGATGGTGCAAGCAACTTTGAGGACCTCACAGTATATAAAGCAATTGACGTCATCAACGAAGAGGTGTCGAAACATTTCTGACTGGACAGCAGCTTTTTTGTTGTCAATATTCTTACATACTTCTTCAATTCTAGCTTGAAGCCTCTGGACAAGTGATATATTTTCCTCTGCCCTATCATCCGCTCTCTCCTACAACACACATAACACAAGTGTCAGCGTATACGCTTAACGGACCCATTAATGCCCGGGGGGGGGGTGCACTTGGCCTTATTCTGGATAGGGGTGCGCCGCGGGACCTCGAAAACCCGTACCCGTCGTACAAGGTCAAAATGGCCAAAAGCATACCCCGCCGTACAAGGTATTATGCGAATGTATAACCCCTCGTACAGATTGAAGCTGAAAAACATACCCCGTCGTACAAGTATGAGGCCAAAAAACCCGTCGTACAAGTCGAGAGGCCGAAAAAACATACCCCGTCGCGCGGCACATATGTACTACCTCTATACACTTAAGTGCCCCCCCCCCGGGCATTAATGTGACAGACACCACCTTTCGTTGTACCGTATGTTCGCGGTGCGTCTATGGTACTGTGTTCAGTGAATACCTGCCAACACCTGTAAATATGTCACAGCGCACTAACCATATTGAGGTCGACCAGGTCACCCACCTTTTGCCCTGCGAAACAAGATGCACTCACATGAAAACATACACAACGTACGGAAAGTTTGCTTTAGTATTGTGAAGTCGAAGTAAAGACAGTATTTTCATATACAGTTATAGCAAATGATCATAATGGTAAGACCATTATGATCACAAGGACCTAGAAAGCGTGTAGGCAACCTTGAGACAAGATCAGTTACTTCATCTGTGGTGGTTGTTGACGATATCACCTCACAGTTGGGAACATAAAAAGATCGAAAGTTGTAAACAGCATGGACGCTGTGACAGACGACGTTTCTTTGTCTATGTCTTCCCTTGACCGACCCATTTCTATACTTGGACCCACGAAATTACATTCCTACCAACAATAACATCCGGAGAACCCAGGGGCCAAGTCGGCTACAATATTATTATGCTAGCCGTAGATAATTTAACGTAGTGTGGGTTAAGTATACCATATATTATGCGTGTTCATTCTTATACTGAATTTCATGCATCATGAAAACGAAAGGTCTGTTGTGTGAGGTTCCTGTCTGGGAAAAACTCAAGGGCCTAAGGCACAAATTTTCTTAAGCCCTGAAGTTTCAACAAATCGGCTATGGTAAAAAACAGAGAAAACACACCATTTTTTTTTCACCCTCAGTCTACCTTACGCCTATCTGTTACTGTTTCATTTGCAAATGTATTTGTGATTTAACAAAGGATGCTATTCACATTATCAAGCGAATACTGGTGTAGTTATATTCGATAGCTTCCTTGATTATGGAATGACGGCATTCTCATAAAATAATACAATAGCACAGTTCTTTTTTAACATTCGCGTATATTATCGCTCACGTAATAAATAACAAAAACAAATGTTTCTTACCGTGTGTCTACTTCACGAGGTAAAAAATCAAAGCTGTGCCGGATGTGAACTGTGTCCGACAGCTCACCACATCAAGCCACCCCCATCTTTCACTATAAATACGACAGCAACAGACACACACAAGAAATTACAATTAGAACATAAAAAAAAACATAGAGAGAACATACGGAAACCGCACGCCGAGACAAAGACAGAGACACGCAGATAAAAAAAACAAGAAAGAGCGTGCCAGTCAGCAGAGGCAAATAAAGCGCAATAGAACTTCATATAATGTCTCTGGTATTATCTATCAGGACATCAACCCTCAGTTACCTACAATAACGTCGGAGACCTACGAATAATCGTCTCTCGTCTCTCATCACCATCCCCGACCCAAACACGGTGACCCTAATGGTCATACAGGCCCACCTTAGCATTATCCCCATTCCCAAATTCCAGCCAATGATAGGATTGCGCATGCGCAGTAGGTTGATCCGATCATTTATGTTTTCTAAACGCCGATATTGATAAATAATGAATGGTCCGATGCCTCAAGAAAGAGATATAATCGGGACACTTAAGCACCTCAACAAAGACGGAAACAAAAATAAGAAAATTCCGAAAAATGTTTTTCCAGGTCAGGTCAGATAAAAAATACAAACCTGGCCCTGGCTTAGAAAGTTAGTCCCCAAACTGCGATTTACTTTGGTAGTGCGATACATGATATTACCACTCAATTCTCGCCAAGGACAAAAATAGTAATTTCAAGATCTCATTACCTATATGTAATGAATATATTGTGATCCTTAGTTACCACTACTTTAATACAGGTATAGCAACTGAACAGTGCAGTAGGGAAAAAATGTACTCAGCTATCTATGGTGTGTAAGAGAGCTAGGTGTTTTCTCTGATTTTTAAAATGTTCACTCATTCACTGGTGTGTCTGGTTCGGAGCGCCGAGCCTCTTCCTGTGTATGGCAACATTGTTATGTTGTTATGGTTATAATAGTGTCTCGGGAGCTTGGTAGGGGGGTACCTAGCGCCTTTGGTTGTTTGCATCACAGGCACCCAAATCAATTCATTGAACGAGCGCGTTTCCCGAGCGACAGTGACATGTATAATAATACTATACATGAGTCAGGCGAAACCGAACACTGCCCAACGCGCTCGTTCAATGAATTGACCTCGGTGCCAGCGGCTATCACGCGCAAGCAAGTATTGTCGTCAACGACATTGCTATTTACCCCTTTATGATTTATTCGTGTCATAACGTGTAAATTCTGCGGAAACAAGAGCACCGTGCAACGGTCATGGCAATGGTAACATTGGGGTTCAACGCCACTTTTACAGGGTTTTCACACTGGATTTCCTAATACTCGCCACTCTCCATGGCATGTAGTATGACGAGACATACATGATCAATTACTTAGCCTGCACAGTAGCCACCGTACATTATGAAAAAATTATATATCATATAAGTTAGTGTGGTGTCCCGAATCGATTGCATGTGAAACACACCCTCCATCAGTCGCTCGTAGTTTTAGGGCTAATTCGTCTTTCTACTCCAACAGCATACTCGTGTGAAGGAGAACGTGCCCAAACTGCGATAGCATCCTTTATAAATACTTCATCATTATATATCATACTGTATCATGTCAAAACAGAAAAGCTTTAGGTCTTGTTTGCCTCGTTTTACTCCTTGCTTTCTTTTCATAGGTTTTTTATGTTCTTTGACATTTCCGACTATTTATCTGTTTCCTTGATATATATAACCCCCTGTGGGTCCTGGGGTAGAATAGGTCAACTGTATCCTCCTGTATGTCGTAAGAGGCGACTAAAAGGGGGCTTTTGGTCGTGGGTTGCGACTCGTGTCGGTGGACAATGGGATCCAAGCACAGGGATTTACATTGGCTTGCCGACCGCTATCTTCTATGTATACATAAACCCATTATGTATACATAAAAGATAGCGGCCGGCAGGCCAATGCAAATCCCTGTGGATCCAAGTGGTTGAGTGGAGCGGTCTTTTTGAGGGGCAACGCATTAGACGGATTTCACATAGACGAGAGGATGTAATGGCCTGGTTTGGTCAATCGGCCGCTGGTGACTTGCCCTGGGATAATCGTTTCCATTTTTTATCTTTTACATCTCCATTTTCATTTATCCTAGAAGGCAGCTGCTTAATTAGGTCAAACTTATCTATTCTTGGCACCATATAACACATGAGTGTTGGTGTGCCGTTAAACCTTATACTTACCTTACCTTCCTTGATATATAAATAGCATTCTTTCTTTCTATCTCTTTTTCTTCGCCTTATTTATCTGCCATTCACCCTACCAAGTTACTTTGTGTACTTAACGGGTTCACTTTAGCTTTTGGCGTAACCCGCCAGCATTTATCCCCTGCTCTCAGCACAGACCTGTCCATATCATATCATAGCTGTCGTTAAGCGACTTTAAGAAGGGATAGAGCCGAAGTGGGATTTAAAGAATCGACCACTGCTCCTGGCGACTAAGTGCAATCCTGTATACCCTGTGTACCTTGTACCACATTAACTCGATCCACTTCAAAGCTCACAAGAGCTAATTCAAGCCAGTCTTATGTAGATGTTATTTTTCCATAGAAGCCGACGTACCTGCCCGACATTCGTGAATATTACAGGTAATGCGTTATTTGAGTAGTTGATTGATTGTAGTTGGTTTTCTTGGTAGATCGATGTACTTGTTCATGTTGGCCGTGTGCCACTTGACTGTTTTGTCAGTTGACTCGACGTTAGTGGAAAAGTGTAACCCCTAATGCCTTACTTAACTTTATTAATTGTTTAGTTTTTGGTAGTTGGTGGAGTTGGGATGGCTGTCCTTGAGTGGTGTGTGCAGACAGTTTGAATGTCCCCATGAAGTGTTTAATGCTCGATCAACTTATTGTAATACCCAGATCATCACTGATAATGGATAACGATCTTACAATAATGCAAAGGTTCTTATCGTGTAAATCAAGCTTCTAAGAAGGTTTAACATCGAATTCAGTCACTATGGTAGTTGCCAATACGACCTAAACTCACCCACCTACACATAACTACAGCCTTTCTAAATCTCTTGGTCAATGAGGCTCTGATCGATCTATTGAATTAAATAGAGTTCGTTTCATGAAGGATTGATAATTCACCCACACGAGGGTGGATTTATTTTAGTTTTTTTTGTGAGTAACCATATTATCAGTGGGCTGTTACTGGTACATGGTACGTGGTAAAGTTTCGCTCGAGGCTTATATCATAAGTATGCATATATATGTATATATCTAATTTATATATATATATATATATATATATATATATATATATATATATATATATATATATATATATATATATATATATATGATTATATATGTATTTACATATACATGATATATGACTATATATTACATATAAACATAGATATATATATATATATATATATATATATATATATATATATATATATATATATATATATATATATATATATATATATATATATATATATATATATATATATATATATATATATATATATATATATATTCTTATTATTATTATTATTAATTTGTGTACGTGTGGTGGACAACTTAACCAACTACAAAGCTTTATATAGAGAGGAATGCAATTGTTTATATTACCGGCCCGCATGGTTCGCGGTATATATGTAATCTCTCCATGACAACTTGTCAACTCGATGTCAGCCACTTTACACGCGTGTAATAAATAGATAAGAGACAAGCTGTACTATTCCGGTACATAGTACATTATAGTAGCAGTGGGCAGTGGAAATATGTCCATTCTCCATTTGTAAACAGTTGGGGTATCAACAAAGAATCACTTGTTACTTGAATAACTATCGCATATACACGTATCATTGGTACATACGCGCTCCATATTTAACGCGAGGCAACTTATTTGCATTTATAACAACTCCCCGTCTGAGCAGTGACGTTTGACTATCAGTAAGGACCTGTACACATTGAGGTGGACCATTCACTAGGGAGCATGAAATCTCTTGATCGGTCATGGTTACGTCACGATTCATAATGAACTTAACCTATTACAGTCGATCTTACTCACAGACTTCATCAAGGTTAGAGGCCACCATGTATCCATTTTCGACTTGCCTACGATACAAATACACATAATTCGATGACTTGTGTCGTTGATATCCCGTTACAAGGAATTCTAACCGTGTGTCATATTACGTGTCGGATCTCAACAGGTAAGGATCAAGATTATACGGTAATAAGATCAGGTTATCAAGTCATTGTTGGATCACTGTGAGTCTTGGTGATTGATCCAGATTATCAGGTTTCACAAGAGGTCATTTATTCGATGTTCAAGTCAGACAAACATAAAAAAGGACGACTGTTCGTGGTTACATTCGCTCTCTGTGTTGTATTGAGCATTATCTAGACCTCAAAGAATGAATGATATTAGCCAATTAAGCAGTAACTTAGACCATGGCTTTTTATTGGAACAAAACATTGCAGATGCTGTGGGTCATAGATCTATTTTTTTCTATCAATATGCAGCCCTGCATTTTTTTCAAACAAACTCTCTGCCTTAATTGGTACTGGTGTCGTTTGCAAAACTCAATGAGTGAATAACCTTTCTGATAGAAACACGTTAGATCTATGATCGTTTCAATATAATCTCTTCGTCGTGAGCCTATGAACGGTGTTTGTCACAGTGATTCGAAGGTTTATTGATCCTTGGGTCACAGGAGAGCAGCAAGATTACAGCCAATATGGTAGGAACGATCGATAAGTCGACCGGGAGAGAATATGATTGGCTTGTAAGCCTTCCGCGGTTTTTCCAATGTAAGTGTTTGAAACTGTTAGATTTACTCGTTAACCAGCTTGGTTTGCGTCAAGGGTGGCATATGAAAAGTATGTGTTATTGCTAAAGCAGTGTTTTTGATACAGTATAGGCTTGAGGAGGTAGAAGCCGGGGGCTGGCGTTAAGTGGAAAGGTGGTATTTCATATATCACAACAAACATCACTACAACATTTTGTTTGGAATATAAATTGCCACTTAGGAAGGCGAACTCCTACGAAATGACTCGTCTGTGCTAATTAAAGTTACATGAAGATGGTGACGGATCGTTCCCCTCAGAGTCCAGTACTGATCGCTTGCATGTGACGGGCTTGCCATCGATCGACACTGAGGGTCCCGGACAATAGAGTTACGGCATCGAAGGGACTCCTTCCAGGAATGGATACTGAATAATTGAACGACAACTCCTCCACGTATCCAAAGGCTTTAGGTGACCGCTTCGCAACAGCGGTGGTCCCTTGCTGACCGATCAATGATGTTTGCAAAAGCAGTAATTCAGGTAGTTTTGTTGACATGCAATTATTTGTCAGTAGCTTGCTGCCAATAGTGCCATTTCGATATGGTGTAGCTCACAGTGCATTAGTGGTCCCAAGAAGCAGAAGAAGACCTATTTATCATTTCACGGAAGAAATGTCACCCCTGAACGAATTGGAGCGTAATTGATAATTTGTGAGGGATAACTTCGAGATCAGCAATCATGAATGACAAGAAAGTACAGTTCAAGCTGCCTGAAAGAGTAAACGTTGGTAATTTTACCAAAGAGCGTAATTCCCTTAATAATAATTTAATATGCATATAATTAAATTGGTTTTATGGTGGTGATCATGTCTTACTTTTATCGATTGATATGCAGGCTTTTTATTAATTTCTGTACAATATGAGCACCCACCATAAAGAGAATTATGATATCAGTGATTCAAACGGTTATTTATCGCCAGTAATTATACACATACAAAAAGACTACTGGTGCAGGAAGTATACTTTTTTGGAAACCAAAACTCGATAATTTTTCGGGATAATACAGCTGGGTGAATGACTCACAGCTGTCAAATTCAAAACATCAGCTCTATTTCAATCGCTTCTGTCGCTGATAATCTTGGTTTGTACCATAATCAAAATTTTGATTAACGAACGAGTTTAAACTTTTATCATTCTATATTGAAGAACGTTGCCTTTGATAAAATATTCGTCGTATGTTTTTTTTTCAGAAGACGAACATGCTGTGTTTGGATAACCCGCCGTACTCTCGGCTTTCCAGTCCCTCCCCCTCGCATTACCCGCCAGCATCGCCACGCAATGCGTCGTCTAGACATTTTCGGGGACGCACCGCCGCACCAGCAAGCCGGATCACTTCCCCTCAACACGCACGCAGCAAGTCGGCGACGCTCGGTACAAGAAGCGTTCGCGCTCTCACCAGTCGACTTAGCCTGGTTGATATTTACAATTCGCTAGATGGACAGCGTTCAAAGGCCAGCCGAGCCGAGCGCTTCAGAGCTATCGAGCAAGCCCAGAGATACGTCAGTTCTCGATCTGCTTCTCCGCTCGAATTCACTTCTTTTCTCAACCAGAGTAGACCCCAATCCTCCGCCAGTTCCCTCACGACCTCACCAGGGACGAATAGGTCACGGAGTGAAATGACAGAAAGTAGACACTCAGGTAATGAACCAATGCTCGGCGACGCCGACAACAGAGAATCGACACAAAGTATGATCTTGGAAAGTGATGACCAAATGCCAAGATGTCTGACCAGCTTTAGCGCACCTCCGTTCCCACATCGCATCACGACGAGCAAAACTTGCATCCGGTCCCAGAGTGCAATGGAGAGGGAAATGGAGAGCGTGGTGAAAACAGTCTCTCTCGTCAGTGCTGTGACGTTCTGGGGCCAGGGACATGTCATCAATGTGCTTTGATCCAACGTAGGGATCGAGATCATCGCAAGAGCCAAGAAGGAATAGCTTACCCTAATCTTCACCCATCAGAAGAAAACTTCTCCACTGCTGTACTTGTGTCAAAAGCGTGTCCACATTTGAACGCTTATCAGGTTCAATCGAAATTGGTGTGTGGTGAAATAAGCAATCCTGGTATACGCCATGTTTTAGAAAGAAGACAAGACGAAGCAATCAGGACGAAACGACGGAACCAAGACGATGAATTCTCTCCGAGGTCTTTGCCCTGTCAACAAACCAAGAGGGTTTCAGTCTGCCAAGAGTCGTCTACGGCTCCATATTTCTCAAACATTCGAAAACTAAATTTAAAATTGATCGCTGGGGAAGATCATAAAGTAGAAAATGTCAAGCAAATATCAGTGACTCACAAACCGGTTAGACATGTATCATTCAGCGAAACCATTAATCCTGTATTTGTGAGTTCAAAAAATGTAACGGAGGAACCTAAAGCTAGTTACACTGCATTTTACGATCCTCCGTTGCTGCCTAAAGTATGTCAGAATGCAACGCCTTCGTTTTACGCGGGTAGCGACGCTGGTTACCAGTTACCAGATAGGCTACCAACGCCCTCTGTACACACAGAAGAAGTCGATAACTGTGATAACACACTGGGATCGACTGTTGTGTCCTAAGACAATCGACAGCAACATTTTATACTCTGATGTTTATTCTGTGTTTATCATAGCTTGATCATTATCATATGTTTACTCTGTGTTTATCTTAGCCTGATCATTATCCTATATATTGAAATAGTTACGCAAATGTGTAATTTATCAGAAATTTCGAAGAATATTGACAGAAAATGCTTTTATTCAATGTCAATCATTTTCCAGTCATTTCCGCAAAAAAATTATGTTAACCATATTTCGTATCATACAAAGGTTAAAAGTAATTAAAGTGCTTAATAAATCGATTGATTTCATTGGATTAAATGTATATATGTCAAACGACATAATCTATGGAAGACCACAATTTTCAAACCAACACAGGATCTATAAATTATCATGTCTGTCAATATCGATCATGAGAACGATTGATATTAGGACAAACCGGTGAAATGATAAAATCAAACCAAATCCAAGTCAAATGTAGGGAGCACATTTGTTCCAATAATCGAATGTAATGAGCAAACTGCCTCTTTTGTTTTCTTCACAGAACATTACTTCCGCTCAGAGCGGCGAGCGTCATGGAAAATCTTTATCGTGACTCACTTATCAATATCCGCGAGACAATATTCTATCGTTAAGCATGCATCATTGCAAGTCCCTCCACCTTGGCAACGAACCAGCACATCGCCTTCCATCATAACTGCACAACGCTAGTGATCCAAGAGGAAAACTTATACAGTCAACTATTATCAATCAAGCTGCGATGATTTGTAATTCAATAATGTTTCATTTATAAATGTTAAGGGTGAAAGCAAAAGAATATACCTGTTGCATGACATATCTAAAGGACAAATATATAGTAAGTTTGAGCAGTGTTGTGGATCTATACACCTCAGACATGATATCATCAGAAATCTTAGGGACAAGATGAACTAATGTGCTGTAAAATCCGGGAATTTTGACTTCAGTCACATTGCCAATCTAATGCATAGAAATAACAATCGAGACTTAGCAAAGCATGCATTAATGAATAGTTAAAAAATAAATAAAAAGATAAACATTATAGATACAAACAATAAGTGACTATATGTCCTCGTTAAAGTGCTTCCCAAAGAGGACCGGCAAGACCAAGAATATCCAGCGTGATAATCATAGCCGTGCACGACGTATTATTTTTATATATGTATACTACCGTCCAACCAGGGCTAATTATATCAATGCGAAATTAATTTGTAGAGAAGAATGTTTGAATGTTGAGTAGAAAGGAAATGTACCATGTTTGATTAAGCAAGAAATATCAAATCAGAAGCACAAGAGACTATAATACCAGACGGATATAACGCTTGCATAACTGATGAATAAGTTCGGATGAAATATTCGCAAGGAAAAAATTGCGAGCTAGCTAATAGTTAGATAGTTTCAACTCCTTGAAGATCGAAAACATGCTTAGAAATTTAACCAAACGGGGTTATGTTCTATCCCGTAATGAGGTGAATTTATATGATTGCCTTCATATCCGTTGTAATTACATAGGTAGGAGATCATTTTCCAAGTTACTAGATAAATTAAATATCATAGGAAAATATAAAACAGCACAGTGGCCTCCAGTTCGACAAACGAGCGCGTGGACACGACGTGCCTTTCCAACCACTCGGAATAACAGACCGATGTCTACCTCTATTTCTGGCAAACATGATACTGAAATCGGCGAGAAGAATCAACAGAACGGTAAATTTCAATCCGGCCCAGACCTGGCATATTTTATTACGCAGGATCTCAACCAATCAGAACTGGGTGTAATCGAAGAACCACTGAAGGATGAACCTATACCTTATCTACTTGAAGATACCAGCAATGGGGTGAAGAGAAAAGGTGATTGATGTATATGGGTACGGCCATATATCAAAAACGTTTTCCCAGAATTAGTGAGTTCTAGATAGCACAACTGAAAACACTAGAATGCAATGCATGACCGTGATCAAGCTATAGTTGTTGTGTGATCAAGTTGACTTCTGATAACGAAACAATATTTTTTTATGTGAAAACGGAATATGATGCCCAGTAGGTATTGTGTGGTACATCATGTTAAATGCTTATCATAACATTATCTTGAATTTCTCAATCACATGTATACACAATCTCAGTCTCAATCACATCAACTTCTACAGACCACACTCAGTGTAAATGTTATGTGTATGCTTGTGAATGACTGCTATCACCTGATTGTTCCATCATTGTTGAATTTTGTTGTATTTCAGTGTTTTTTGAAACCTATGGCTGTCAAATGAATGTGAATGATACTGAAATAGCATGGTCAATACTACAAAAGAATAATTTTGTAAAGGCAAGCAACATAGAAGAGGTACTTGTGAATTTTTTAACATGTAAGTTTAAATATGCTACCAAAATGAATTTACATACATAGTATTTGAATGGAACCATTAATTGTCAGATCTCATAAAAGATAGATAAGAATTTCAGAACCCATGATGGACAGAATAGTTTAAAGTCGGTTTTCAACTTATGTGGCAGGCTAAATATATTATCCTCTGTAATGCAATCCCGAAAAAACACATCTAGATATTTTCCACCTTTGCATTAGCAACTGTGCATTTTCAAATGGCAGTTTAACATTCCATGACTGATCGGATGCAACCTTTCCAGAGTGATGTGGCTCTCATTATGACTTGCTCCATCAGAGAAGGTGCAGAAACCAAAATATGGAACAGACTGGAATATCTCAAGTTCCTCAAGAGACGTAGACACCAGTTCAAAAAATTGCCCCCTTTTAAAATCGGTATATTAGGTGAGTAACTCACACGGACATTTGTTGTTTATATTGTTGTATCTTTTTTGAATTTTTTTGTTAAGAATTCTTCCTTGTTCAAATACCACGAAACTAACTCTTGTCCCAATTATTATTTCTCTGGGTGCTAGATTGTCTGCCTATTAATGACGGACTCCAGTGTCTTTATAGAACCTAGCATGGATGTGTTTGCATGTTGCAGGTTGTATGGCAGAGAGACTGAAACACAAACTGGTAGAGCAAGAGAAACAGGTGGATGTAGTATGTGGTCCTGATGCCTACAGAGATCTGCCCAGGATGCTAGCTGTTACCGAGACTGGTCAGGCTGCAGGTACCAATTACTGATGCTATTATGACTTAAACATTTTTATTATGTACTTAGATAGGTATGCGTTTATGGTGGATGGATTTGTGATTTTGTTTCCCTCAGTCAATGTCCTGCTCTCATTGGATGAGACTTATGCTGATGTTATGCCAGTCAGAATCAACCAAGGAGGATGCTCAGCGTTTGTGTAAGCTCCAACTCCACTGGAAATTCGTATGATTTATACATGTGTCATATATTAGCTGTTGAATATCATGCATATTTGAATTAGTTATTTCCCATTATTCTTTTTCATAATTTTTGTTTATTGTTTATTTGGTAGAGAGTCTACATGAATCAAATCGGATAGTTAACCACTGTTATTAGTTTGCATCGCAGACTCCAGGGGTTTTGCTATGCTCTCGAGTTTAAGACAAGACAAGGTCTAAAACTGATGCATCCGAATATTTGTTGGACAGCCCTTGCTTGACCAATCAATGCTGAGGCTGTGAAACCGACTACATTGTTTGTGGTCTGAATCCAATGAGAACACACAGAATGTGTTCTAGAATTCGGGGGCGTCTCACAAGTTTCAAATTGGGACCATAAGCAAGTGCTGTAGTTGCTTATCTGCATAACAGTATGTGTATGATATTCAGTCCATTAAAGAGAAGTGCTGAAGTGCGGCTCAGTATGAAACATCAAATCGGAGATTTGCTGAATGCGTGCCCAGCTCATAAAAATCTCTCGTCTGATAGGAGAAGTTGACAGGGTAAGTCACTTGTCCGACAGGGGAAGCTGACAACCATTAGTGTCGAACCCTGACCCACCCCAAGCATGGCACTGAAAGTAGTAGCTAACGCATCGCAAAAGGTTTTTCCAGCCCCAGCAGGCACATTCATGGAACAGTCACTACCCATCAAGCAGCAGAGTGCACAATCCTCTTTCAGTACCGTGCCATGCGACTGTTGCACGTAATCGAGGGCTCCATGTTTAAGCAAGATCATATACCTCAGTTCTTGTGTCTAAAGCGGAGTGTATACAATCAAATATGGGGCTGAATCTTCGGAACACTGACCAATCAGAGACAATGATTCAAAAGAGAGACACAGCTTCTGATTGGAGCAAATCTGGGATGCTCGTCCTCTTTATGGCATGTCCTCATCCTAGACGCTGGTGTGCAGTGTCAAATATCTTTGACATGTAAACAGGGCCAGCAGCCAGGGGCTAAGGAACCTTGGCTACACTGTTCTAGAGTCTGATCGACAATTCTTGCATTTTTTTAGACGCTCTTGTTCCATAATTATTCACTGCCTTCGTTTTGGTAAAGAAAGGATAGTAGGTATCTGTTGTATCATTTGCATATTCAATAGGGACAACAGGCCTATATGTATTAGATTTCATGATGAAGCCATATTGGAAATTGACCCAATAATGACCCAGTATATGGGTGCATATGGTGTATGCTAGCTTTACTGTTTGTCTGCAGTTCTATAATGAGAGGTTGTGACAACATGTGCACCTACTGTATTGTGCCCTTCACACGTGGCAGAGAGCGCAGCCGACCCATGGAATCCATTCTAGATGAGATCAGGGCACTCTCAGATCAGGTTGGGTCTATTGTCTGTGTGCACAAATGATATAGTTTTGTAACGATATGGATAATTATAAATTCACTTGCAACAGATTATTGTTCTTAAACATTGATGAGAAAGAGTTTTGCTCTGCATTTAGCAAAGTTGTCAACTGCCCCTCCATCAATGTATTGAGAATTTCCTGTTTGTTCCTAGATTTATTTCAACCGCTGTTTTTATCTGGAGATCAGTACGTTTTTCTCTGTCAATTTGTGTGGTATCAGGGTATAAAAGATGTCACATTGCTGGGACAGAATGTCAATAGCTACCGTGATACATCACAGCTTCAGTCGCATGTTGGTGTTAGTATTCATGAACCTACAAAGCTCAGCAAAGGCTTCAAAACTATCTATAAACCGAAAAAAGGTGGATTCAGGTTTAGTGACTTGCTCGATAAAGCCTCATTAATCGACCCAGATGTGAGGATCAGGTTCACTTCTCCACACCCCAAAGACTTCCCAGATGAGGTGCTGCATCTGATTAGAGACCGGAGTAATATATGCAAGCAGCTGCATATGCCGGCTCAAAGTGGAAGCAATACTGTCCTAGAGCGCATGCGTCGAGGATACACCAGGGAGGCCTACCTGGAACTCATAGAAAACACCAAGCGTATCATACCAAGTACTTAGTGCTTTACATACACTATGACAAATTGACTTCTGTCTTACTGATAGATGGGTGTAACACTATCTTTGAAATCAGCATTCTCATTGAGGAGTTTGCCGTGATCAACATAATAACTGTGGTCATACCACATAGTTATATAACCCCTGAAAATGTCCATTCATCATCATTACTCATGTGTCACCATCTTTGTTGTCTTTTACCTCAGCAGAATGCTCTGCTCAATACATCTTTGTGGTTGTCTGTGTGTCAGACGTGTCTCTGTCAAGCGACTTTATCGCTGGTTTCTGCGAGGAGACTGAGGAGGACCATAAAGAGACACTGGATCTAATGAGGCGTGTCCAGTACAATTTTGCTTTCTGCTTCCCATACAGTTTGAGGCAGGTAATTATCGCCTGTTTTACCTGACGTACCCACATGGGTGATTCAGAGAAATGGTTTTTCTGTTAATATTTTATGACATTTGTTGTAATGCTTTACATTAATGAAACATGTATGATGAAAACTCTTCCCAGGTGAATGGACACCTACCTGTTTACTTTGAACCTGAGTTTTATGCAGGTTTTGATGAGTGATATTTTTGTGGGGGGCAATGACTGAAGTTCTATCCCACACCATTGTAATTTAATTTTTACAGTAACCTTCATCAACATAGCTGATATCCAATGATTTCTCAGATGTGATGATGCTGCTCACGCAAACATTGCTTCCCAAACCAGCTTGTTTTTACACTATCCCTTAAGTGTCAATAGTAAAGTGAGATATTTTAGCTATAAGTGGCTAAATGTGCCTAATTGGCTTATTTCCTCCCCCCCCCCCCCCCCCCGAGTGGCTAGTTTTCCCCATTCATATGGGGTGACAAATATTTGACTTGCAGTATTGACTATAAATTACAGAGCCTATTCATCTTCATCATCAGTCATATGAATCAACACCTGTTGCCAAGTGAGAATGTTTTATACCTCCAGCATCTGTCCGACAAACTCCAGGTAAAAACAGCAATGAGGTTTAAACTCTATAACTTGTTGTCTGTTCTGTGAAGAAAACTCATGCCTATCACCGCTTGAAGGACAACGTGCCTGATGACGTGAAGTCTCGACGCCATCATGAGTTGATTGAAGTGTTTCGGGAGGGAGCCCTTGCGCTAAACAGGGCACAAGTAGGACAGCATCACCTAGTGTTGGTCGAAGGGGTAAGGTTACCAACGCTGTCTCATATTACATGGTGCTGGTTAAAGGGGTAAGGTTACCAATGCTGTGTCATATCACATGGTGCTGGTCGAAGGGGTAAGGTTACCAACGCTGTCTCATATTACATGGTGCTGGTCGAACGGGTAAGGTTACCAACGCTGTCTCATATTACATGGTGCTGGTTAAAGGGGTAAGGTTACCAATGCTGTCTCATATCACATGGTGCTGGTCGAAGGGGTAAGGTTACTAATGCTGTCTCATATCACATGGTGCTGGTCGAAGGGGTAAGGTTACCAACGCCGTCTCATATTACGTGGTGCTGGTCAAAGGGGTAAGGTTACCAATGCCGTCTCATATCACATGGTGCTGGTCGAAGGGGTAAGGTTACCAACGCTGTCTCATATTACATGGTGATGCTGGCCGTCTTATTGTGAGCGGCATAACAGACTGTGTCAGCTTAGTAATGATCCATATGGTTGTGATGACCCTCATCACAGAACAATTGTATTGCCTATTAAATTAATATCATTACGATTTGAATGAATATGAAGTCATGGTGTTTATGAAAAAACAATTGTTTATTGCAAACATCCAATGGATGGTGTATATATCTATAACAACAGTGAAACTATTTCTCACCAAATAAGTTTGACAAAATTAAGTGAGGTCTCTCACAAATATATTTTCACTTTTGACATATTGGATATGAACGAGTAAGAGAAATATTATTCCAATAGTTTGGTGTTAAATTCTTACCAAATAATGCCATGTTGTTGTCTCACCTGCGTGTTAGGCCAGTAAGAGATCAGAGATGCATTTGGCGGGCAGAAATGAAGGCAACATTAAAGTAATCTTTCCCCATTCGGAGCTCAGTCAGCAATACCGTACGTCTCCTCACCTGTACAACCTGGTGACTATATCGCTGTAGAGGTAAGAAGTTGCCATCTTGTTGTAAAGTGACACCCGCATATATTTTGACGATTTAATGTTATGTAATATATGCATTTGTTAAGTACTTGCTGGGAAAGACAAGTTGCCAAAACGTGCTGATATTTCTATTGCTTTACATATTTGCTTTATTTGTGCTGTTTAATTACAGATAACTGATTGTTCATCTCAGGTCTTGAAAGGAAAGCCTTTGTATCAAACTTCTGTGCAAGAGTTTTACTCTGGTCAAAATAGTGACAAATTACATAGCAGTTTATCAATGCAGTCGTCTATGATTCATGAATAATACTGTCAATGTCAATAAATAGAAAATATTTCAGACCAAAGTAACCTTATTTCAACTAAGTGAAACTTTTATAATATACTAAAATTTGCAAGTCCACAACTTAATATGTTTGTGGCTTTTGTTCAAAATATGATGTCATTATTGGATTTACATATTAAGACTATGAAGACAAAATCAAGCATATCTTGTCTGTAACAATGAGCCAAGAACTTCACTTAAGAGTGCTCACTCAAGTCTCTGCAAAATTAGTTTAAATGTGGACATTTAGTCAAGCAAAGAAATGCTTTGTGATGTCACAAAAAATGAATCTTTTCACACGACAACATGTATTATCTGTTGTATGGACTTATGCGACCATGATATGATTAACAAGGAGGCTGGTTTCATGGGGCTGGATTAAACACCAGGCCTTGGAGGCCATGCAACGCCACTTTTAGTGCAAAGAAGGTGATTTATTGAAAGGAAATGATTCCGGATACGTGTTAATGATATAAAGCCTAACCAATGTAGATGACTTTTTTGTTTCTGTGCCCCTTTAATCAAAGCCTAGAACCTCTTCTTAGGGGCCTTTCAAAATTAAGTTAAGGTGTGGGGGGGGGGGGAGCTACATTCCAGTGCATGATAGGATTATGGGAGGTGTATGGGCTGGGAGTGTTGGGGTGGGGGGGGGTCTCAAAAATCGCACGAAAATGCATTACATCAATTTTAAACAGCCCCTAACCATGTCCCACTGGCAGTCACAAACTGTTCAAGTCCACAATTTCATTTACCTGGCAATAACCCAGAAGAAAGAATTAGGTAAATCTTTGAATACATTGCATCTTTGTCTTAGTTAAGAGCTCCAGTAAAAATCTATATAATTATATGCAGCAAAACTGTGACAAAAGCATCACTCCATACCCAAATTCTAATACCTTCAGGTGGAATAATAACCAGTCAGTCATTTTAGCAAATATTGGAATACAAATATCGATGGAAAGTGTTCATTTGAATCTTGATCATTGACTATCAAGCAAACCCATTTTTTGTGGTTAAACAAATGATGAAACTAACTACAAAACAAACAAAGCTGGAATTGTAAGCTACCCAGTACACTCTGTTACCTCTGGTTATATAAATAAATCAGGTAGTGTCATTGGAACACAAATATAACTGGGACAATCAACTTGTAACTTGTGATCATTATGACTAGTTGCCAAAGATAATAAACCAGAATGAGTCAACCTCAATGGTTCTGCTCTGGGAGAATAATGTATACATTTGGCACTGGAAGTGAACCCAGAATTACTGTTAAATACAGTTAATCACAGATTATAGCAGTACATTTATATAATACTTATATGCCTCACAGTATATTACCACATGGGGTATAAAAATATCATGGCACAAGGTACAGCCTTACGACTCATGTGATCTACACCCACAGGTGATATTTAAAACACTTGGTATTGAAAATATAAAAAAAAAAATAGAAGCTTTTGGCATTATATATCACCATGCACATAAAGAGCTTATTTGGTTCTACAAACTATCATAACATTTGCTGGGTGAGATGGGGATTTATTTGTACTTAACTTTATATATGAATTCCTCATTGTGTTCTTGCGGAAAATCACAGAATATAATAAAAAATAATCTATATTATTTTTATCAAAATGGATGTACCCAGCCACCAAAGACATTTTCCATTTCCTGAGCAACAGCTAGAGTGAGATGGTCGCTCATTTTTGAACCAACAACTTGAATCCCTATGGGAACTCCTTCACTTGCTAAACCCATAGGTACAGCCGTAACAGGCAGACCCAGAACGTTAAAAATCCCAGTGTAAGCAAAGTTAGGGAACATGAGGAGGGGTTGATTATGGTAGGGGGCGGGTTTAGGGTGACAAGGATACAAGAAAACGCCATCATCCCCCAACATATCCTGAAACTCCTGTTTCAGATCTTCGCACCACTGTCTGAAGCGCTTGGTTAACTCTGGAGATTCCTTCACTTTCTCCCCCAGACCCAGCCCTATCGCAGGTAAGGTATGGCGAGGGTATCGTACCAGCCAGAGCAAAAATTCCAACAAAGGTCGCACTGGTTTTCGACTGTCACCCATGAGGGAACAGAAAGCCTCATTACCACTGGCATTCATCTTGCTGGCCCAGATGTTGAATGAATATTTGAGCTTGCTGATTTCGGCTTTTCGAACGATGGCACCCAGACTGGCAAAATGGGTGGCAGTCTGGAAGAGAACATGGGGTAATACATCACCATTACAACCAAGAATTAATTCTGTTTTTGATACTGTTTTCAAATATATAGATCAAAGCGTAGGAGTTATTCATTCAGATTCGACATTGTATTTGCATTCAAATGGCAAAATTCACTAGCTTCGTAAAAAATCCTTTAATCTACTCTAGTGGCGAATACCTTTTGAATGGCAGCTTTGATTTGGGGGTCACAAGGTGACAACAGGTAGCTCCCTCCATCATCCTCCATGTAATAGAACTTCAGATTCTTCACATTCACCTTAAGACAAGGTAGATTTATTGAACTCATTTTCAAAATGACAACATGATATAAACACTGGCATCCTGGTTTGAACACTGAACACTGCCATCGCTTTCCTCGTCGCCTAAGATGGGCCTCATCTATGAACTGTTTGTAATTAACTTTGATCGTAGTCTCGTTTAAAATATACACAACACCTAGCTCCTGTTTTGCCAAGAACATTTGTTGTCAGGCAATCAATGCACTACAATCATTGAGATTCTGCATTAAACATAACTTCTCTGACTGATTTCTGACAGCTATTGAAAATGATATTGAGTCCTATTGGTGACCCTGGCTATTTTCCAGCTTTTTAAAATCCAGCTACCTACTTTTGATGAGCTTGATCGATAGACCAAATATGGCACATGGTAGGCACTACAGTATCAGAGGTTGAAGTGGGGAGAGTTAACAATTGCAAAAGGCTGAATCGTCTACTTACATTATCATTGTCACTAATTAATAGTTTGAAGGCTGTTTTCAAGGTGCTGATATCAATAACATTATAAATACTGATTCCCAATACCAAGAAAGGATTACAACAGAGTCACAACAGCAACCATAGAAAAATTGGCACACATTAAAATTCATAAACAACAATATTGATTATGGTTTAAAGGTGATATTTCCCCTCAGGCGATCGTTGGTGACCCTTCATGTGTGACTCACCTTCTGATCAAGTTTTAATTTAGCAACCCCGTCGGGACCAGCCATGATTTTGAGCATAGGTAGGAGGTCACATGCGTGTCTGACAAGGGGGCCAGTGGAAAGGAAGGTCTGAGCTTCATTTTGAGCATTGGGAAACTGTCCATTGTTACTCACAATGCCTGCATACAATAAAGAGAACACAGAGAAATTCATTTTTAAACATAATTTTTCATGTGACTCTGAAAATTTTAATGAAGCTATTCGAAAAAATCTCACCAACAGTAGGTTTGTGACCAAAGATGCCGTTGAAGAAAGCAGGCATTCTTATGCTGCCACCAATGTCAGAGCCCACACCAATAACAGATGCTCCGGTGCTGACTAGACACGCCTCCCCACCTGTGCCATTTTAATCAGCATCACAATGTTTTTTATGTAAGAAAGGTGAAGGTAAATAAAGCAGTGAACGTCTCTTAGAATGTCTTACGTTATGTTATGATGTTGGTTTATGAGACAACTGACAGGGATGTTGAGAGGACGGTGATGAAAATGATGACGAAGAGGAAAATGACCATGCTGAAGATGGTGATGATGATAATAATGACTTGCATGGTAATGATGATGATGACATGCATCATGATGAAGATGAGGATAATGGTGATGATGACAATAACATGCATTGGGATGATGATGATAATAACAACAGGCATGGTGAAAATGACATTATTGACAATGAGCCCAAAAATAATTATCAGCATAGTAATGATGATAATTTGTGCCACTACTGACAGCACGGACCGTACCCATCAGTAACAATACCAAAATATTGTTATCCAAGCAAGCTGTTTACTCACCAGAGCTACCTCCGACTATACGACCACGGTGATAAGCGTTGTTTGACCGGCCATACACCAGATTACTTGACTCGTACCACATACAAAGTTCGCTGACATTGGTGAGTGCCAGTGGAATAGCACCCGACTTCTTCAGCAGCACAATGACATCAGCATCAGATTCTGCCAGTAGGTTTGCCCTGGACCATAGTCCAGAGCTGTGTGGCAGACCTAGTAGAAATGCAACCATCAACGTAACATTAAAATGGTGTCTCCATAGCAAGCACGGTATTACTATTGTGATATGGGTTTTAAAACAAGGAAAACATACAAGCTGTAAGTAAGGTCAAATGCTTAATGACATTGCTGCATCCAAATTTAATTACTTATATCAGAACTGCATCTCATGTCAAAGTTACAATAACATTACTGCATCTGATCCGTTTGACAAAATATATTGTAAAAAACATTTGGAACCCTAAAGAGTAGCTTTCTTGTTGCATATAAGCATCGTTTGTCAAATCAAAATGACGAAGATTAAGAAAAATGATGATGATTAATATTCTTAAAGTCACCCAAATGAGATGTCCATCATACAAACATCTTCTTCCTGTTAATTTTCCAGCTCAAGTTTATCAACTTACCAGCAAACTGTGATACAAAGCAATTATCACCTTTGATAGCAAATGCCTCCTTAGATGTAAAGGGAACTCCAAGGAATGGTGCGTTGTCCTCAGACCATTCATCGGGCAGGCTGCCTCCTTCTTTATCCAACATCCTGTCAACATACCTGGCTTCTGATAGAGCCTCTTCATAACGATCAGCAATGACCGCATTAACAATAGGGTTCACCATCTTCATGTACTCATAGAACACAGTGACCAGCTGCTCACTGGTGACCTGAATAAATATCAATGAAATATATAATGAAGAACCGGAAGTTGTAGTGAGACATTGAATGATGATGACTGGGCTCTGTGATGGAAGGACACATGTACTTTGCAGGTTGCAAGTCAGGTGTTTTATCAATGTAGGCATTACCACCTCGTTAAAAGGAGAGCGAGGTCAAATGGGCACCTAATCGTGTAGGCTTGCCATGTAGGTAGAAAATCACCTCGTTGTATAACAAATGACTAGTCCCGTGATTAAAAGTTTGCCACAATTGGCGGTGCATTAGCACAGAAAGTAACAAAAATATGATATATACAAACTGTGACAACAATAAATGAGACAAATAGTCTGTGCAAACATGTGCCCATGATACCTAAATGCCTCACCTCTCACTTGTGCTCATGATAACTAAATGGCTCACCTCTCTCATACCTAAATTGCTCACCTCTCTCATGATACCTAAATGGCTCACCTCTCTCGTGCTCATACCTAAATGGCTCACCTCAATCCTGTGCTCATGATACCTAAATGGCTCACCTCTCTCATACCTAAATGGCTCACCTCTCTCATGATACCTAAATGGCTCACCTCTCTCATGTGCTCATGATACCTAAATGGCTCACCTCTCTCATGATACCTAAATGGCTCACCTCTCTCATGATACCTAAATGGCTCACCTCTCTCATGTGCTCATGATACCTAAATGGCTCACCTCTCTCATGATACCTAAATGGCTCACCTCTCTCTGTGCTCATGTGCTCATGATACCTAAATGGCTCACCTCTCTCATGATGATAAATGGCTAAATGATACCTCACACCTCTCTCATGATACCTAAATGGCTCACCTCTCTCATGATACCTAAATGGCTCACCTCTCTCATGATACCTAAATGGCTCACCTCTCTCATGATACCTAAATGGCTCACCTCTCTCATGATGATACCTTAATGGCTCACCTCTCTCTTTCGCACCATCTGTCCCAGCTCCACACCACTAAGCATGAGGAGTTCACTGGCTGGTGTCGGTAATCTAGCCTGGGCCGATTTCGTCTCAAAGAAGAAGGTAAATATAGGCACTGTGATCAAGTAGAGGCCCCGTAAGATGTAGTGGGCACATATGACAAGGATCTTCTCAATCTGCATCTTGGGTGATGTGTCAATCTTCACAGCAAAGCACATTTAATATTCAGCAACACTTTCAGTCATGTCTGAGCAGATTCCTACATCCAAACATGACAAAGAACTGGGTTATATATACAGAACTTTTAAAAGTTTTCATAACATATACATTTTCATCCATCTGAAAAGAAATTCCAATGGCACACTTAAGAATGCTGTATATATAATCTGGTTGGTCAAAAATTGGAAAAATAATATGACTAATGAGAGTTTTATCTAACAAAGGACTTTGCCATCATCGTTCCCTTGAGCAATCCAAGGCTCATAGTTTATGAATATATATTCAAGTATCATTTAGGGTAGTATTTGACCCTGAGAAATGGTGTCATAGATTAACCAAGTCAGTGTGCATGTACCTGTCTTAGTTTTGCTATATTTATGATTAAGTCATCAGGGTTGGTAAGCTGGAGATGGTGCTGAAGAAGTGCAGTACAAGTACCATTATCACCTCCATCCATCACTGTGAGGGCTAAATAAAGTCCCAACATATTGTTTTACTTTGATCTCGATGAAGTCAACATAGTCTATCATAAAACATACTAAGTATAGCCATTATACAGATTTTATAAGTCAAACACCTAATCCGCAGTGATCTCACATAGTCAAATTGTACATTGACTCTTACATAAGACGGAATATACAAGTTTCAATTTATCGTGTTTATTTATATTGCTGAATTAATAACAAGATCATACGTTAAGAATCATTCATATCCAATCAGTTTAGGGTAGCGACCACTCCTTAAGAGTAGCAGAACGTCTTACTGATTCCATGCAAACATCTTGCAAAACTGGATCATAGATTATATTTCCATCCAAATTGTTTGCATATTTCCCACCAACAATTTATTGTTTTCATTATTATTCCGGCAGCACGCAGCTAAGTATATTTTGTGGGTCTACTTTTCTTGGAAACAGATGGTTGAAAGCCAGATGAGCAATTCATTTTTATAGTTTCTTGGAATAAATCAAATTCAAACTCGATTGCATTATTGTATTTACAAGAAAGCTAATAGACAATATATTCAACTGAATTAGACTACTTTTACCTCTCAACCAATCGAAAACATGTTAACATATGCACAGAAGGGTATTTATAACAGATCGGGTGATTAGCTGGTGCAACGAGTTCTGCGTTGTAAGAGTCACTTCGATGTAAGGGTCGTCCCCTACCTGTTTATGTTACCGTCGTGCGCGGCTACGTTCTAACCTGCCAAGTAACGGGCCTAGTGGCAGTGCTAGTAGTAGCCGTTCAAGACGTCAGTAGGTATAAATGTTACCGTTACGACCGGAGCTATGCTTAGGAGTGTCAGTGATTTTTTTTTAAATTCATTGTATCTCGTTTAAATCATACATGAAGATAGGTATACTCATGAGGATTCCAAAAAGGTATGTTTCATTTTTTTAAGTCAATTAGAAAAAAAGTTATTGAGGTTTCAATTTCCATTGTATTGCTCGGTTTTGTGCCAGAATTCTACGGTAAGGGATGACAGACATTTTTCATGTCTTATATGTTGAATATCATAGTGAAATTATACCACAAGATGTATAATCTAGTTTTCTAATAAAGTAGGTCAATTATTATAAAAAGATAATGAGAATTCAAATTTCATGAAATTGTCAGTTTTTGAGCCAAAATTGACAGGATGATAGCCACTTTTCACCTCTCCAGACACCTGTCTGAAATTGCCAAACATGCTAATACTATTGCAACCAGACACCTGTCTGAAATTGCCAAACATTACTAAAACATCAGGTGACCAAAATCTCAAGATCACCTGTAGAGATGTCCTCATCCAGACGGTGGTATGTGTACACAGCATCATCCTCATCATATACAATATTAAACGAACCAATCGCTGAACCCTGATACCTGTGACACCACCTTGGCTGGATAAGCTATCCGTTCCTCTTTGCCATCAACTGTGACCACTAAAATATGCCTCACCCTCTTGCCAACCAACATGTGTTGGCTTTCTTCTGTTACAGGGTTTCTAACTAACTCTGTCAGAGAGAGATTCAAATGCGAATTGTTTAACCGCAATGGTTATGAATATTTGTGGGCCATTACGCAGCTTATATAAGGCTGGGGGCGAACTCATGATAAACTCGGCATGTACTCCGTGAACGAATCTCTTTGATGTGTTAATTCTGGGTGGTGCCCTTGGCGACGAGCAGCTCGCGCATCCGTCGCAGTAACTGTCGGCAGCTCAACATCTACTCTGTGAACCCTAACTGCCAAATTCCATGCGCCAGCGCAAGCGGCATTTTGCCCTAGAAGTTTCTGGCCTGTAACGGATAATTTTTTGAATCTACAATCCCAAATAAATAAATCAGGTACCATATTAAGTTCAAGAATCGAATGACATAATACTGATAAGCCAAGCTATGCACTCTCCCGGTGCGGGCATGACTAAATCGAACATTTTAAAGTCTAAAATACGACCAAACAGCCCATTCAATAAGAAAATAAACTTGACCCAAGTGTTCCACTATACTTGAATTATCCCCGTATATAGATGGATAATCTGGGCCAGATTAATAAATGAACGAAAATCAACTTTGTTTGACCCCAAGCGGTCAGTCGCGTAAGCGATCTTGAGTCGGCCGAGTGAAGGCATGCTATACGCTCTCCCGGTGCGGGCATGACAAAATCGAACATTTTAAAGTCTAAAATACGACCAAACGGCCCATTCAATAAGAAAATAAACTTGACCCACTATACTTGAATTATCCCCGTATATAGATGGATAATCTGAGCCAGATTGATAAATGAACAAAAATCGACTTTATTTGACGACGCACGATCAGCGGTGGTTGTGAGCGTGCCCAGCCGTGTTGAGTCAAGGCAAGGTTGACCCTGATACGGGCTCACGGGGCGAGCATGCGATGATTGGACAACGTTTTGAAGTGCAAAATACGACAAAACGGCTCCATTTAATAAGAAAATAACTTCACCCATTTGTAACATCATACTTAAATTTGTCAAAAGTGTGTACCTTTATCGCGAGACTCTGATAAAATTGGGAAAAAATACATTTGTTTACACCGTAACATTTCGTACGTAAATAATATTATTTTCCCTTTGGCCATTTTTTTTAGGTTTTATATGATCATGAACATTAGAATGTCATCTTGTCATTTACTTAACAATAAAAACGATACGAGTAACGAATACGAACCGATTTAGAAAATTCAAAACGGAGCGAGTCACGAAAAGTCAAAAATACTTGCCAAGAATTTTCAAGTATTGCTCCACAAACACATCTTTTTTATGCCTCAAACGGAGTAAAATGCAGAAAGTAAGGCGATATTATTGAAATTCAATACGTTAGCTCTCGTTTGATGTATAATTCGTCCATGTATCTTAAATATAAATGCCAGTTAGAGCAAGTTGAAAAAAATTGGAATTAACATTGAGACACAAGCGCGGCCGTCTGCGGCGAGGTTCGGCTGACACCCCTATTTATATGATCATGAACATTAGAATGTCATCTTGTCATTTAACAAACAATAAAAACGATACGAGTAACGAATACGAACCGATTTAGAGAACTCGAAACTGAGTGAATCTCAAAAAGTCAAAAATGCTCGCCAAGAATTTTACCGTATTTCTCCACAAACACACATTTTTATGGCTCAAACGGAGTAAAATGCGAATAGTAAGGCAATATTATTGAAATTCAATACGTTAGCTCTCGTTAGATGTATCATTCGCCCATGTATCTTAAATATAAATGCCAGTTAGAGCAAGTTGAAAAAAATTGGAAATAACATTGAGGCACAAGTGCGGCAGCCTGCGGCGAGGTTCGGCTGACACTAGCCAAAAAGACCAACGTCAGGTTCTATTTATCACCTTGTCGGTCCAACAGTTTAAGCTAAATTTTTTGGTCGATGCATTCGATCAACCCAGAACTCACCACTTTTTTCACGAAATATGCATGTTCTGACGAGTTTTGGGTGATCAGTGTCGAAAGTTATTATCTAATTCGGTTCGAGATAATGTTTCATATTCCTATCGTCTGCGAAAACTATATTTTCGATAACTTTCCGAGTTTACCGGTGATATTTTCTTCCGAAATACAAGCGCGGAGGACGATATCCCAGACAGCCCCAGAAACTTCCGATGTAAATAAGGCGGTGAGAACATAGGCAAAAACTATAGCTGATAATTCCTGTTGCCTTTTCCCCAGGTTTTCATTGCTTTCTTCGTGATTCGGTGTGATATTTGTGCGACAGTGAATGTTAGTGGCCTTTTCTACATGTTAGACAAGGTCATTTTAGCTTTTGGCTTTGTGCCACAAATAGTCCCTGTGAACCCGCATCTTGTGAGTAGTCTCGCCTATGTTCCAATTGGTGTATCCTCCCGCTGGTCAGTTTCCGCCACCTCGCTGCCATGTTGCCAAGTCGGGCTCAGATATTACCGTTTGGTGTGTTTTAGGCCAAAATACTTATTCACAGGATACTGTTGTTGCTAAAATTCAGCTTCTGGTCCTATAAATGTTTGGTGAGTTGATTTAATTAGCTAAAACTAGGTTAAACAACGGAACTTTTGATGATTCCGTTGACTTATGCCGGGAATATGCGTTAGACGCCAGAACTAAGAGGGAGTGCATGCATCACTCTAGCCCTACAAGACGTCTGCGTAGACGTCTTACCGTTTCTCGAAACAACGCCATTCAATTATTTTTAGATCGATTCAGACAACTACCAAACACACAAAACATACACAAGTGATGGAGTTATAGAATGCAATGATGTTTTACGGACAATTTTCATCCCTTTTCGGCTGGTGATTTCATCCGTGGTAATTATTTATAGTTCGATCAATTTGGAAGCGGTAAAAAGTCAGAAACACAGCAACATGTTTGTTTACAAGTTCAAAACCACATGCATTGCGCGGGGGGGGGGGCACTTAAGTGTAAAGATATAGTATACATGTGCCGCACGAAGGGGGTGGTTTTTTCAACATCTCGACTTTTACGACGGGTTAGACATACGCATAATATCTTGTACGATGGAGTATACTTTTTCTCATTCTCAACGAGTGCAACGGGTACAGGTTTTCGAGGTCCCGCGACACACCCCTATCCGAGTTAGGGGAAGTGCCCCCCACTTGAGATGCTAAGGCAATGCGGGAAATCGCGAGAATTAATTGTTTCCAAGATGGCAGACATCGTATCGCGATTTGTTAGGAAACGAACTATCGATGCCATTTATTGAAGAATAGCGTCGAGTGGTGGTAAGTTTTTTGGCGCGTAGAGTCTATTTTTTGTAAAGGCTCTTGATATATGTTATTTTCTAGGTACGCAGAGTAGTCCTTCAACCCAAACGAGAAATTGCCGACTGTGTTTGACGAACTCTTCGTAACGGTATAAATTCATGTTACCGTTACACCGGAGCTAGCATCACTCCCGTACTTAGTTCGAAAGAGCTAGCTAGTACCAGAGAACTAGTACTAGTAGAGGAGCTTGTGCCCTCAAAAAGCCTTAGAAGGTAGTACTCGATCGACTGTTGGGCTACTTAGGCAGTCAAACAGTTGATATACTTACAAAAATAGTAATCAGAAAAATGAATCAATTTAACGATCATATGTCAAAGTGAAAGCTGTTAGTTCCTCTTAGTCCCTTGTGACTACGAACACGACCGAATACGAAAGTCGTGTACCGGTGTGAAGTTGGCGCAAAATAGTAGAACCAAATAAGAGCCCAACGGGACGAGATATTTCTGACACAGCTAAGCGTCAAATAGCTTACGCCGAACTTTAGTATGTAATCACAGATCAGATGATCGCTCGACTGCAACCAAATGTAGGACTTAAAGCTTATTTAGACAGATTAATCCACTAAAGGCAAGTATAATGCATTGTATTTCAGTTCTAACATCGAAAATAAACTATAATCAAGCATCTTTGGTCATCAGAAATCCCCTCAAGTGAGCTTTTCCACAATAACACGTCAAGTTAAATTTTATCTAGAACCATTTAGTGGATATTATGTAAACATTAGGCCTATAAACACAAGAGCTGGGAAGGGAACCCCATTCAGTATACCCCCATCGGCCAAATAACACCACTTAGTCCATATTATGTACATTGCAGTGTCGGGATATGAAAATTTCTCAATTTGGGCATTCCTTAAGTCCAAAGCTGGGAAGGAACCCACCCTAGCCCTAGGTCTTCTGATCCACTAACCTACAACCCTCGGCCTATACCTAGGTGCATTCAGTATACCCCCATCGGCCAAATAACTACCCAAAACCACTTAGTCCATATTATGTACATTGCACATGAGAATGTCTCATGTATGTATGTATGTATGTATGTATGTGTGTGTGTGTGTGTGTGTGTGTGTGTGTGTGTGTGTGCGTGCGTGCGTGCGTGCGTGCGTGCATGCATGCATGAAGGTAAAGCATGAACAGTTTATTGAGTCCAATTAATACATCAGCAAACATGGAATGGAATTTATGTGTTATTTTTACAAAATATATAAAATGTCTTTCAATTTCAGGATCCGAATTTTTAAATGTATTAACCAAACTTCAACTCTGTGTATAAATTCAGGAAAAAATTTTATTCTAGAAAGCAAGTGTTCAAATGAAAATACAGTTAAGAGATTTTGCCGTGGTGCAGCATATGGCCATCCTGTTGTTCTATTAAATTTATTGTTTAACAATTCTCAACATGAGAACAATAAAAAAAAAAATTGACCAATTGCAAACATTTACTCAAAATGAATACACTTTGCTACTTCAGTCACAGCTGAATCATGTGTGCCACAGTGGAATCACAAATAAAAATTATGTTTCTTTTGGTATTCACAACAAACAGTATCCAATAAATAGTATCCCATTCATAATCAAACCATTTTACAAAATTATATAATTTTGTAATGGTTTCTAGTTACAATCAAACAAATATTGGAAACTCCACCCAGAATCCACAACATGAACCTACCTAGTTTTGATAGTGTGACCTTTCTGAATGATTCCACTGTTCTCTTCCTCGAAATGTCTTCCTGGAATTGGGTGGCAACCTGGCATTTGATTGTACCCTGGTACTGGCCTGCATCCCACCACTAGTCTGTACCTTAAACACTGGTCTCCACCCTACCACTGGTCTGTACCTTAACACTGGTCTGCACCTTAACCACTGGTCTGCACCTTACCACTGGTCTGCACCTTAATCACTGGTCTGCAACTTACCACTGGTCTGCCTTGACCACTGGTTTGCACCTTAACCACTGGTCTGCACCCTACCATTGGTCTGCACTTTAACCGCTAGTCTGCACCTTACCACTGGTCTGCACCTTAACCACTGGTCTGCACCATAACACTGGTCTGCACCTTAACCACTGGTCTGCACCCTAGCACTGGTCTGCACCTTAACTGCTGGTTTGCACCATAACACTGGTCTTCACCTTAACCACTGGTCTTCACCTTAACCACTGGTCTGCACCTTAACCACTGGTCTGCACCTTAACCACTGGTCTTCACCTTAACCACTGGTCTGCACCTTACCACTGGTCTGCCTTAACCACTGGTCTACACCTTACAACTGGTCTCTATCTTACCACTGGCTTGTACCCCAGAAGAAGTGCACAATACTGTGCGTCAGCTTTGTGGACATTTCCACCCACACTACCAGGTTGACAAAAGCAGAGGCCAGACTTTGTGGTGGTCCAACTCCATGTTTAAATTCTTTGGATGGTTGGCTAATGCATCCCACATAATTCTTGCCAACTGGTGGTGCTCCAACATATTAGTGTACAGGCTGTCATTAGCAACACACATCTGCATTTAGCAAAGACCAACAATAAGCATTGCAGTGATAGCAAGTAACTAGGAACATTGGTCAAGGCCTTAAATGCACATTTAACTTGTTGTACGCTTACCTTAACGGTTCTAGATAGTTATAACGTTGATAGGGGTATACTGAATACAGCTCTGGCTAGCCTAGTGGGTGCTTAGTACCAGAAAACAGTTATCTTTGAGGTTCTCCTCCCAGATTTTTGGTTTCAGGAGGTTCAGAGTGAGATTTTTGGCATAATATGACATGGTAGTCCCACACAAGAATTATCTTTGGGGTTCCCCTACAAGATATTTTGTTTTCTGGTGCCAAATATGTGATTTTTTACCCAATGTTAACTAAATATACATAACTTCCACTAAATGGTTGTAGATAGTTATAATGCTGATGGGGGTGTACTGAATGCAGTTTTGGGTAGCCTAGTGGGTGCTTGGTCCCAGCCAAAAGTTATCTTTGAGCTTCCCCTCCAAGATTTTTGGTTTCAATGGGCCCAAAGTGAGATTTTCGGCTTAACAATTAAATGTTTCTTAAATAGTTATAGAGATTATAGTGGAATAGTGAATAAATATAGGGGTAGCTCAATGGGTGTATTGTACAAAATAATGACCAGCTTGGGGGTTCCCCTAACACATTTTTGTTTAAGTAGGTCCAATATGAGATTTTATAAGTAAAGTTAGGTATATCAGGGGAGGTCCCCCGCCCACCAATGGCAACTGAAAACAATTTTGGGTGAGTTGAATTCGCTTATCTTGGCCCGGGTGTCGTTGGTCTTTATGAATGCAATCTGAGATCAAGTTAAGATTCTTAATGAATACGGCCCCTGATAAGAGCAGTTCATCTACGATAAAATGAGATATATGATAGGTAGCACAACCAACCAACTTCATGTACTTCTTCAGCTCCTGTACTTAGTTTGATAGGGCTGATCATTTTAAGCTGGCCCCAAGTGAATTGTATGCTAGCGAAAGAGTGCTCAAATGTTTTGTATTTGTTTGACCTGATACTAACAATTTGTTCATCTTTTACAGAATGTGAAGGGGGCTTCAATGTGATGGGCCAAACCAAGAGTGACTGGCTGTCCAGTATATGCCACTCCACATTAGTCAACCTCATCATAGTTCTTCTTTAGTATCCTGATATTCACAACTTCGATCTTGACAGTGAGACTGAATTATTAGATACTATGTATGTGGGTGCTGACTGACTGCTTGACGTCGCAAGCAAAGACAAGTGATGAGTGATTGCAGTTAAGGCGTGCTTAGTGTTCATTTCTATTTATCTTTGTACACATTTTATCTGTGAATTACGTGCATATTTGTGAGTAATAAAGATTTATATATGGGCATATGCTTATGTTATGTTTTTGGCGGGTAAAATTTGTGTTGGGCCGGTAACTGTTGAACGTTACCAGCCCTGATGGCTGGTAGCTAAATTTGTTAGTTTCCACCCCTGACTATATACATAATTTCAACCTTTCAAATCTGTAATGTTGTAACGCCAGTATTTTTTTAGATTACCCATTGCCAGTGGGTTTTCTTTGTTGGGAAATAACCATCTTTGGGGTTTCCTCCCATATGTTCTGAATGAGCAGGATTGTTTATTGCTATAATCTCTTATCTGATTTGGGGGGGGGGACAAAAAGCCCTCGAGGGTGCCGAAGTGAGGGCGTGTTGAGACCTTAAGAGGGCTTTCCTCTTAGCAATGAGGACGCTCGCTGCCGGCAGTGACTGCATGTGAATGCTTGAGTAATATGTAGTTAACATACTACCATTCGTATGTTAGTGCAAGTCTTGAGGTCTCAACACGCCCTCAACCCGGAAGGTCGTTTGGTCCCGGCGAGGGCGTTTTCCCAGGGCATTTTGATCCGTAATCCAATATCACTATTTGGTGACAGCAGTAGACAATGGAATGACAGATTCAAACATGTTAGCTCTTTAGAATTGCTCTCTACAGAGAGAGAACAAATTAATATCATTAAGCAATCGTTCTTAACCAGTTTTTGTACCATATTATACCTGATTATATTATCTATGCGTTCGAATTCATTGATTTACAACTATGTGTCCTATTATCTATCAGATTATGGACTTGATCCTGTTGATTGCACGAAAAACCTTTCATTATCATTATCCTAAAGTTTTCATATGATATATGGTTTAGTCATGGAGAAAAACAACTACACGGGTGATTGTAGATGCATTGGTAATCATTTCTCATAGCGCTCTTGTCATATTAAACATTTGAGCGCAATTATCAGTAAAAAAAAAATTGCAACATTAAAATAAAGCATTTCGTTGCAGACGAGAATATCAAGCTATCTCGGAATATAGTAATATCTGCAATAAGGCATTTGCTTATTTTTGTATCTCGCGAGATCTCGCCTTATGTGGTTCTACTATTTTGCGCCAACTTCACACTGGCATCAAACTATCACTAGACAGATAATACAGCCCACAATTTCATTTTTTTAATGTTACCCCATGAATGACACCTCCATTGAGACGAAAATGTTTAAAATTGGGAAATTATGTTTTCTGATTGACTTTTGCATCGATATATTTTGCAAGTTATCATGGTGTATTTGCCAAGGTAGCTGGAACTTTAATTAGTCTGCAGGTAGGAGTCAAAATGTTGCCATTGTGCACCGGCCCTTTTGTATCTTCAGCAGTTTAGGAAGGTGCTGAAAGTTGACGCACCGCACATATAATGCTTTTTAATGCAAAGATCCCTAAGATAAAGACAATTTTGTAAACAAACTTTCATGCATGTCAGTTGTGGAACAATGTCACAAGGACGGTAATGAGGCTGTACTTGGTGTTGAAGACGGCAGCAAACACAAGACATGGGCAGTCCGCAGCATTTGGTTAAGCACCATGAATAGTAACTGCTCTGGTCAGTTATAGCCCAGCAGACCTCAATTCCTGCCTTCACATTCTCAGATTTCCGTCGCAGCCGCCAGGCTGCGATAGTGATTTTCAACCGGTAGTAGGGGCATGTTTTCCCAAAACGCAAATGCAATACACGTCGCGGAACATAGAGATTTAAGCTATGGTGAATATTCGTTGTTTTATGGTATATATATTGGTGCTAGTTAGGGAAAATTGTTAAAGAATATCGTTCTAGAGACTCTATATAGATTGCGTGGAAGCAACCATGCCCAGGTTTACTTGCGCCGTAGTGGACTGAAAGGCCGATATGTTCGCAAGAAAACGAAAAAACACTTGTGGATGACAGTAAAGTTTCCGTCAATTGTATTACTGACGTGACAAGTATGTAGACTGTGTAATTGCAATTGCCAGACATAAAAAAAAAATCAAGGCAATATTTGAGCTGTGCGACATATGTCTCTTCCTCGGGCGGTAATACTGGAATAGACTTTGCATTGGTATCGAAGTCAGCCACTGCAAACATCATGGCCACATACCTATCTTTGAGGAAAGTTTTCAGCTGGGGTACTTTACGCCAAGGAGTTATAACCAACAGCCTTTAGTTATGTAACTCCTTGATTCCACTTTATAAGAAGGGGACAGTGATGACATGGTGTAGCAACAGTCATGCACGCACGCTAACTTCAGAGAGATATCGGGTGAATACTGATGTTCTTGCAGAAACTCCCCAGACGACTGAGGATGAATGTAGTTGGCAACATTTTGGATCACTATTTTATGATAATATCTGTTTTTGAGAACTGTTTCAAATGTGCTAACTGCGACGTGACAGCATTCAGGTGAACTTAAGAGAAGTTCAGAATACGTTTGACACCTTCGACGACGTCTTTGATGTCCTTTACAGCTATAGAAACACGAAACAAGAATGCGCGCAACAACGCAGGAACTTAAAACATAAGCTGGTAATTAAAGCGCGAACAAAGCCCTGACAGCTTGACAGGCAGAGAAACACGCCCCCAATTCCGGTCAAAATCGCCCTCCTAGCGGCTGCGACGGAAAACCGAGAATGTGAAGGCAGGAATTCCCAAGCTATACTCTATCATTATCTATGCCCAGGTAGCGTATTTGGAGCCCGGAATTTTTTAGCAAAGAGGGGGGTCACATAATGGACAAATTGCAATAACTTGAAATTAGTGAAATAAGTTTGAGGAGTGGTCATCGAATACCATGAGCCATCATTGATTATTGTTTCGCACATATCTAATGTAAAGATATAAGGGTTAATTCACAACCCGACAATTAATTGTTTCATGATGCAATCACGATTAGTGTCTTAGCTGCCCTACTCAATCATGTCTTAACAGTTATATATTTCATACTATGCCATACACATAATTACGCCAATTAATCAATGAAATATATTTTTGTACAAAATTTAAAAGTTTAGAGGAGGGTGTGGATGTGTGGGGTGTCATGGCTGCCCCCGGCGACAGAGTAGAATGGAGCAAACCATTATGACGGACAGGACATCATAGAGTTGTAGCTAACTTGAGATGTATCACACCGGAATGTTCTGCAAAGTCCGTGTTTATTATTGTGGGAGAAAAACAACATGGATCGGTCTAAACAACGCTTAAACAGTACCTCATCGTCGCCGAGGGAAGACTATAACCCTTTGATGGAAGATATGTAAGTTTTGATTTCCGTGCATTTCAATAAATGAACTATTTGCGATTGTCGAACTCTGGATTGTATTCATTCAAACGTGATCCAGGGCACCACGTTTGGTCCAATGCCAAGGTTGGTCGACACTCGGACAGGACACCTTGTCCCTCTTTGTCTTGATATGTGCGCCTAGTCAAATTGCTCAGGTTGTTAATCTAGTTATTTAATTAATTCTGATGTTTCTGTGCATTTTTCACTGACTAAAATATTCTTATTCACTTAGAGTTGTCAAAGATCAAAACATCATCTGATCATATTCGCACTTAATAGTTAATGTGCAAACATTTTAACGTGCATTTTCCAATGCGAAATGAATGGACAACAGGATGACAATATTTTGTACCGTTTATGTCGAATGCTGGAACCCATTGCCTATTTCAGATTACCAGATAAAGTTGCCTTACAAATAGTTCACAAAAGCTGAAAAAAGGATATCTATAAAGAAGGCCTCTAGTAAATATTCTGATGCAATTGTATGTTTGTGTTTTTTTGCTTCTGTTGTAGGCACCCTTGTGATGATGGGAGTTCAGATTCCAATAGTGGAGATACCCCCAGCAGTTCCTTTGGCCGTGATCATCCCTTCGATAAATATCAATATGGTGTCACCCCACCTGCTAATCATAGGGAACGCAAATTGTTTAAAGAACGCACTCGGTCCACCAAGATCAAACTGACAAAAATTGAGTCAAGAGATTTGAGTAGACATAAAAGAATGGAGAAGGCCAAAACTATGAGCAGCAGCACATCTTCACAGACTTCTTTGACACAAGAAGTGGTGACTTGTGACATTCATATCAATGACAGTGAAGGAGATGAGATATTTCATGATGACTCTACGTCTAAGAACAAGCGCCGCAAAGACAGTACCAAAAAGAATTTCACCACATCTCGTGCATATGACAGAGACTATAAAACCAGCTCATCTGACCTCCTGAGTTTTGATTCAACTGTACCATCCATGTCTTCGCAGGTGATGCAGCCAGTTGTGGATTCCCCTCGCTATCTCAGCCTGAAGCAGCCAGCTGCTCACCTGACTGAATCCCTCCATACCCCAAATCCAAAACCCATCTCCCCAAAACTGCAAAGACGCTCTCTCACCAGTGAAGAATGCCCGAGTGACCGAATAGCTTTCCACAAAACGTTTTCTATGCTTATTAATTTGGGGAACAAGAAAGAAAAAGAAAGGGAGGGAACAATTAATCCCACACCCAATTTGTTAAGTCGACAGATGAGCTCCGAACAGGAATCCTGGCAGACCATGCTCAATGACCTCATTTGGCTGGAGCTCCAATCATGGCACTGGGGTCGGTCCATGAGGGAACAGGACCTGTACCTGTGCCGGGCTAGGGAATATGTCCCTGGAGTTATAAATGAAATCATCAACTTCAAAGTGTCCATGACAGATTTTAACCTTGAAGAGATGAATATGAACTCCATGCTTCAGTCTGAGCAGTGTCAGGATGGGGTTGATGGGAAGCTGGTGTCATTGGATGTCGATTGGTTTTACAGTCCTATCTGCTGGCCCAAGTTGCATCAGCGGGTGAATGATATCAAAGAAGCCCTGGTTCAAGTGGAGGATCAAATTCACAAATTAGAATGTGTTGAAAGCTTGTTTCCAAGCTTTAAAGCTCTAAGTAAAGACTATCCTGCGTATGGGTTGTTAGAGTTTCAAAGTCGTCTTGAAACTCTGTGTTTATGGATGAATATTTCAAGAGACATTGGCCACAAGCTGCAATTGATGGGTAAGATACTGTATGTGGACCAGCTAGAGGGCGTCCTGTGGCCGTGGATGGACTATGATGCTGTGAAACAAGATAAACCAGATTCTGTCCCTGAAATCCTCATCAAATCCACTTCAAGTGAGTCAGCCAGCAGTGACCAAACAGCAATTGAGGAACGAGACGAAGAGACACATTCAAATTACGGGTCATCTGATGACAAACCTGGTAACAGCATGAAGAGTGTACGGTTTGAGATTTCTGATTCCACACCCTCTACACCAGAGCGAGAAATATCCAGTCCATTCGCAGCTATGGCTACCTCTACTCCTGGCAAGAGAGATTGGGACAAACAGAACAGTGTGCCTCACAACCTGAGTGCTATAAGTGTTGCCAATCGTACACGAACTACTGTCTATCGGTACTTTGTTGACCGAACATTAAAAAGGATGGGCTTGCGAAAAGCCCAGATGAGATTGAGGAATTTACTTCAAAGCACCTTGTCCAGGGCCCACAATGCTTTAAGCAACGTGACATTTAAAGATGAGGTGGATTCTGCCATTAACAGTCTGGACAATGAGGTACAGCTGTCTGATAATATTGATGAAGCAATCAAAATATGTGAAGGCAGACTATTGCTGTCATACTGCTTTCAAAATATTAATTTACTTAGCTGATATAGCCTATGGTAACTACTGTGTTTATAGATTTTGTTGGAACCATTTCATCAAGGCCATATTACCATGCTATAATCTTATGCAGCCCATAAAGCTGTGATATTATTACTCACCATCAGCTCATGCACTCTTGGCACTCGAAGATGTAGTGTTGTTGCCATCAATTGATGTCCATTTGTTAAAGATGGCCATGTTATCATTTGTATGTCTTGGCTTTTCCTTGTCGTAACATCCTTCCCGTTGTTGTTGTTCTTTCAGGCAATATCACACTCAGAAGCACTCCCCATTTCCCCCTCCACAGAGAATATCACATCGGATTTGCGACTCTTCCCGTCTTTGCCAGACAACTTAAAGCCCATTGATGGAAGTGAGACATGGATTGAGAGGTTTCGTGACATGGGATTGCCCTCATTCCGTCCTCTCTACCTTTTCCTCGTGCGTATACCACTAGATGTCATCCATGAGTGTATCCGGTTGAGGCTCGAGCAGCGTCCGGAGTCGGAGCCCTCTCTGCTCTCTGTTAGACAGGTGATCCTTTACATGCCCCTACCTGAAACTCTATGTATTATGCCCACTTATGAAAATTGTTCTTGAAAGAATAATGCTATTACACCATCAGTGGTTGATCTGATGTCATGTGAGATGAAACCGGAGGTGGTGATACCATGTTAATGATTGCGCATCAACAAATCATCATCATCGTTCATATTCACTGACTTTAAATGATCCAAATTGTAGAAAGAGCTGTAAAATCATGTTTGTATTCCTCTGTTTGCACTGCGCCGTTTGCAGTTGATCCGGGAGTGTAAGGAGGTGCTATTGGCTGGTGTTATTGTCAAGGAATACTGCCGGAGAATGGTCGACTCGGTCATCAGTGGTGACGGGCCAGAGAGACAAGAAGCTAGCATGGAAGAGTTTGAGGAGGATCTCAAACTCATTCTTGAGGTACTGTCTCTGTTTGCTATTATTTCTTTATATCTTTTGTGTAAGGCTAAATGGATATGGCTAGTGTGTAATTGGTTGTCCAGAGTGTATCATTTGCAATTATTTTCACCATTTCAGGCCACAAATATGTATCATATGCTGTTATGTATTTGATCCAGTTTATTTTATAATGGATATTGTTAATGTTGGTTTTATGTAATATTTGGATATAAGTGTATATTGATTCGTATTGAGGTATGTATAACTGTAAGCTCCATGACATTGATATTTGTTTTATGGCTTGTATTTGGATGCCATTGATCTTCTCCTGACAGGTGTACTTCAACTATCTACAGACATGGATGACGGGTCTAGAGCAGCTGCCGGAAATGTCCAAGCGACTGAAAAACTTCCTGGAAGATGAGTGGAACTTCACCAAGCGGGTTTGCCGGCATGTGCGGGGAGGAGAGGCCTACGCTGGCAAGAGATTCTGGTAAGAAAAGTGCTCATTTTGTATCATTATGTCTAATGTCATGTTCCTGCCTCCAATAGGTTGACTTATTCTTTGACTTGACTTTTTTTATTAGGATTTTTCTTTAATGATAGTTACGGTGGCTCGGAGGTGATGTGTTCTATGCTCAAGAGTGGGTGAATGGGATGGCGTTGCAAGTTCTGTTTAGAGCCCATTAATCATTGTAATTGTCATTCCTGACTTCCATGGTGTGGTCTAAGATATTATATTCTCCTCACCCCGTCTCTCAGCTTGATGGCCAGTAGTCTTCTGCGATCCATATCTGACTTCCTGGACACTGGGGTTGATGAGTGTATCAATCAATTCTACGACAGCATGGCTTTAGAATCGGGATCAGAGGAAGAGGAGGAAGAGGAGGAAGATGATGGAGGTGATGGAGGTGATGGAGGTGATGATGAAGAGGAGGTTGATGAAGATGAGGAGTACTATGAGGAAGATGATGAGGAAGAGGAGGGGGATGATGAGGATGACGTAGTTGATGGAGGTGATGTCAAAGCCCTGAAACGGAACACCAGCAGGTGTGGGGTCATCAGGTGAGATCTCGGCCTCGATCTATGCCGGTGTTAAAAGATCATAACAGTACTACTCATTTCAGCATAGCTACTTATTAAATGCTGTGGTCCAGGAAATACTGTTTCATAAATAACATTGCATATTATGTATAGTTGGTGGCCTTTGCATTGTTTTGATACCAATTTCTCTGGGTCTTAAATGACTGATAGAATTTCTGTACTGCACATAATATTTGTGGCTATACATATTACTGTACAGGCAGTCCATCATCCAGTGTTGTCGGGACTTCAAGGTTCACTTCAGGGAAGCCAGAGAAAGAGCTAGCAAAGCTTTAGGGTTTGCCAAAATGTTGAGAAAGGTATGACAATGTTGATAACTGATGACATGTAGATCATGAGAAGCTTATTTTGGGGATCTTGATGAGTCAGCGGTATGTAACATGTGGTTTTCCAGGATCTGGAGGTAGCTGCTGACTTTATAGTTCTTGTACCCACAGCTGAACTGCTTCAGAAAATCAAGACTACCAACCATGCCAGGGTGGGATGCCTTTTGATGAACATATAGATCCTCCAGAAATTGATTGTCTATATATTTGTTCTTTTGGATATCAAATTTGTAATTTGTTTCTGTTAATTGTAATTTTCTCATTCCAATTTAGCGTTAACAAATTCGATTACAAATTCAAGAATGGAACTGTTAATGTCAGGTTTTTTCCCCATGTTGTTGTCCCAGTTGGTGACCCCTCACAGGTCAAACCATCTCATGTTCATTCCTGAGACCATCTCCTCAAACTCGGACCACATCGTCCAGCTGCTCAATATGACTTGTGGCCGTGAGGAGGGTGACGAAGGCACATCTGAGGCTAACAAGGGTTACCTCTTGCTCCTCAAGCTGGAGCAGAATGGGGCACTGCCTACCCACTGGCGCGGGGCTAATGTCAATGTGGAACCTGATGCCGAAACAACCATAGCCCTTTCTCATATAGAGGTGAGGGAGGTGTGTTAGAAATGGGTGTATTGTTTCCAAGCCTCACATTCCAGAATGGTAGGTCAATGCACAGTGTCACCTGGTTGTGATACATGGAATACATTCATTGGTGGACCAATGGATATGTTCCACGTCAGAGATCAGATGTATTCTACATAGATATGCATATTTGAGTTGTAGGGCTACAAGAGATTGCTGGATTGACTTATTGCCGTGGTCTTGTTGTGTTTTTAGGTAGAGAGTTTACTGCTTGTTGTCACCCACTCGTCCCTCTTATCCGTCCATCGTAAACACTTCCAGCAGCTCATGGGTGATGTTGTGCAACTTGCCAATGAGCAGACCTCATGTCATCAGGCCATCACAGAGTCCCTCGTCGAACTCAAGGTAATCTCACCTGTAGATGAATAAAGCAGCGAAACCCGCCACATCATCTCATTGTGATTCTCCTCAGTAAATATACGTTTTAAAATAACATCCGTTTTGAGTTGTGGATAGGCAGCCATGAGAACAGAACAATCTCCTTGAGCCATCTTGATGTAGCCTATATTTTGAGCTTGTGTACATCGACCATTTTGGTTGTGTCTATCTGGCACCAGGATGGATGTGGTGATTTAATAGAGGCTTGGGACAGAAGCACTGTTCTTATGAACCATATATATTGATTACTTTAGTTGACAAAATGAGAATTAATGCTTAAGTGGATTCATTCATACTGAAAATTTCTCTTTGATGAGATGGTCAGGTATTGTGTATGCTAAGTTGATCATTGGGAAGGTAATGATTAACATAGTATAACCTTTGTCAACCTGACCTATATATTCATACTGTATACTGTATGTTGAGCAGACGGCCGGGTCAGACCTGCGAGATAAGATAGCCTTCTCCATCAGACAGGTGGATGACAAACTCAACCTGGATGCGGTTCCCACGGAGATGGATGATGCAGAGAAACTCAGCATTCTCACACTCTACCGAGAAACACTGCACCAGTGCTACAACTTTGGCTTTGAGGTGACTTTAAAGAATCCCACTTGTTACACATATATATACTCATGCCACTATATTCTGCAAATGCCCTCTAATGACTTAAGTCTATTTGTACTTATTTGCTCATAAGGTTTGTATACACTGTACAATTGCTGTTTTTTTGGTTTTTTTGTGTGCTGTAGTATCACAAGGAAGTCACCAGATTAGTGTCTGGAGAGAGTAACAACACCTTAGGACACTCGCTGATTAGCTTTGCCAAGCAGTGGATGAAGTTTGTATTTGAGAAATGTGAACGTGGCAGAGGTGTGCGTCCCAGGTATGCTCTTTTGTCAGGTCTATTTGGGTGAAGAGCCTAATTAATTTTGCGCCATCTATGAGGCAATCTGATTGGATTGGCAGTTGTTATATTGTGTCATGAGACTGTGTACCCCGTACAGGTGGGCTAATCAGGGGCTAGACTTCCTCATCGTAGCACTGGAGCCCAGAGTGCTGGCCACTCTGACCGCCCCAGAGTTTGCGGTGAGTACCGTGCTTATACAACCTGTCAAAGTAGAATTTAACTTGATGCATCTGCTGATGAGGTGTGCAATTCATCTTTATAGAAAGAATGGTAGTCAATAAATATGGCTATGTAAATATGTGTAACCAAAATACCATGTGATATTAAAGGAGTTTCTTAGATATTTTTGTTTATGATATGACCTGGACATTTAAGTTGAGTAATGTTGGCAGCAACATTGTGCCTGGCTTATCGTACCTTGCATCAGTCACGCTAACTTGTTGAATAATCATGCATGCTCAATTCATCATCTAGTATCAAACTTAGAATCTCTAACAGTGCTAACCAGCAGCCATATATGGTTACTGCCATCAGAGAACTAGCATCACAAATAGTCAATCCTCATGAATCAAACTGGAGTAATTACATAAATGTGACCTAACAGTTATCAATGTCTATAGTTTTTTAGAATCAGTAAATGAAGTGTTCTTCACTGCTGAACTTTGATTGTTTTTCATGAAATGCACCTTTAATGAAAGAAGTGTTGTGTATGTCAGGATTTGAAAATGTGCATCAACAAGTGTATAACTCATGTGGTGGGGGACAAGGCCTCGCCAGGAACGCATACCACTGGTAGGGACACTTTTACTACAAGTAGAATAACATCTGCTCGAATGAATTAACTGTTAGCAACAAGTTTCTCCATCTGGTGTTAAAATATAGTGATTATGAAGGATTTGCGACTGAAGTGGTGCCTTTATAGTTAAGTTTGTGTTAGTGTCAGAAAGCATTCCTACTTGACGTCACCATGAGTTTTTTCTTGCATCTTCTTACCAGAATTGGTTGATTTGCCGCTAGTGTTTGTAGCGATAATCCTCAAACTTTGTTTCCAGGTCATCGCATCAGCAGCCCAGACATTGTGTCCCAGCGTCATCAGGGCCTCATGCGTAACGTCTCGTGCCCAGAGAACACCCCTCCCCGTTCCCTCACTCACAGTCTTTCCTCTCGCTCTGTTCAGAGTGAACCTTCTACACCCTACACCACCTCGGAAACAGGTGAACACAATAATTCGGTCTCATTTCCAATTTCTCTCTTTATGCAAGTAGTGAGCAATGTATTTCAGTAAGGCTTTGTGATACCAATTCTCTTGTATAATTATTGGAGGCTCACACTCCTAACTATTGGATAAGATGAGAGAATAGGAATAACGTATCATTTTCCCCTCTCTTCTTGATTATGAACTCTGCGCATTTGATTAAATGCATTCATCTGGATAATATACCTCTATAGCCAGCTTATTCATTTGACAGTTTTGTTGCATCAACAACTGAATGCCGTATTTCCTGACTGTCATGGGAATATTTGGGCTTTTTACAGTGATGAGGAAGACTAATTCAGCTTTTGACAACTCACAGTCTAATATGTCTCTCGGAGAAGAAGGACCTATTTCATTTGATGTTCCTAGAAGAAGTAATGCTCTGGGACCTCCATTCATTTGCTTATCTCTTTAAATACTTACTGCTTATTTAATATTTCCGTGATGCGTCCAGAAAAATTGGCTTCCAACCTTTTTCTTCGCTGTCGCAAGAAGCGTCTAATAGGATGACCACTGTAATTTATGATAATTTTTTATTTATTATTATCAATAAAATTTGGCTTTTTTTCACCTGTTTCTTTGTGTGTGCACAGGAAGTGATTATAAAGATGGCCAAGAGGAATCTGTTTCTCCCGAGCTGGTGGACCCATTTCAGCAGCCACCCTCAACAAGACTCCAAAATGTCAGAAAAGACATTATGATGCTGGAGCAAAGAAGGTCGCAGAAACTACATTCCAAACGTGTGATTGGTCGAGTGACAAACCAGAAGGTGGAGGTGGATTACCACATTAATATACGCCGTGTCAATTTCAAATGGCAGCGCGGTTACAAGATAGGTGGGTTCAGAATGGCTATTGGTTTGTGACAAAGTTCTGTCTCAGTTTGAATTATTTGAGTTATTGAGATATTCTTGTTGAATGTATGATTGGAAATGTTTGTTGACCAGGAGAGGGACAGTTTGGGAAGGTTTATGCTGCTGTGAACAGTAATACAGGACAGATCATGGCAATGAAAGAGGCTAGTTTTCAAACAGATACATTTATCAGTGGGCCTTGTTGATGCATAGTGATATGTCAATTACATTTGTTAACTTGTATACTTCTTGAATATTTGTTAGCACTTTGTAAATATATTGTGTACCAAAGTTTTTAACCACTAAACATTACTAGGCCCATTGCTGGTTATCTCTTAGCTGTGATATGATCGCTGGACAATATTTTGTTAACATATATGCACACACACACACACACACACACACACACACACACACACACACACACACACACACACACACACACACACACACACACACACATATATATATATATATTATTGACATTTAACTTTTGACTTGCAGTTAAAATTTCAACCCAATGATCACCAGAGCATCAAGGATATTGTGGATGAAATTAAGATTTTTGAGACAATTTCCCATCCTAGCTTGGTGAAGTATTATGGAGTGGAGGTGCATAGGGTAAGTACTGGGTAAAATAGCATTTTAGGAAGTGTCGTTTTCTGATCTCAGTACAGCATGTTTCAAATCATAACTACTTACAGTAATTAAATTGATTGATTCAATCACGTGTTTGAGATCCTGCGCCTCATACAGACAGAATTTAATTAAAGGTTTTTGATCCATCAGCAAAGCTAAACATTTACCTTAATAGTGGTGTCTATCCATCGGTCCCTTCGCCTATTTGTAAGCTTTTGATGACACATTATCTTGATGAACAGACTAGAACCCCTTAAAGTGAGCTTTGCCTTTGCATTTTTATTGGAAAAAAATCAAATCTCTTACACCATGTAAACCTACTAGGGAATTGAATATAACAGGATGAGATGCTGATCTTCATGGAGTACTGCTCAGAGGGGACTATTGAGGAGGTGGGCAAAGTGGGCATTCCTGAGGCTTTAGTGCGCAAGTACACAGCCGAGATTCTCATGGCAATCCATGTCCTCCACGAGAATGGAATCGTTCATAGGGACATCAAAGGTATCGTAAAAAAACAAAATACCCTGTGGCTCTATGATCGGATATATAATCTGAATCATAAGATTATGAAGATCTGAACTGAGGCCTCTTAATATTTATTTCAATGTATATTGCAGTGCCTGAAGATGATTAGGATGTAAATGTATGCATATGAGTTTCTTTATTTGCTATTATCACCTAATCTTTGCATTGTAACAGGAGCTAACATATTCCTGACTTCCAATGGTCCTGTCAAGCTGGGTGACTTTGGCTGCTCCGTCAAGTTGAAGAACCACACCACTATGCCAGGGGAAGTGGCAAACACTGTAGGAACCACAGGTAAATACATCAACAATAGCATTGTCTTGTGATGCAATATTACTGATTTGATATTACATGTTCCTTTATATTTGCTGTGTCAGCATTTATGGCACCTGAGGTGATATCCCGGAGTGAGAATGGGGGATCAGGGAGGTCCGCTGACATTTGGAGTCTGGGATGTGTGGTCTACGAGATGGTGACAGGGAAGGTGAGTGAGGCTGTGTCTGGAGGGGGAGGGGAGGAATGATGTGTGCAGGGTGAGTTGCAGGTGAGGGTCTAGTGGGGTGGTGAGTAACTGATGGTGTAGTAGGGGTGGAGGGTAATGTTTGGGATGCTCTCCTATATGTTAGAGATATGACATAAGTATAGAGGAACAAGCATTGTCCACAGGACTATAGTTGTATTTGAGACTGATGGATAGGGATGTATAGCTGCTAACAGATTAATCACCCTGTTTATCTATGCCAGTAATGTGTTTTTTATCATCAGCTTGTTTAAGTCGCCAGTTATTAGAATACATTTGATGTAAACCATCACCACAGTCACCTCCATTAAATTGCTTCTCTTCATTTGTGTTGATGTTCTGTAGCGACCTTGGCATGAGTTGGAGAACAATTATCAGATCATGTTCAAAGTTGGAATGGGGGGACGGCCAACTATTCCTGACAGTCTGAGTATGGAAGGTAAAGACTTCTTGTCTCACTGTCTGGAGCAGGATCCCAAGGTACGCTGGACGGCATCACAGTTACAGGATCATCGCTTTGTCAAGGTGAGATGGGACTTCTGTTGCACGAGGACAAAATGTGGTCAAGATTGGCTCAAAATAGGGTCATGGCAAGGGTAAGGTAGTGGGGAAAAGATGGGTTAGTACTGCAGGGATAACTATGTTAAGGTGGGTAAGCAGAGACGCATCATGGTGAGGTCATGGGGTTAGGGTTCAGCATGGTAGGGATCAGATTCGGTCAGCAGAGGAGGGATAAGGGTGGATTAGCATGGCAGGGATTAGCGTGGGTTAACATGGCAGGCATTATGAGGGTTAGCATAGCAGGGATTATGAGGGTTAGCATAGCAGGGATTATGAAGGTTAGCATAGCAGGGATTATGAGGGTTAGCATGGCAGGGATTATGAGGGTTAGCATAGCAGGGATTATGAGGGTTAGCATGGCAGGGATTATGAGGGTTAGCATGGCAGGGATTATGAGGGTTAGCATAGCAGGGATTATGAGGGCTAGCATGGCAGGGATTATGAGGGTTAGCATAGCAGGGATGATGAGGGTTAGCATGGCAGGGATTATGAGGGTTAGCATGGCAGGGATTATGAGGGTTAGCATGGCAGGGATTATGAGGGTTAGCATAGCAGGGATTATGAGGGTTAGCATGGCAGGGATTATGAGGGTTAGCATAGCAGGGATTATGAGGGTTAGCATGGCAGGGATTATGAGGGTTAGCATGGAAGGGATTATAAGGGTGAGGTAGGGTTAGCAATGGGTGGATGACAGGGGTTATTGTTAGTGAGCAAGGCCTCTGGGGTTAGGACGGAAGAGAATGGCGGGGATCAAGATGGGTCCATGGCAGGGAGTTTGGTGTGGTCCCAGAGGGGTAACGTTGGAGAAACGGTAAAGAAGTAGGGGAGGGGTCATGGTGGTGACCTGATATCCTGCTACTCAGTAGATATGTTTAGAGGTGTACGTGACTGATAAAGTTACCTGTGATTGCAGGTATTCTCCGAGGATGATGTGGATGCCTCAGCAGATCCAAAATGACAGGCATCTCATTACCTCTTCTGCAACTATCCCTGCAGTGACCTCGCTGTATAAGTATGGCAAAACACATCTTACACTGTGGCCTGTGGCAAAATCAATATACAGGATGAGTCAACAATCCCTCTGAAGCACAGGGATTTGCATTGGCCGGCCGCTTTCCTCTATGTATAGAAGATGGCGGCCAATGTAAATCCCTGTGCTCTGAAGGCTTTGAGAGAACTAGCTCTACAGGCTGCGAGAATATGTGCCTACTCTACCCTTCTCTACATGTTGTGAAAGAACTTACTCTATTCTACAAGCAAATGGCAATATGTTTTCTGTAAGAATCTTGTTGGATTTGAGGAGCAGGTATTGCAACATGTGCAACCCACGTGCGGGTTATCAGTCATCAAATATGTGTTATCAATGTGATAAGTGCCATGATGTTAGCCTGGTGTTAGCCAACTTGACTTGTTGGTGATTGGTTGCTTGTTAATTTGACACTACCAATGGTATGTACACATTTATATATTGAGGCAGTATTGTAGCTACTCTTGTTCAGTAGCTGTCTCTCGATTAAGACTTAATTATCTAAGTAGTGATGTTGTGATTTATAAAATTAAGACAATATGGTTTCAAGCAACAACAACTACCGGCACAATCTATCCGTGAGATGCAGGTTATCGAGTCTTTTATCCCTTCATATTGGTCTGGCTCAGCTGTTGGTGTGATGCTCAGCTGACTGTCATGCAAGATCAATTATTCTTCTGTGTCTGCATGTATTAACTCTGTCCATGACATATCCACAAGCAGGGATAGCTTTTACCTGTGCAGTTTTATTTCAATCCTATGAATGGAGATGGTGCCTGGTCAAGTACACAGGTAACGGGACTACAGTGCATGCAACTTGAGTATCTGGCGTTGAGCTGTGTCTCTCCAGAAACTATTGCTCAATCATACTTTGAAATATTTTCACGGCAGCAGCTGTATCCTAGTTGGGTTGTATATATATATATATATATATATATATATATATATATATGGGTTAGGAATAGCCCCCAGGATATGTGAACTTATGAGTGTTTGTTTGTTGAGTGTGTAAAACATCTCTATTACATTTTCCCCAGTGGTTTCGAGCATATCAAATTCATACTCGTTCTTCAATAGCTGAGTGTTCGAAAACATCGGGGGATGTACACATCTGTGATAGGAATACGTCTGTTAACGCAAAAATAAACTACAAGCTGTTTCATGGGATATAATAGCCAATCAAAAAAGAAGAACTTGTTTTCTCTGACAGCACAACAACACTGACGGTGACATTTCATCATTTCACACCATTTAGTAGAGAGCATTGCATAAGATCTCATTTGACATCTTGTAACTAACAAATACAATCATATGTTCCTTGGAACAAATAAATAACATTTAAAAACAAAAACATTGGTAAATTCTTAAGCAAGCATTTAGTGACAAATGGTTGAAAGCCAATTGCTTGACGGAATACATTTATTCAAATGATTGACTTATTGAAGGATGAGCACCATTCTCTGTGCACACTCCAAGCCAACCAGAGTCGAATACTCGCGGACTTTTGTCTTGCAGCTTGGTGCGAGGATCGGTTCTACAGACGAGTACCTGAGAGGGTAACGGCTGTAGACACAGATGAGGTTATCCAGGTTGGCCTTTGATTCTTCCTCTTCTGGACACATATCATACATGACAAACACTGGCTATAAGAGGCTGGGCAGTTGACAGCTTGATATTAATATCTCAGATTATCTACTTGCATTGGAATCAGTGGAGACCCTAGTTTCTAAAGTGGTGGTTAAACAAATCACGTGGATTTTATGCTGCTTTTGAGACTTAATAGTAATAAGGAGTTTAAGTATTTCATAAATTTCTGAACCTGAGGGAATCATCAATCACATTTACACTAGACCTCTGTCACATCCAAATCATCATTATCTTTGGTGGTGTAAAATTGTTAATTAACCAATGATAACAATAAAGAAGCAACTCCAAGTATTTAAAGATACATGGAAGTGAGACAGGTGACAATACCTGAAGAGCTCTCTTCAAATCTTGAATATTTCACAGTGTCCAGAATGCGGGAACATTTCTCCATGGGACTCCATTTATAAGTCTCCGGGCACAGTAGGTAGGAAGGGGTATACTGACCCTGTTAAAAATGGCAATCAATTCAAAATATGTAAAGCATACATTATAAGATCATATCATTACATTTTTCATTGAACATTGTGTAATCTTAAATGGAAACTGAATGGGTGAACTGTTGATTTCCTAATCAATTGTTAGCAAATACAAGTCACGGAGAAACACTCCATGAGTGGATGATTGGTGCATTCACTAAAAATGTCACTTATACTAATATCACTTGCCTTGTATTTCATCTTTGGACAGGTGTGTATATAAAAGCCCATATAGTAGTATTCTATACTGGGCTGGAGTGCCGACAGCTCTTGAATGAATGACACCTCTCTGTGCAAACCAAAACAACTAGCTGCTCAATTACATGATTATCAACTTTGCATAAAGACAGTTCTGTAAATAGTTGCTTTCTTGCAGGGATAATTGATGAGAAGCAGCATTGATTAGCAATACACTGAAGCTAAAAATAGGTACAGAGAATGTATTACCTGCCTATTCACTGCCAATATAATTGACATAAGAAAACATTTTTTTGCAACTGGTCATATTCAAACCCTACTTAAAGAAACACAATGCCAATAGACCCCAAAGCTTGTATTGCATGATTTCTAATAAACTTCTACAACAAGACAAAATCATAACGTTTGTGATTTACAGATACAGAGGTGTCAAACTATACCACACTGATAATTCATGCGAGAGCCATGCAAAAATGTGTTCATATGGACCTCTCAAATTATGCCACCTTGGCCTTGTAATATAACCACGGGTGAGGCGTGCTCAAATGTGTTAGTAAGTGCATTTATAACATTTCATAAGCTATACTGAAAAAACATGCCACTTTATGTATCGCATAAAAATATTTGCAATTTGCTGGAGTGACCTTGGTGTGAAGGTCAAGGTTCCACAAGACTTAATATATAGTCTTAAAGTAAATACAATCGCTCTACAGATTGTAATTCCTTATTAAGTTTACACAAAGCAAAGAATTTTAACAAAATTATTTAAAACTCAAGGGTCAAAGTTCAAGTGGAGAGGATTTTTAGTCTGCGAATAGAAATGGACATGAAAGGGGTCCATGTATGATTTGAATGCCAGTTTGCTTTAGTATAAAATGAGCCATCAAAAGTTTATGAATGGACAGACAGACCAATGCCAAAGCAAAGTTCTGCTGAATAATAGTGCTTTAATTACCTGAGCGCTGAATAAGTTCCCAGTGAGAGGAAGGAATAATCCGGGTCATAGTAGAGGTAGACTGATGACACACATTTGGGAAGGATATCTATGACGCCAACAGCAATGATTTTACCATCCAGCAAGTAGTGCTGATGGAAGGAACCATAGCCTGATGTTGGACTGCCTTCACCACATTTGGCCTACAAATTAAGACACATGGTTCAAACATAACTGAAAACTCTATGCTTGCAATTATGCTTTGATAATTGTATTCATACAAATTATTTCTTAACTTCTTACGCTTAACTGGTAAAAAAGATGTAAAAATATAATTCTGCATCTTGCAGTTATTGTTTAATGTAAACATTAAAAAAAAAGAAGAAAATTACCACCAGAGGAGAGTTAACCAAAAACTCATTATAAGACCTCTCATCACAATCTCCTGGCTTGTCTTTGTGAATTGTCATCTGATATTTCTTGTACACCAGATACGATTCATGATTAGTTCTGAGAAACTCTTCTGAACAAGGACTGCTCCTCACAAGCCTAACCTACACCAATAGACCGCCATCAATACCAGACGTCACAAGATATCCAAGGCCTCATCTTTACCTAATGACTCTTTCAAATCCACCTGCCCCCTATCCCTGTAAAATCCCAAAGAGTCAGCAATAAACACAAGGCCTGGGATGCAGATCAAAGCAGTTACCTTAAGTGGGGAGTCGACCAAAAACCTAGTGTACTGTTTTTCAGTTGGTTTTTCTGGCGGATCATTGTGGATAAGCATTTGGTACTTTTTGTAGACAGCGTAACTTTCGTCAAATGTTTCATTAAATAATTGAGATCTTGGATTTGATCTCACTAGTCTCATCTGAAAGTAGAAGGAACTTAAGCAATCATTTACCGTCTGTCTCAAATCAATTCTTTGAGATGAAATAACACAAAGAGAAGGACAACAATGAAAGTCTTATTGTGTGGCCTTACAGAAATGGTCTGACCTTATAAAACGGACATATGGCACGGCAAGTAAGGTCAGGTCAGATTTTGGAAAAGGGAAAAACTTAGCCTAAATGTTCTGATTGGTGTTTTGATATCATAATACAGATAAAATAGAGTCCTCAAAACCACTCAAACACTCATCAAACCAACTTGCGCTGCCCCAACTACGGCTATACCCCAACACAGGTTTTTGGTCTTCATCATCTCACATTTCATGTTTAATAATGAAGCAGACAAAGCTAGCAGGCAATAAAGCAAAAGCTACATCTGCCATGAATAAGCCTTGATTGGCGGCACTCGAATTTTAATTAGGTGCCAGATTAAATGAGCTGGAGGTTATATAATCTAGAAGATAAATGATTCAGTTTCCATCTTATCAGAAGCAATGGAGAGCATTTTTTATACCACATTAACTGTCAAGGTGATTAGAATTCCATTCTAGGAATAACAGACAATTCAGATGATCTCAAGAGTCAAATTTAGTTTCAATAAAACTCAGCTTTCAATGATTGAATGTAACACATCAATTTTACCTCAAACTTGTGCATAGGATAGTCAGAAATCTTATTAAGGCGGTCTCCAATAGATATGGGTCCAGACTCTTTCTTAGAAACATTCTGCAAAAAATTACAATGGTGGGCTTACAAGAAAGTGCAAATGATGAATTCAAACCAATTGACAAATATTCTACATGTTTACCTGTGACTTGCCAAGGGCAGCTTGCTTTTTTAGCCACTTCTCATGTCTAACCAACTTGCCCTTCCTACAAGTGGGCTTAGATGGATCTAGACCAACACCTGAAATTTTGCAAAAACATATGCTTATGTTGCTTACAGATGATACTCCATTGTTGATACTTTATTGAACAGTGGATCACCACATCACAGTGGAAATATCTACCAGGTTTGGGGAGAGATTTTGCTTTCTTTCCCTCCTCCATCTTTGTTCCTGTAGTCAATGATGCCTCAGCATCTATTGAGCAGGCTGGTGTTACAGCACTGACAGAAGAAGACGATGACACCAAGGTGCTGTGAGTCAGTCCATCAGTATTCTTGTCACCAGATTCCATGGCTGCTTGTGCTGATGCAGCTGTATTATCAGACAGGTCCTGCACTGTCAAAGGCTGCCTGAATTCATTGTGCTGCGGTTGGGACCCTACAACAACCTCCATTTTGTCCCTTGCACATTTGACACCAGTATTGATGAAATTGTTGAATTTCTTTATAACTTTTTTATGCGAGTCCCGGATTTTGAACTGATTAGCCTTGCACCTCACAGTGTATTGAGGGCAACAAGTGAGATCCATTGTTGGTTTGTAGACATATTTCCCACTTCTGAAAACAACCAAGCAAAGCTGGGCCAAATTGGCAGAAGAATGGAAAATCAATGATCAATGCAGATTGCCAGTGGCAATGTTGCTGCCTATACAGGTGTTCTGATACGTAACACTGATCGTGACCATTCATATAATACAGAGTTTTATCCAAGTGAATTTCAGGCAGGTATAAAACAAACCTCCTCCATCCTCGATCAATGAGCGCTTGATAATCTTCCACGGTCAGCATATAGGCCCACATCCCTGCACAAATCGGTTGCATCGTTCACCAGTAATATTCTTTCATGATAACAATTACTGTTCTGTGAATATTGATCTTCAACACATGTGCAAAGATCGCTGAACGCATCTGTTTACCTTGGGGGTATACTTTGTGAATGGTCAAATGATAAGGAAGCTGTGTCATGAATGGTCAAATTTGTGTAAAGCAATACATTTCAAGCTAGTTTCTACAAATCAGTGGTCCCAGACAACATTGATTATTTTGCAGCATCCAACATATCAGTATTTGACCACACAATGACATAAACTGGCAATAGAAAGATCTATGAACTGGTGAAATTTGTCTGATTTGTGTAATTAGTTCCTGTGGGTTTAGAAAATATACCGTGCATTTTTCTTGAATCTCAAGTCAATGAGTTGTGCTCAGACTAACTCAGTATGACAAGATGCATGGAATTATCAGTGAGTGAGTGGATTTGTTTAATTACCCCCATCAGAAGAATTGAAGAAGTTGGTATTTCAGAACAAGGGTTGAGATATCAAGATGGGGGTTGAGATATCAAGATGCGGGTTGATATCTAGCTAAGCGTTTCAATGCGAGCTCTAACCTGATGAATGCCATGAAACACCTGAATGGATAACATATAAGGCAGTGGCTAGAGGACCGGTGCCCCACCTCAACTGGACTGGAGTTCCGGTAGCTTATATCTTCAGACTAGAGGTCTAGAGCAACGGTGCCGAGAATTGCTTGCGTTTGCTCTTGCGCCGCAGTGCTATTAGCCTTTGTTAAAATTGTTATCAAAGAGAAGGGTAACAAAAGTGGTCCATAGACTAGTACATTTCCTTGAAAGCTGAAACTCACCATTAGCAGCCAGGTAACCAGGCCTAACTGTCAATGACTCTCTACTGCAGACAATTATGTAAATCAGTTATGAACGTTTGCTTAGTTATTTTTACATGTTTCGAGTACCTACCGTGAGAGTAGTTGCTGTCACTTAGGCCACAGTAGCCGCATCTATACTTCTCGTGTTCTGACAAATATTCAACCTTACTAAGGTTGCCAATGTTCACAGATTCATCCATTGCCGTTCAACAGCAATCACACCTAGCCCTATCGAACTTAGTCAGTTAGTATGTGAGCTCCTGCTGCGCTCTCTCTTGCAACAAAAAGATGGTATTTGTCAGTCTGTTGGGCTTGTCACTTGGTATTTACACTGGTCAGCGTATCGGGGTTTTTTTTCTTGTTCGCTCTAGTTCAAACGACAAGTCATCTACACATAGCCAACTCAATATATTTCATTATACGTGGCCCCTTTTGATCCAAGCAGGCCATGCAGGACGTCTTGTATTTGACTAAATCACCATCCGAACGGGGCTAAAGTAAGAAACTTCTTTCCTCCACAGCATCCGCGCTGATTTCCGCTCTCGATGTCTGCTATCTGTCTATGATAATATCAGATCGCCAACCACCAGGGCAGGGGCCAGGCCCGGGGCCAGGTAGCCGCGCACGACGGTAATATAAATATAAACGTCGTGCACGGCTAGGGGCCAGGTAACTTGGCTAATTTGGAGCTTGGGTCATACTGCGACTGAAAACTATCAGCGTATTATCCTGCAATTCACAATGTGAGACAGTAACAGAATCTATGAATTTATTCAACTGAGCAGAAACCCATTTGGAATAGACAACCAACTGACCAATAGTCATATAGTATTTATAGATGAGAACCCGAGCCTAAATTAGCCGTGCACAGGTACACGACGTCTTATTGACTATATATATTACCGTCGTGCGCCGCTAAGCCTAAATAAGTAAATGCACTGGAAACATACACCCAGGAAGAGTTCTCAATACACTCCTGTCATTACTGGAAATTGGGGTTTTAACTGTTTGAGTAGTTTCCAATAAGGTTGATATATTTAAAAAAGATTGAAGGATTTGATTTGCTTTGGGACAATAAGTTGCATTCAGTGAGCGACCTTTTAGCAATAGTGATTATTGGCATGTTTGATAGTGTTGTGCAAGACAGAAGGGTTATATTTCAATTCTGAGTGAAATAATCAACATACATGTAAGACTTATTTGTAGCTTGAATTGTAAACATCTTTAAAACTTATGTATTTTCCAATACTACAGTTGTCAATGCAACCCCTCACTCAGCCTGTTGTTTGGGTGGGGTGAGGGCAGTTCAATTACTAGTAGAAATAATTATGTTGAGTTGCCACCTACCTGCTGATTTAAGCTGATTTAGTATGAATCATATTGTTAACACCCAAAAATCACAGGTCATTTTATTAGAATTAAATATAATTTGTCAATAAACGAAATGACTTCTATTTGGGCCACCCTGGAGTTGTCTTACAGTATTGATCACAGGTCAGTGTCAATTACTGTTCAGATATATTAATCATTCCTGTGAGTAATCATTAATTTTCACCAAACAAACAAGCCCATTTCTACTTCAGCAGTGTAAGGTCTTTTAACCAAATTAGTGAATAACTAATCATTCACAATGTGATGCCCTATCTTTCATTTAGTTGTGGCATTTTCAGGATGCTGCATAGTCATGAAATACCTATCAGACAAATGAGTGTTTTTCACAATACCAATAAAACCCACTCCAACACAACAAGTTAATCATACATCTGATTTTATTAAAATGACTCATCCCATTTCATCGTTAATAAACAATCACATATCAACAACACACATAGGTCCATCACTCAAACCACTTGTCAGCAGCACGCTTGCCCTGCTTGCTGGAGATGGCAGAGGAAATGGTCTGACGGTATTTGGCAACCAATTGATCCAGACCGTCTTTACCTCGAGCTGGGTGCCTTCTGCTGCTGGATGGTTTCTTGGACTTGGACTTCTTTGGTTGTGACTGCAAAAATAAATTATTTTAATTATCATTATTTAAAAAAAATATTTTTGCATTTTTTATCAGCATTTTCACCATTATAGAAGTAATGTTCATTACAGAAGTAATATTCATTACCACTAATTGTCACTACCTTTGCTTGGTTATATTTACAAATATCTTTAAAAAAATTTGATTTTTACATCATGAATTCCAGATGCATACACAAGAAACACATGAACTATTTTTTTTACCACTGATTAATTAATCTTATTATTAAAGAATATGAATAAGTACTTTTTGTAGGTGATTTGATTGAAAATAGAGAATGAGATCTGATATGATACCACAACAATGCATGAATAAAATTGCTTCAGAAAAAAATGCCATTCACCCTTGTTTTTATTCCAGCAAATTTTTAATGACTTGAAAAATTCATATATTCAATGGAGATTGATGTAAAATAGATTCCAATACCTCTGATCCCAAGGTTAAATCACTCTTGCTGAATTTCTGTTTAACATTCCTCACGTCTGCTCGTGACTTCTTGTCCTTGGGTTTATTTTGAGCTGGAGGAGGCTGCCGGGGTTTGTGGCGAATCTTGGGACCAAAGTGGGATGGCATAGTTCTCTGGCCTTGGTTTTTAGGTCCAACTGGTTTGTCTGATGAAGGAATCGTAGGAGACGAAAAATCGTCAGCCGCCCGTTTGTCCTTCTTAAATTTCTTGGCTTTGGTATACATCCCCATGCCTTTTTCTTGCCTCAGCACCTGCTGTTTGGCCTAAATAGCAAAGATCATTCAGTGCAATTGGAATTGTCTAACTCAATAAAGCATCAATTGAATTGTCTTGTCTAATTCAGTACAGCATCAACTTTGATCATCAGATGAGGTGCATTGGGTAAAGCTCATACTTGTGCGCGTTCTTGGCGCTTCTCTTTGGCCTGTAATGCCTGCCGATTCTCCAGGGAAAACTCTACTATCGGTCTCTGTTTTAACACAATCAACATAACACCGACTTGTATAATGCTCGTGTGGGGAGGGTGCAAGGGTTAGCCGGGAGCAAAATAATAAAAATAGAATATAGAATAACCGCCCTAAATGAAGCCAGAAATTAGATAGGGAAAAGTAAAAAGTGACATTTTAGAAACAACTCACTCGTTTGTCTCCAAAAAGCTCTTTATTGTTGTTGATGTTTTTCAATGCTTGCAGTGCGTGTTGGTGCAAGGTGAAATTGACAAACGCAAAGCCTCTTGATTTTCCTACACCCTGGGTATTAACTCTCGTCAAATCCCTCATGATACGGCACTAAAAACACCATAAAAATAAGCAATAAGAATCCAGATACACAGACATTTTTGATACCTGAATAAGTTATTAACGTTTCCAAACATGCTTATTTTTGATGGGACATGAAAAATTGGAAACAGAAAGTTTAGGCCCATAGGTAAAATACAAACAGCCATTCAAACTTGGGAATCCGGATATCAGCACCATTTTAGATACTATTGGAGTTAGCAATTCTATTTTTTGTTTAAAGTGATTTTTGATGAAATGCACCTTTAATTACTTTGTTTAACATTCAATGCATTGATAAAACCTGAATCATAATGTATCTTTTTAAAACAACAACAAGATGCTGATGATGGTTTTTTCTCTCAGCATCCACAGGAAACCATTTCAAAACCACTGACAAACTTACCTCAGTTATCTTGGCTGACGAGTCACTCACAGCCTTGAGGCACAACTTTCTCAGCTGTTTATCATCGACAGTGACTGGCAGGTTGTGTAGACATAGCCTTGTTGTGGACACAAACACGTTAGGGTTCTTCAACTTCTGTCGTTTCACATTCTCAATCTGCAGACCCACAACACAATAACTGCAGGTACTCAGGACCATCTTATGTCAATGATGGTTACTGGGCAAAAATTTTCACCAGCATATCTACTTTTCAGTTGAATGTTATGCAAATATATCAAATTGTGTAATGAACTTGAAGAAATATATGTGAAGCAGAAGTTTCAAGGCAATCCAACGTACTGCAATGATCATCAAGATGTTAATGAATCTCCTACCTTAGCTCTTCGGTCAAGATCAGCTTTGCTGAGGCCCTGTGCATCCTGTGTCCCCGGTCTTATAGCTAGCACCAAAGACACCAATAATATATTAACCAATTGTACATTCATATGACAAGTTGTTAGACACAAGCCATATATCCATACATTCAAAAGGCTTACATCAGACAGGTGTTCATTTGCTCTAAGAGGCACACCCTCAGATCAATGATTGAGAAGGAATGAGATCTTTTATTCAAAAGATTTTGGTTCAATAACTGCAACGATCTGTAGATACTGTATTCATATCCCTTGAAGAAAGTTCATCCATTCTATTACTGTCATAATGTATTTCCATTTAGAATTCTCGGCCTCATCACCCCCTCACCTCCCTCTCTGACCAGGTGCAAATTACGCTGGTCGACCTTCTCATGCTCCTTGTCTTTACGCGCCTTTTCCTTCTTTTCTACCGTGTCCTTAGTTAGAGCAAGGCTGACTTTCAGCTCCCGGCCATCAAGGATTATCCCACCATTCTACACATCAACCAATGAAAGGGAACACTTTTAACGTTGCAACAATTCTAATATTGGTGAATGAACTCAAGGACTCGCATACTAGAATTATAATATATACAAAAACACAAAACATGAAATGTTTGAACAAAAAGCAAACACAGGTTACATGAGCCTCATACAATGAGCATAGTCAGTATTTTAGAGTGCTAACTTAAAGGTGTCACTGATACTTAAATAGGTCATTCATATTCAACTTACAGGTCCAGTGTCATTGGCAACATCAATACATTTCTCTGCATCCTGCTTGCTCTTAAACTGTACAAACCCTGTACCTGGGGGCACAAACATATAACATACATATAAACCATTCACCACACTACCACAGGCACCAATGGATGAGCATATCACATTGAAAACCATTCAACCTGTACCTCTAGCATGTTGTGTGCTGGGGTCCATGACCATGCGACAGTACACCACCTCCCCCAGCTCCGAAAACAACTCATACATATCCTCCTCCTCAGTATCAAATGACAGATTCCTGCACATGGAGAGATTGAAGAGATTTAAATAAATCAATTATACATTCTTTGTTGAAACTCTGATCTACACACATGCGCACAGAGCATCAGCAAAACACTGATAACAGACATACAGATAAGAAGCATTCCCATAATACATTTATCATATTGCATCAAGAAAAGTCCATACACTATTGTAGATTGTGATTTGGGCTATACATAGGATCTAAGTCATTGAGTACCTGATGAAGACGGTTTTCCCTTGATCTACGTCACTAGCACGTTTTGACGTGGCTTTTCTCTTGGCTTGGTTTGCTTTGTCACTAATACTAGCATCGCTGTCATCTCCTTGGAGACTGTCACTATCATCAGTATCTTTGTTACAGTCGTCACTAGCATCTTCATCACTCATATCAACATCTTCATCACTTACATCTTCATCATCACTACCATCACTACCATCATCATCATCATCATCATCATCACTGTACTCGACAGCTTCACTGTTGTCAAGGCCACTGCTACCATCACTCAACTCAGCCTCACTATCATCATCATCATCATCATCATCATCACTGCTGCTCTTGGCCAGCCTGTATCTGATATGTTCATCCGACTCATCTCCAGAACTCATTTCATCCAGCTCCTTCCCATCACCAAGCTTGGCTGTAGCAGACAATATCCTTCCATAAACAACAACTCAAAACAACTCATTAAAAGAGAAAAATCCTCCAGACAATCTACATAATAACCTTTGGCTTCGGAAGCAATAGCCTTTTCATATTTGGTTTTTGGCAGTGACCAATCAACGGCCACAAGGCGTCCTGCAATCAGACGTACATATTCAGACGATATCATACATAACACTACTGTATATCCCAAGAAGTACATAACTGTAGGTTCAATAAAGATAATCAAGGGGAACAAACCTAAAATTTGCTTCATATTAACTTTGTCAATAGCAACTTTTGCATCTTCGAGTTTGGTGAAATGCACAAAGCCAAAACCCATGGCTTTTCCAGCTGTAATAGAACATAGAATTGTCTTAAATACAGTTGAATGACAGACATTAATTGCCACAAAGTCAGTTACAAATGCATCTGTGTCTTCAAAGAAATGTATACACTCATTCAAATAATAACTTAATGCTGCCAGCAAGTTTCTTAAGTGGTGATGGTCAAACAATAAAGATTGACTTGTCATAAGGGACTCACCAGCATTCTTCGGCACTCTGACATCTTCAATATCACCGAACTCAGCAAATTCTGCTTTTAATTTATCCTCATCACACTGAAATAGAGCGAATAATGAGGAATGAATCAGAAATATTATCTATTGACACAATACAAATCATTAAAAATTCTAAAATAGATGTTATAAGCCAAGAGGAAATTGTAATCAGCTTCAACATTGGGCTACAATGCCACGGTAACTTCCTATCTAAATATACAACCTCAATAAATCTGACCTGGAATGGTAGGTTCCTGATGATGAGTCTTGCCTTATTTGGGTGGAGATGTTCTTTGCATGAAGGAAAATGGTATGCTCCAATGGAACTCTCTGCATTAATCAATACAATAAATGAGAAGCATTATCTCAGCACCATACATGTCATTATTATTTCAATTCATTCTTGAAATTGATAATAAATTAATATCCCCTTCAATTACCTTGGAGTATAGAGTTGTTGAGTTTGCGGCAGCCCCTTAGCGTGTCACGCTTGCACAAAAAGCCAAGCACAGCCACTGTCTGATGGTATAGTACAGTGGGCCATTCCACTTGCTTGAGACTTCGAGCATTGAGCTTCTTACAGTGGGACTTGATGTCATCAACTGTACAGGATGTGGGGACTCTGGCCAGAACTACTTTGCATCCAGCTCGGACATGCAGCGGACCTGACTTTGTTTTGGGAGGAGATGAATCGCCTGAAGCCTCACTTACTTTCTCCTCTGTGAATTTGAACATTACAATTTTTTTGTAAAAATAAACACAGCAGGTATTGTTCCATGGTAATTGGTTACAAAAAGTGAGAACCAACAAGTCATCTGCTACACACCCCTGCCATCAATTTTCTTTTTCTTCTTGGGTATCTTCAGCATATCCTCCTCATCAACTGATTCCTCACTCTCCTCCTCATTCTCTGTCTTCTTCCGCACACCTTTCTTCTGGTGGGGCTTACGATCGGCAAAAACTGATGTAATCTTTCTGCCACCTACGGTCTTCACCTTTCCTATTGCTGACTCAGCATCCTCTCTGAAACAGCATGGCGACCTCTGCATATATATATATATATATATATATATATATATATATATATATATATATATATATATATATATATATATATATATATATATATATATATATATATATATATATATATATATATATATATATATATATATATATATATATATATATATATATATATATATATATATATATATATATATATGGGGATGGGGAAAGGTGGAAAGGAAGAAAGGAAGAAGTATTCTGCATGCTTAATAATAATTTTTCAGACCTTGTGGAGAATGTGACATATCCGAAGCCCCTGCATTTCTTGGTGTCTTTAACATAAAGAAAATATGATGAGTCAGTTTGTTGAAAATTATTGCTATTATTCACATATTAATATGACAATTTTCTAGAGAAACAAATGTCCAATTGTAATATTGGATTACATATTGCAGAAGATATCTTGGTCCATGATAAATTCAACCCTCTTTAATTCAAGATAGAAGACCTATCACACACTTTGCTGCACCATCTTAACAGTAGTTTTTGTTCTGTTATAGTGAACACAGATGATGGCTTTGATACATTGAAATAATCACTTGAGAGCTTAAATGTAACATTGTTGTCCCCGTTGTTTTACTGAATAAGCAGAATTCCATTGATAGCTTTGTTGATAGATGGTAATATTGGGGTTTTACGTCACTTTCAACAACAAGGAGAATTTGTGACCTAGCGATAGATGAGTATGATTGTGATGCTTGGGCAGTTCCCCAAGCCCTAAGCTTAAGTGCCACCTACCAGTTACCCAGATCGGCTGCAAACCCCATGGCACTGGGACAAAGATCCAGCATGATATTATTGAGCTACCGGGTCGGGTGCATCCCCTTTCATAAATGGAACTGCATTTTACATGATCATCCCAGTCATGTTTTTACACTTTGCTGATGGAATTGTTTTAAGAATCATAACACGATATGGTGTTGAAAAGAATTTTTTTTTTTTGGGGGGGGGGGGGGGGGGGGGGCCCTTCACCTAAAATGATCTAGCTTAGATCCTAGCCCTGCAGGACGTCTGAGTAACAAAGACGTCCGACCGGGGCTAGCTTGGATCCATACTCTCAAAGTCCAGAAAATAAATATGCACTCAGCTACGTAGTTTTGTAAGATTGCGCACGGAGACATCAAGTTGGACACATCATGAACACCTACCAAATGAATTTTATTTGGAAACGAATGTAGAATGCCGTCAATAGTTAGAAAACAATTTGGGAGCACCCTCAAAATGGCCTCATATTCATATGTTTTCTAGGTAACATAAACCTACGAACCATCCACAAATAAATTTGCCCACGGACTTCAGGACGTTATACGTCCGCCCAGGGGATCTATCTGGTACAACTTTATCGCGTGTTTATGGACGATAATGGGCAAATTTCGCACATAATTGTTTTTACAATGAACACCAAGGAAAATGCAATCACACCTTTGTCTGAGACAACAAAACATTGTTTTGTTGGTCCTATTTCGCTGAATACATCCTCAAATTCTTCATTATTAATTGTATAGGGTAGATTTCTCACAAACAGCGTTTTGGATTTCTGTTTATCGCCCATCGTCACGTTATGATAGATTCGCTATGATTGTGCGGTTAGTGAAGCTTGGGATAAAGCTATACACCATCCACTGAACTAACACAACTTATCGCATGGCACCCATTTTCTCCCGCAAGAGGCCGCTTCCTGTCCTCTTCCAGCATATACAGCGAGAGAGAGCGCGCCACATTTCGGGCGAAAATGGCATGGCACCCTACTCTCAGCCAATCAGAGCACGAGAAAAAGCTCGGTCTTTTTCCCATATCGCCTCAAACGCACAGTTTGTCGTACGATAACTGCGACCGTGTCGATATATCACCAAACAGCAACCAGATTTGAGAAGGTCTCTCACAAAGCACCACTGCTCTAACATGGCAAAACTACGGAGGGTCTTGATATCACGCACTCCTTGCAAGTCTTAAAACGAAGGTTTTGATTGTCAGCCGCTAATCTGGTTGCGCATCGCTCATTGGGAAGTCACGGTATTATCAAAGATCTTGTTATAATAAGATACCCGACTCGGGCGTTTACGTTGTGAAGCTCGCGACCAGCGCACCACCTGGTGTCGTGGAAGCTCAAATGTAAACAAAAGCGCGTGGCTCAATGGTAAAATCGATCGGCGATGGTATGTACTAAAAAATACCGCTGTATTTCTAAAATTTAACGACTTTTTGATAGAGCCAATACATAGAAACAAAGCCAATTACTATTGACACCTTTTTATCAATGTGTGTGGCGATTTATTAACTACAATATTTTTGTATGAACGTTTTAACGAAGTCGCATATATCAGTATCTACCCCAGGCCTAGCCCCGATCGGACAGTAAAATACATACTTACTCAGACGTCCTGTAGGGCTGAATTTATCCCTTTTTAAGACACAGTCGGATGTCTAGTCTTGCCTTATTTGATGTTAAAAGATTAATCTGAATCATATTGGTTTTGTCATTAGTGTGGACATATTTGCAGCGGTATATAAAAAATACATGCTCATGATTTCCCGTTTGAATGATATTAGATCTGTCTCCCGAACCTCCATCAAATCAACAAACTGCATTGCGAATTATTGAAGGACATAGCATATACTAAAAACATTGATGCAGCATGAATTTAATCATCATTAACTCTCTCGCTCTCTCTCGATCTCTTTCTCTCTCTGTATTTATGTTTCGCTCTCTGAATTTATGTCTCTCTCTCTGTCTCTCTCTGTCTCTGTGTCTTAATCTCTCTGTCTCTCTATCTGTCTCTCTCTCTCTGTCTCCCTCGCTCTCTCTCACTCTCTCTATATATACACACACATACACACACATATATATATATATATATATATATATATATATATATATATATATATATATATATATATATATATAAATATATATATATATATTTAAGGTCGTTACAACTAAAACTCTCAGTCTTAATAGATTACTCAGAATAACCACAAATGAAACTAGATTCGGCAGGAACGCCAGCGGCAAGTCTTCAAATGGCAAGCCTGGACGACCAGCAATACGGTATCAACAATATTACACAAACAAATGTTATCTCTAAATAATATGAATTCTTGACCTGTTAGTTTAGCAATCGGGTATGTGATTGCGCCTTGTTAAGAAACCCTATGCGCCGCACACGTTTACGATAGATGTCAGCGAGGGGAGCTGGTAACGCGCACTATTTTTGGATGGATGTCACAAGCTGCAGCTCCTTAGATGTTTTGATATGACCCCTTAGCAGATGTTTTGACATGACATGAATGGCACTAAGCCGGTCTCAGTGGCTTGGTGATTTACTGCTTCGCCTTTTGATCCACAAGCTGTGGGTTCGACTCCAAGGTGTGATAACCTGATTCATGACTCGAATGATCACGTACAAATGGCGGTCCCATCTTTGAATAGGGATGTAAAAGATCCTTTGAGGACGACATGCTCCGTAGCAGTGACCAGTTTAGAGTAATTTACTCAATTGTAGTCGTACATAGCTTAGTTGCTAAATACGAATATGTTTCGATGCCCACAAACACACAAACCCACGTTACTGGTCGATTACGTAAGATTTGGACTTCTTTGAGTTGGCACAAGCGCCAACGGCATGTCTTCCAACGGCTAGTCTGGACGACCATCAATACGGTATCAACATATTACCCAAACTGATGTTATATCATACTTAAATTCCACAGTGATATGATCAGTCTCAGAAGAGCAGTGTCAGTGAAGAATTTATTAGTGAAACATTGAAGTATAATATATTTATAACGGCATTGTGACACTTTATGGTGAGTCATTAATCATGGTAAATTATGCGCATAATTTTTCAAATATCATATTTGATAAATTACACATAACACAGTGAAATTACCTAGATAATACTCACTATTTTAAAACATATAACTCGAATAACACATAACATTGAAATATTAAGCTCAAGGTGAAAAATATATATATATATATATATATATATATATATATATATAAAAGCATATTTGTATATATATATATATATATATATATATATATATATATATATATATATATATATATATATATATATATACATATATATATATTCATATATATAAACACACACACACACTTATAGGTTTGGCGTACTTAGAGTTGGCATAAACGCCAACGGCATGTCTTCCAACGGCAAGCCTGGACGACCAGCAATTCGGTACCAACAATAACACATAACATTGAAATATGTATGTATATATATATATATGTATATATATATATATGTATGTATATATATATATATATATATATATATATATATATATATATATATATATATATATATATACATATATGTGTACATATATATATATATAAATGCATATATATATATATGTGTATATATAAATATATATATCTCTCAAATATGTATATATCTATGTGTATGTATATAAATCTCTCTATCTCTCTAGATATATCTATATCTCTCTCTCTCTATCCTATATATATATCTCTCTATCTATCTATATATATCTATATCTATATATACGTATATCTCTCCCACACCCCCACTTATAAATATATACATATATATGCTCTTTATAGATAGAGGCTCGTTGGAAGACATAAATATATATATATATATATATATATATATATATATATATATATATATATATATATATATATATATATATATATATATATATATATATATATATATATAAACACACACACACTTATAGGTTTGGCCTACTTAGAGTTGGCACAAGCGCCAACGGCATGTCTTCCAACGGCAAGCCTGGACGACCAATACGGTACCAACAATATAACACAAACAATATTATCTCTAAACAAAAATATATATGAACATACATATATATATACACATATATATATATATATATATATATATATATATATATATATTTATATATATATATATATGTATATATATATATATATATATATATGTATTTATACATGTATTTATATATATATATTTATTTATATATTTCTCTATATGTATATATGATATTTATATATATCTCTGTCTCTCTCTCTATATGTATATCTCTCTATCTATCTCTCTCTCTCTCTCTCTATCTCTATATCTATATCTCATATATATATATCTATATATTATCTATATATTATCTATATATATATATCTCTGTATATCTATAAAAAAAACTATCGTTGGAAGACATAATAATAAGATACCCGACTCGGCAGCTCGCCCGACAAATTCCGTGACACCCCGTAGGCAGCGACCCCTACTTTTGTGGAAGCTACTCGGCGCGCAGCAGCCAACCCACTTCTTTATGACTTGCGAGTATGTCTGACTGGAAATCAAACACAAAAGGGATTTTCTTCGCTGCAATTAACTGTTTGAATTGACAAAGGACCTTCCACCCAGGAAGTGAATGTTCTAGTATATGTCTCAGGCTATATTGTCCGGCAATTGAGTTGTGTGCAACAAAATTTCTGTAGTCAATGTTATACATGACCAGAAGAATTGCCGAAGTGCAAAGGAAGGGTTCGTTGTCCCAAGCAAATCACTAGTAGATGCATTATTCAGGCTTAAGGAACATTGCCGCAAATAAATTGACACAGTATTATACAGTAAGCAAGTGAAAGTCAGGGTTGTAAGCATTCTCGCGAAAGAGGTCTCATTAGAGAAACTTCAATGTGAATCATGCAGGTGTCATGTTTCTGTAATATGTATTATGGTGAACATCAGGTTGCATCATTCCCTGAGAGAGGCTAACTGTAAGTTAAGGGACCATAAGGAGAGAAAAAATCGTAAGACATTGACATTTTCCCACACATGAAAATTTTTGCTCTTATTTGTTTTAAGTGCTGTTGTATGTGTAGTTTTCCGAAAAATCAAGTATTGATATCTGTTTACTTAGTTCCTTGAAAGATGTACAAGGACTATCCTATCATAAATCCACACCAGTATATAGAACTACTGCACCATAGATTGTTATGGTGGTGGGAGCTTGCCGAACAAAGGTGTCCCTGGATATACTGTTAGAATGGTTGGTTGCATGGTACTCCAAATAAGATGTGTGTGTAAGATGGGGCAGAACTATGTCTGGGTGATTTGGTGTGTTTCATGGCATAAGACAGGGAGGCATATTGTCAACCTATCTGTTCAGTGTTTATATGGATGAATTGAGCTCAGGTTTTAAATAAGTGTTGTGTCCAGTGTAGTTTTAGTGTGCTTGTTGTTAATCTCCTAATGTATGCTGATGATCTCATTATTATGTCTTCCAACGATAGTTGGAAGACATATTGGTTTAGCCAGTATTTTTTTTTTTTTTTTTTTTTTTTTTTTTTTTTTTTTTTCTCCAGTCAAGGTTTTTCGGGCTTTTCTCCGGAACGGTTAAACATATCAACATGAAATTTTGGGGAATGATAGATCAAGTTGAGACACAACTGGCGATCCAATTTGATGCGCATGCGCAGTGTTGGAGGCTTATGGGATCGATTTTTCGTCGATTTTTTCCCCCATTTTCTGTAACTATCTCCTCCATAACTACTGCAGTTACGAACATATGAGTTATATGGTTGTAACAAGCAATTATCGTAGCATGGAATAGGCGAAAAAAATACTTGTTTTTACCTTTTGTACTTTGTATAATGACATATATTTTAGAGTACCTATCGCGATTTTTGCTACGAGTTCTCTCCTCGCTGATATCTCTGAAACGGCTGTATTTACGGACATGAAATTTTGTCAGTATTTAGAACTTGGCCTCGTGATAATGATTGTAACAGTATTTTTAGCATTCACAGTAACAAAAAACAGCAAAAAGGACGATTAGTTTCAAGGTTTTCTGCTGCAGCAGCTTAGCGGCAGGCTAACAGCAGTTCGTGTTTAAGTAGGCCAAACCTTACGTAATCGACCAGAGCCTTGGCTGGGTTTGCATCGACTTGGGTAGGGGGTCATGTCAAAACAGGCCAAACCTTACGTAATCAATCAGCGGCAGCATTCATCGCTTTCGCGGGTGTATTGACTTGGTTTAGGGGGTCATGTCAAAACATCTAAGCGGCAGCAGCATGTGATCTTATGATAGTGCGCGTTACCAGCTATTATCGGTCCGTGTATATACTGTCTTTATGTCTCAGCGACAGTGTGCACTGGATGTCCCGGTGCAATCAAAGCGGGTATATATACGCAAACACGCATACACGCACACATATATATATATATATATATATATATATATAGATATATATATATATATATATATATATATATATATATATATATATATATATATATATATATCTCTATCATATCTATATATCTATATAGAGAGAATCTCTCTCTATATCTTAGAGATCTCTAATCTATCTATATATCTCTATATCTCTATAGATACTCTATCTATATATACCTATCGATTCCTCTCTATCTACATACATATATATACAGATCTCTCTCCTCTCTCCCTATCTCTCTCTCATATATATATCTATACATCTATATATATATACATATATATCTATATCTATATATACCCTCCCTCTATATATATATCATACTACATATATATATATACTATATATATATACATATATATAAATATACATATATACATAGATATATAAATAATATATATACATATATATATATATACATATTTATATACATACTATATATATATACATATATACATACATATATATATATATAAATATACATATACACATCTATATAAATATAAAAATAATATATGCATATAAATACATGTATATATACATATATATATATATATATATATATATATATATAGCTATCTATATATATATATATATCTATATATATATATATATATCTATATATATATATATATATATATATCTATATATATCTCTCTCTATATCTCTAATCTCTCTCTCTCTCTCTCTCTCTATCTCTCTCTATATATATATCTATATATATATATATATATATATACACAGGGCTAGAAATTAGCCACATATTTTCACCGGCCAGTCGGGCCGGTAACCTTGAATTCTACCGGCCCTACAAATTTTCTACCGGCCCGACATTTTCAGTGTAATATAGTAAAAAACAAAAATGTACGCGTTTTTATTGTTTTTAAATATTTTATTCTAATATTGAACGCAACATTCAAATCAATATTTACGAACTTGTCAAACCATACAAAAATCAAGCATTTATTAAATGAGGTCAACAGCACAATTTTCCAACACACACATACTTTTCCTCATTTACATCATCACTTCTTATATATAGTATGCGACCTCTTAGTCCTGAAGGCACGACATCTTCAGAAATGTTGTACCATTAACAAATCGCATGCAGTTATATAGGTATGCTTACTGACGGCTTGGAAGTCAACTCGCAAGAAACGCCACGCGCGTTACGAAAGTCTTACAACTGTAGGTGGGCCTATCGTTAAATGCAATTAGAACGTACTGCATTCGCAAAGCAGACGCGGAAGAAAAGTCACGAGGAGAGCGCGAAGAAAACATCGCGCGCGTATGGGTGATGTTACGTCTTTCCGTCGCGTCACTTACAACTGTTACTGGCGCGAGAAGAGTTGACTTGTCTTATGAATACCATTCACAGATGATACATGGTAAATCGAATTAATGAATTAAAATAAAAATGCCTTTATGCGATGGAAAAGCGGTTACATAAAATTTGTCAACAGACAGGAAATGGGGAGTCTCGTTGATTCGTTGTTGCCAAGTAACCGTTCGACTTATTCAGGTCAGTAGGTGCATGTTGTATTCAAATACGAGAGGCTGCCATTAGATAGCTTGGGAGGGAGTGTGGTGGGCTTTTGTCCTTGTTCTTGTCTTCACACCAGATACCGTGATGGGTCAAAATTATACACTGACTGCAGCCAGCTGATCCCTGATCTATGGATTATAAAGTCTTCCCAAACAATCAAGGCACGTTAGTTGTATAAATTTTTCTGTGAGCCTATCTATGCCATCGGTATATTAAACAGTTTACTTTCAGTTTATACACTATAGATCAATAAATTATGCAAGACATGATAGTATACAGCCGGGAAGCTTTCTTATCTCGTGTGTTTGTCGGGTTTATGGTTCAAGCGGCGCTTAATCACGCGAGCCCCGCTGCTGTTGTATTGAACTGGGCGCGAGGTGTTAGCGCGAAAAAAATCTACCCGCCAGTCGGGCGGGTGGTTGTGATTATTTACCCGCCCGACTCAAATTTCACCCGCCCACTTGGCAGGCGGGCGGGTGGTAATTTCGAGCCCTGTTATATATATATATTCATATATATTTTTTTTTAGAGATAAGTATTGACTAATTGGTATATTGTTGGTACCGTTATCTGGTCGTCTTGTACTTGTCTTGGAAACATGCCGTTGGCGCATGTGCAACTACTAAGTAGGGCCAAACACTAGACATATATGTGTGTGGTATATATGTATATATATAATATATATATATATTACTATTATATATATATTATGTCTGCCAAATATATAGGTTTATATATATTTTATGAATTTAATATATATAACATATCTTAGGTATTTCGGGCTATCTCCGGATATATTTCATTCAACATGAAATTTTGGGGAATATCGATCAAGTTGAGACAACAGTATGCGATCCAATTTGACGCGCATGCGCAGTGTTAGGCTCTCATCGATTTTTCACTCTATATCCCCCATCCTGTAACTCTCTCCCTAACTATTGCGGTTACGAACACTAATTATATCGCGTCCCTCTTCTACGTCTCATCTATACGAAAAGATACTTATTTTCATCTCTCTTTCTATAATGACATTATTTAACTTTCTATTTACATATTGTATTCCCTACATTATTTAGTAGAGGACTATAGACTATATCTCGCTTATCTCTGAAACGCACTGTATTTACGGACATGAAATTTGTCAGTATATAGACCTTGGCCTCTTATATCCCTATACATCTATTTTGCATTCCTCTCTCATAAATCAGCAACTCTCTCTCTAGTTTCTCTCCCTCCCTCTCTCTTATCCCTCTAACAAAATCATCTCTCTCCCTATCTATCGTCCCCGACAAATCTCTCCCTTGACTCTTAGGGGGTCCTCTCCCCCCTGTCTCTCAATCACTGGCAGCATCGTATCTCTGTATCTTGGTTGGGGGGGTCCCTCTCATCTTATGGCTCAGACTGTGCCCTTACCTAGTCTCTCCAACTATCTCTCCCTATCTCTCTCTCTCTCTCCTCCTCTCTGTCACTCTTCTCTCGTATCGATCTCTCTCTCTCTCTCTCTCATACAATCAGTCTATATCTATATCTCTATCCTCTCCTCATATCTCAATATATATTATCTCTATCCTATACCAGCCCGCGCCACATATTTTCACCGGCCCATCCGAACCGGTCCCCTGTGCCACCTCCCCCCCCCCCCTTCCCCCTTCTATATCGCCCGACTTTTTTATCAGTGTATGTCACAGAAAACCCCCCCCCGATTAGATATATCGTTTTTAATTGTTTTTTACGACTATAGTATTTCTAATCTTGAATCTAGCATAGTCTTCAATATATATTTAGGACGAAACTTGTCAAACCATCTTAAACATCACGCATTTATTGACCTGACTTCCTTCAACACACAATTTTCCATATACACCCATATATTTCCTCCTATTTACAATTAACTTCTTATATCTATATGCGATTCTCTTCATGTCCTATAAAGGCCGACATCTTCAGAAATGTTGTACCAATTAACAAATCGCATGCAGTTATATAGGTATGCTTACTGACGGCTTGAATATACCCAACTCGCAAGAAACGCCACGCGCGTTACGAAAGTCTTACAACTGTAGGTGGGCCTATCGTTAAAATGCAATTAGAACGTACTGCATTCGCAAAGCAGACGCGGAAGAAAAGTCACGAGGAGAGCGCGAAGAAAACATCGCGCGCGTATGGGTGATGTTACGTCTTTCCGTCGCGTCACTTACAACTGTTACTGGCGCGAGAAGAGTTGACTTGTCTTATGAATACCATTCACAGATGATACATGGTAAATCGAATTAATGAATTAAAATAAAAATGCCTTTATGCGATGGAAAAGCGGTTACATAAAATTTGTCAACAGACAGGAAATGGGGAGTCTCGTTGATTCGTTGTTGCCAAGTAACCGTTCGACTTATTCAGGTCAGTAGGTGCATGTTGTATTCAAATACGAGAGGCTGCCATTAGATAGCTTGGGAGGGAGTGTGGTGGGCTTTTGTCCTTGTTCTTGTCTTCACACCAGATACCGTGATGGGTCAAAATTATACACTGACTGCAGCCAGCTGATCCCTGATCTATGGATTATAAAGTCTTCCCAAACAATCAAGGCACGTTAGTTGTATAAATTTTTCTGTGAGCCTATCTATGCCATCGGTATATTAAACAGTTTACTTTCAGTTTATACACTATAGATCAATAAATTATGCAAGACATGATAGTATACAGCCGGGAAGCTTTCTTATCTCGTGTGTTTGTCGGGTTTATGGTTCAAGCGGCGCTTAATCACGCGAGCCCCGCTGCTGTTGTATTGAACTGGGCGCGAGGTGTTAGCGCGAAAAAAATCTACCCGCCAGTCGGGCGGGTGGTTGTGATTATTTACCCGCCCGACTCAAATTTCACCCGCCATTGGCAGGCGGGCGGGTGGTAATTTCGAGCCCTGTTATATATATATATATTCATATATATTTTTTTTAGAGATAATATTGTTTGTGGTATATTGTTGGTACCGTATTGCTGGTCGTCCAGGCTTGTCGTTGGAAGACATGCCGTTGGCGCATGTGCCAACTCTAAGTAGGCCAAACCTATAAGTGTGTGTGTGTTTATATACGTATATATATATAATATATTATATTATATATGTATATATATCCTATATATATATATATATATATATATATATATATATATATATATAGAGATATATATATTCATATATTTACAGATATATATATACCACATATATGTAAATATACATATATACATATATATATACATACATATATTTATATATATATATACAGATATATATATAAGGAGATATATATACATATATATAAATATACATATATATATAGATATATAAATAAATAAGATATATATAATATATATATATATAAGATAGATATGTATATATACATATATATATACATACATATATATACATATATATATATATACCTATATATATATACATATATATATCCATATACACATATATATATATATATAATATATATCTATATATATATATATATATATATATATATATATATATATATATATATATATATCATATATACATTTTTTTTTAGAGATAATATTGTTTGTGGTATATTGTTGGTACTGTATTGCTGGTCGTCCAGGCTTGCCGTTGGAAGACATGCCGTTGGCGCTTGTGCCAACTCAAAGAAGTCCTAACCTTACGTAATCGACCAGTAACGTGGGTGTGTGCGTGTTTGTGTGCATCGAAACATATTCGTATTTAGCAACTAAGCTATGTACGACTACAATTGAGTAAATTACTCTAAACTGGTCACTGCTACGGAGCACGTCGTCCTCAAAGGATCTTTTACATCCCTTTTCAAAGATGTGACCACCATTTGTACGTGATCATCCGAGTCACGAGTCAGGTTGTCACACCTTGGAGTCGAACCCACAGCCTGTGGATCAAAAGGCAAAGCAGTAAACCACCAAGCCACTGAGACCGGCTTAGTGCCATTCCCTCGGCTTTTTATTGACTTGGTTAAGGGGTCATGTCAAAACATCTGCTAAGGGGTCATATCAAAACATCTAAGGGGCTGCAGCTTGTGACATCTATCGAAAAATAGTGCGCGTTACCAACTCCCCTCGCTGACATCTATCGTAAACGTGTGCTGCGCATAGGGTTTCTTAACAAGGCGCAATCACAGACCCGATTGCTTGCCATTGGAAGACTTGCCGATGGCGTGCCTGCCGAAT
>CM067345.1:13076000-13128500 GCA_034190875.2 Urechis unicinctus | reverse complement strand
TGTGTGCATCGAAACATATTCGTATTTAGCAACTAAGCTATGTACGACTACAATTGAGTAAATTACTCTAAACTGGTCACTGCTAGGGAGCACGTCGTCCTCAAAGGATCTTTTACATCCCTTTTCAAAGATGTGACCACCATTTGTACGTGATCATCCGAGTCACGAGTCAGGTTGTCACACCTTGGAGTCGAACCCACAGCCTGTGGATCAAAAGGCAAAGCAGTAAACCACCAAGCCACTGAGACCGGCTTAGTGCCATTCCCTCGGCTTTTTATTGACTTGGTTAAGGGGTCATGTCAAAACATCTGCTAAGGGGTCATATCAAAAACATCTAAGGGGCTGCAGCTTGTGACATCTATCGAAAAATAGTGCGCGTTACCAACTCCCCTCGCTGACAGCTATCGTAAACGTGTGCTGCGCATAGGGTTTCTTAACAAGGCGCAATCACAGACCCGATTGCTTGCCATTGGAAGACTTGCCGATGGCGTGCCTGCCGAATCTAGTTATGTCTTCCAACATACTGCTTTTGCCAGATTTTTTTTTCCAGCCAAGGTTTTTTGGGCTTTTCTCCAGAACGGTTGTATATATCAACATGAAATTTTGGGGAATGATGGATCAAGTTGGGACACAACTACCGATCCAGTTTGACGCGCATGCGCAGTGTTGAAGGCTTATGGGATCGATTTTTCGTCGATTTTTTCTCCCATTTTCTGTAACTATCTCCTCCACAACTACTGCAGTTACGAACATATGAATTACATGGTTGTAACAAGCAATTATCGTAGCATGGAATAAGGGTAAAAAATACTTGTTTTCACCTTTTGTACTTTGTATAATGACATGTTTTTTTAGGGTACCTATCGCGATTTTGCTCCAGCCTAAGTTTTTCGGGCTTTTCTCCGGAACGGTTGGACATATCAACATGAAATTTTGGGGAATGATAGATCATGTTGGGACACAACTACCGATCCAGTTTGCCGCGCATGCGCAGTGTTGGAGGCTTATGGGATCGATTATTCGTTGATTTTTTTCCATTGATCTCGTGTTGTTGAGTCGTCATCGTGTTAAAAGTTGTGGCTGAATCAGAACTAGTTAAGCTAACGGAAAGTCTGATAACGATCCCATTTCGCTATTGGAACCATACCACTCGCACGCTACATATATCCTTGTGTTTGCTTTGGTTGAAAAGTAATACTTAATGATCTCATTAAATTCAAGGATTTTGTCACAACATTTATTTGATGTAGCTTGCCAAGCGCTGTGTCCAGGGTGCAAGCATAATTGTTTGCTGTATTTCTGCCAGCTAACACATCTTATTATGTCTTCCAACGATAGTTGGTTTAGCCAGAATTTTGTTTTTCTCTTTTTTTTTTTTCCAGTCAAGGTTTTTCGGGCTTTTCTCCGGAACGGTTAAGCATATCAACATGAAATTTTGGGTGCCGGTGCAATCAAAGCGGGTATATATACACAAACACGCATACACGCACACACATATATATATATATATATGTATACACACAGTTTCCGATGCCAAGCTTCCGAGCGCCGAGCAGCTATCTATAAATAGCATATATATGTGTGTATATTTATAAGTGTGTGTGTTTATATATATCGTATATATATATATATATATATATATATATATATATATATATAGATAATATATATATATATATATATAGATATATAGATATATATATATACATATCTGATATATATATAGAGAGATATATATCTCTGTATATATATATATATATATCTATATATATATATTTATATATATACACATATATATGTATATATATATATATATACATATATGTATATATACATATATACATATATATACATACATATATATATACATACATATATATATATACATATATATATTTTGTATTTGCTATAATGTTGTATAGCGTATGTGGGAGAGGTCAGATCAGAACCAACCTTCAATGAGGACATACCTCTCCTTCCTTACTTGAATGCCAATCGGCAGTATTTAAGACTTTTCGGCCTACCTTCATCAAAGTATTTTGGGTCAGTTACAGTTCAGCATAATTTTTTTCATGTATATTGTCAACTTTTTTCTTTGGATATGTATGATCCATATTTCAGAAGTCAATACTGAGCTTTATCCATTTGGAAAGTTTGAGTTCCATTGACCTCCCACTTGGTCAATTAGAGTGTGATTTTCCCAAGGGACTCCTTAAATACGTATTACACACAATCATATCATCAACAAACATTATCATGTTTGACACTCAAGATGGCGTCTATATTCTTTTTTGTCACGTCTTGTTTGTTTTCCACATAACCTCTGCCTACAATAACCCTTGTAAGGTTTTGAGCCCCACAGCATGCTTAACACAGACCTTTGGTTTTGCAGCTTCTAAAATGATGTGAATGTTGCTATGAACATAACCTAGATTGGATATGCACTAGCACAAAAAAATTTGTAGTCCCTGAATTAGACTTCACACTACTGCTAGACTCCGCACCAGAGAGATAGTGGGTAATGAATAACGACAACGCAGTTGGTTGGTCTCTCTGGATTTCCGAATTATTCTGAATGATCCTGTCCTCAGTTCTTGAGGTCTTTATATACCATTTCGTTTGGCGTGCGACCAAATGGGCAGACGCCTCATTAATTCATCATGAATTCACTAAGCTATATGTAAGGCGAATCACCTTAAACTTGAATGGCCTTTCAGTTGGCCAAGGCATTTACATATAAACATACGATTAACATTACACAGGAGATTACATATAATGTGACTTAAACTGAAATGGCCTTCCATTTGGCCCCAGAACATTAACATACATGCATAAATTAGACTGACCCCCAACAACTATTTCTAAACTTCGAAGGGTTCGGCAACATCAAAGAACACTCGTCACGTGGCCTGGCGGAGGTCAACATTATCACTTTAGACCGTTATGACTTTAGACCGCTACATTATGACACATGGTTCTACTCCACAGTGGGGAGCCTGGCCTAAGCCGTCAATCATAACAAATGTTTTCTTAATATCCATCTGCCATCCTTTTGGGAAGATGCCAATGGGCTGATGAGTTTTCCCAAACCTGAAAGGTGTATTTTCAATCATCTTTCACTGAGGAATTGTTTTGGTTGGTGTGGCCTGTGCTATTCATCAATTAAGCTATGGAATGGAAATGGTAATTTCGTCCATATGTAAATGACATAAGGGTTAATCAACGACAAAAGGGTGATATGGAAAGTGTGTCGAATCCCCGATAGAGTGAATGGAGCGTTATTATGGTGAAATGTGGGTTATATTGGAAGGTGTCCCAGAACTCCCGTTTGATACATACTACTCAATGTACTGACACGCCTGCACTGGGCTTACCTTGCGTATACCATTTCACATTGGCACTTGATCAGTTAACACACAGTGATTAAAATTATGGCCACAAATGCATAATGTTGTAAACTGATAAGGACAAAGCTCATATTGACGAAAACAGCTTGGACCCTATTATCAGATTATTGTCAACAGACACTGCACTTGCTCTTGAAAATTTAATATTAATATATCAATTAAATGGATACTGTGCAATTGAGCTAACCATAATATTTATATGATTTGTGTCAACTACGAACATCAAATTGTTTCGTAATTTAATTCAGTGTTGGATAACAATATATATGGGAGATAGTGGTGGTGTAGTATTGCCTACGCATGACTCAAAGCTGGAATTGGCAGAGAAGTTCAGAGAGTTTTTCATCTCAAAGATCTCAGCTATCAGATCCTCCATTCACCTGACTGACAATGACAGCTGTCACAATGTGTGTGCTGGCGAGATCCCTTTTTCAGGTCAACAATAAGCTACAACAGTTCGCCCCAGTCACAGAAGAGGAACACCGGAAGATGCGGTCCCAAGCACCAAGTCATGTGAGCTTGATGCAATTCCTACCTCGCTGCTCAAGCAATGTCTTGACCCTCTACTTCCCATCATGACGGCCATAATCAACAAATCCCTTTCTTAGGCAACAGTTCCTGCAACTTTCAAACGAGCTATTGTCCGCCCCCTCATCAAGAAACCCGGTCTTGACAAGGGATGTTTAAAGAACAATCGGCCAGTCTCGAACCTGAGCTTCATATCCAAGGTCCTTGAGAGGGTGGTTTCTAAACGCCTAGAGGTCCACCTCCTCACACACAGCCTTCATGACCCATATCAGTCCGCCTACAGACAGTACCACTCACCGGAATCTGCTCTGCTCCGAGTCCAAACTGATGTACTGGAAGCTCTAGACAAGGGCGCATCAGTGGTACTCATCATGATTGATGTCTCAGCAGTGTTTGATATCCTGGACCACTCTATCCTCCTGGAACGCTTCCGGCACACATTTGGTATCACTAATAAGGCTTTAGGGTGGATACAGTCATATCTGGCTGGGAGATCCCAGTGCGTTGTCATCTAGGCAACCACATCACGCGACTGTTCACTTGGATTTGGTGTGCCTCAGGGCTCAGTATTAGGCCCAAAGAAATACTGCATGTACACACGACCAGTAGGAGATATTGCAAGACGTCACCATATGCAACATATGAGCTATGCCGACGATACACAAGGCTATGACATGCTAGTCCTTCCATCTCAATGGTCAGAAACATCAACCCGAATTGTAGCATGTGTGGAGGAGCTGCCGGCTTGGATGAAAAAGAAAATGTTAAAACTCAAACAGGATAAGTTTGAGTTCATTATTATTTTTTATCCTAAACATCATCCCATCCATCAGCACCGCTTCACCATCACAATCGGTGAGAATACTTTCATGCCAGCGTCTTATGTCAAGAACCTGGGTGTTTACCAAGATAAGTCGCTCACCTTGGAGAAGCATGTGTTATCCGCTCCATTGGTAAGGTTAGAAAGTTCATCACTGTTGATGCCTGTCGCTCTCTGGTTAAGTCCTTGATAACATCACGACTGGGACTATACTAACATCCTGCTCCACAACCTACCAAGGTCATTGCTCAACAGACTCCAACTAGTTCAAAATACATGTGCTCGCCTTATTACACAGACATCACGTAGAGCTCACATCACGCCAGTTCTAGTTGAACTCCATTGGTTGCTGGTGGAGTACACTTACAAAGTGCTTAATGGACATGCACCACAGTACATAAGAGACCTCATCGTGCTATACAAGCCGACCAGGAGCCTACGTTCAGCTATGCGATCCCTCCTCGTTGTCACAAAACCAAGGACTTCTACCTACGGTGGCAGATCGTTCCGAGTGACAGCACCCCAGTTGTGGATGTACTCTCCGAGGACATTAAACTTTCACCTAGTCTAGTCAGTTTTAAGCGGAATCTAAAGACCCACCTTTTTCGGCAGGCTTATTACTGAGTTGAGTTATTGTGGTCAGGTTTTACTACTTGTGCTATATTTTATTACACTAATTCATGAACGAACTTTTGTCCTGATTATGTCTTCCAACGATAGTTGGAAGACATATTGCTTTAGCCAGATTTTTTTTCTTTTTTTTTTCCTTCTTCTCCAGTCAAGGTTTTTCGGGCTTTTCTCCAAAACGGTTAAACATATCAACATGAAATTTTGGGGAGTGATAGATCAAGATGGGTCACAACTGCCGATACAGTTTGACGCGCATGCGCAGTGTTGGAGGCTTATGGGATCGATTTTTCGTCGATTTTTCCCCCCATTTTCTGTAACTATATCCTCCATAACTACTGCAGTTACGAACATATGAATTATATGGTTGTAACAAGCAATTATCGTAGCATGGAATAGGCGAAAAAAACCTTGTTTTCACCTTTTGTACTTTGTATAATGACATGTTTTTTAGAGTACCAATCGCGATTTTTGCTACGAGTTCTCTCCTCGCTGATATCTCTGAAACGGCTGTACTTACGCACATGAAATTTTGTCAGTATTTAGAACATGGCCTCGTGATAATGATTGTAACAGTATTTTTAGCATTCACAGAAACAAAAAAACAGTAAAAAGGACGATTAGTTTCAAGGTTTTCTACTGCAGTAGGCCAAACCTTACATAATCGACCAGTGGCATTCATCGCTTTCGTCTCAGCGACAGTGTGCACCGGATGTCACCGTGCAATCAAAGCGGGTATATATACACAATATGTGTATATTCATAAGTGTGTGTGTGTTTATATATATATATATATATATATATATATATATATATATATATATATATATATATATATATATATATATATGTATATATATGTATATATATATATATATATATGTATATATATATATATATATATATACATACATATATGTACATATATATATATAAATATACATATATATATATATATATATATATATATATATATATGTATATATATATATATATATGTACATATATATATATATATATATGCATGTATATATATATATATATGCATGCATAATCGACCAGTGGCATTCATCGCTTTCGTCTCAGTGACAGTGTGCACCGGATGTCACCGTGCAATCAAAGCGGGTATATATACACAATATGTGTATATTCATAAGTGTGTGTGTGTGTTTTATATATATATATATATATATATATATATATATATATATATATATATATATATATATATATATATATGTATATATATATATATATATATATATATACATATATATATATACATATATATATATATATATCATATATATATATATATATCTATATATATATATATATATATATATATATATATGCATGTATATATATATATATATATATATATATATATATATATATATATATATTTTTTTTTTTTGTTTAGAGATAACATTTGTTTGTGTAATATTGTTGATACCGTATTGCTGGTCGTCCAGGCTTGCCGTTGGAAGACATGCCGTTGGCGCTTGTGCCGACTCTAAGTAGGCCAAACCTTACGTAATCGACCATTAGCGTGTGTGTACGCTTGGTTTTCGATGCCAAGTTTCAACGCCTGTATATATATGTGTATATTTATAAGTGTGTGGGTGTTTGTATATATATATATATATATACATATATATTTATATATATATATATGTATGTATATATATATACATATGTATATACATACATTTGTATACATATATACATGTACATATATATATATATAAATAAATACATAAATGTATATATTTTAAATTTGATATAGTCATGGCGCAATGAATGTATTTCATCACTCCACAATAAAACATAGCAAGAGGTTGACTTTTCATTGTTTTGGCTGCAATTTATGGCTACTAAAATGGTTGCAAGATCTTTCCTTGTTTCAAATGTAAACATGATGTGGTCTAAATTTGGATAATTGCTTACATATATATCAAAACCCAACGGTAATGTAATGAAATGACCTACAATTGATATTCAATATTCAAATGGTTAATAAGCTAATCCAATTGGAACACTCAGCTTGTGACGTGTTTGTGGTAAATGATTTCTCACCTTTCAATTGATGTAATATTACATTAGATTACACATAAACTCATATATATTTTTTATAGATTTCATTGTCTTCATAAAGTTTTAATAGCCGATATGTGATCTAATATTTAGTTTATCTGTGCTTGTGCATCGCCTTAGAGATCTTTACTGATAAATTGGCGCTATATAAATTTGGTATAATAATAATAATATAATACACAGTCAAACGGTTGTAGTTGAACAAAATCAAACACGCCGTTTCCCTTTCGGGAGAAATTAAAGATTTTTTTCAATAAAAGCCATTCCAATCACCCGAGAATTGTTTTGTGCACGGAACAAATCTGGCAATTTAAATCTAGAATGCAATCCAGACTTCATGTGGACCTCGTCACATACTCTTTATCCGACTAGTGTACCAAAGAAATGATCAGTTGATAATAGAAATTGTGAAATGGTGGGATTGCTAGATGAAACTTCGAAGCACTGTGCATGAGAAATTTAATTCATTCGAAACGATAAATGGAAATCTTCACAGACACCGAGAAAGTGCAGACCACGACACGACAGCTTTTTCAATGGGACTGCTAAGATACAAATGCAAATTGTTTCATCATCACAAAAACGATCACTTTAACACCTGTCCCTCGATCACGTAGAAAATGGATTTTGACAAAGAGAAAATAGGTCAATTTGGACGCTACCAGTTTCATCACTACATACTGATGGGCACTGTTAACATATTATGTGATTTGAATAATATTAGCAATGTATTTCTTGCTGCTTCCCGTCCGCTTGTTGGGGGTGTCCATTGTTCTATGACGTCACCATACTGGTCAGTTGCTGTCGAGCGGCTGGGACACCAGTAATGCCTACAACTTTGACGGGTCGGCAATGGCACAAAAATAGAGGCTTGTCAGGATTAGAATTTATGATAAAGACCAACACAGAGAAACCATCTTGTGCAGGGTGAGTTTTTGTTATATCTAGCGGTCACGTGGTTTCCAGTCGTTACAGAATTTTACCCAGTAGCAGCACAAGGGACGTCCTGTCTTTGGTTCAACCCATTTTCATAAATTTTCGGTCTTTTCCCCACCCCCCTTTTCGGTCATTTTTGCCTGTTTTGGACCTTAAATATCTGTGTGCGCAGAAACACAGATTGTACAAAGTGCCAAGACCCTGTAGTCGGTGAGGATTTCTTCGTAGTGGTCTGCGGTTTCTACTAGCCATTGGTGCGGTAGCTCGCCGGAGATGGGACGGGGCTGTCCCTGGTCGCCGCAGCAGATTACCTGCACACCATTCTCTCGCAGCCACCCACGTAATACCTTTAGCTGATCCTTAGGCACTGTGTATTTCTCATCCCATACGATTACTCGGGGAATACATTTGTGACCCATTACTTCTTGCGTCCAGTCCACACCACCGGAAGAAGCTGTGATAGGTTTGTCCGCGAACATGGAGGCCAGTGCCTAATCTTTTTCTCATTGATTTGGCCAGACGGTGAGTGGGAGTGAGAACTAGTTCTACAGTTTCTCGGAAGAGGTCGACAGCCCGTGTGGTGTTACCGCTGCCTCCGCCACCCGATAGGTAGGACAGGGCTCTCGTGGATAGGGGGTCAAGGATAGATGGCTGTGCACTGCGACCTACGGCGTCTGTATGTCCAACCAAGCTGGCAACTCTCCCTGTTGAAAATACGTAGCAAAAAAAAACCCACCATGTAAGTTTTGTCATCTCACTTGCGTCACTTTTGTAATTGTGTATCTCGCGCCTTCGGTGCGATTCGCGTGACAAACGAGATTTTTGTATCTTCTTCCGTGATATAAACAACGCTACACGGCATATAGAACTTCACCATCCTTATTTACACCTGATAAATCTGTGTCTTCAATACTCCCGCCCAACAATGGATCCACTAGCAGTTGTCTCTTACCAGGAAGTCCTTCTCACCTTCATCTGTTATCAATCGGCTGGTAAGGCAGTCTGCATGACCGTCGTGAAGCACGACACGTATAGGCTCACACTGACGGTTAAGAAACTTCTTACTGTTGTATATCACTATGAAGGAGAAGTGATGGATCACTCAGGTAGCTACGCAGTTATATGTACTCGCATGTGGGTGGCATCTATTCAATATCAGCATTCTTCACAGCTTTATTTCCGATGAGTCACCCGGCGGTGAGTCCTTGGATAGGAAAACGTTTTTTTGTTTTTAAAGGACGGGTGTCTACTTATCCACGGTGGTCCATTCTTGATCCCCCTTTACCTTCTTTAGAAACTTAGGCCGTGGTGAGCGATGGTGCCTGGTTGATGCTCCACGTGGTAAACATCATGGATACGTCTTCCAGATCATCCTTAACCAGCTCATATACGGGGAACCGGTCGGCGGTAGCAGGAGGAGGGATCTCACTGACATAGGTGGGCACTTCTTCTTTGACTGCATAATATGCAACAAGGGCATCTGCCTGTGCTTCCAGGTCTTCCTTTGATTGTGCATGTAGAGGCTCCTTATTTGTTATCGCCCACTCTGCTTGACGAGTTCGCCGCTGCGGTCACGTGATCCCTCCACTTTATATCTCGCCACGCAGATCGGTTATCGCACACACAATGGAGTGACCAAAACCTACACAAAACAGAGGGAAAAGGCCCCAAAGTGACTAAATGACCGAAAAAGGGCTAGAAAAGACCGAAATATCAAGACAAAATGGTCAAGCCTCGGCACTTTAATATGCGAAAAAGACAGGACGTCCCTTGTGCTGCGCCAGTCTTAGTTCCAGTGTCCAGAGAAAGTCGTTAGTCTCCTCATCTGATAAATTGGTACACTTAGGAAGCGAATGATTTTTACAACGTCACCAAAACGGAGAGTTGAGAACTTTCTATGAGCTGCAGTAATGATATGAAAGAAAAAAAAATGCTTATCAAAATCTAAATCTTAACCAAAGTGATCTAAGTTGCCTAGTGAAGGAAACGAAAAAACCCCAAATAAATATATATATATACGACAAATACGAGAAACATGATAAACACAGCAACACATTCAGTTTACGTTTGTTATCCCGCCTTTGTTTCATCTGTACTTTTGGTTACAAGGGTGAGAGATGTTTCCTTTCGGTGTCTGTTACGTCGTCCAGGTGGACTTGGGCTGATTCTGTGTCATGCAGGCGGACGTCTAGGGAACTCGTTCGGACAGCAGGAGAACTGGGTCGAACTCCTAGAGAACTGGGTCGTATTCCTGGAGAACTGGGTCGAATTCCTGGAGAACTCGGCCGAACTCCTGGAGAACTGGGTCGGATTCCTGGAGAACTCGGTCGAACTCCTACAGAACTGGGTCGGGTTCCGAGAGAACTAGGTCGTATTCCGGGAGAACTGGGTCGTTCTTCTGGAGGACTCGCTTGGACTTCTGGAGGACACGTGGGACGCGCCGTGTATTGTACAGACGGCTCCTCGACGCGGACCTGCAATCCACGTTTATACAGCTGTTTGCAGCACCAGAGAGCCATAACCACACAACACTCGGCTAGGATGAAACCACAGAGCCCAGAAATCACTTGTAAAGTGTCATCATTTCCACCAACGACGGACAGACGACGTGTTGGCGATATGCCTGTTGCAATCGTCTTCATTGCAGTGCTGGTCGTGGTGGTGGTAGATTTCAGTGTTGTTTTCTTTCCCTGGACAGTCTCCCAATACACTCGACAAAATGTAAGACACTCTCTTTCAGTTTCATATTGGGAGGCGCACAAGTCGCTACAATGACGGCACATACCAACGACGGGTTCGCAGTATTCAGTGGCGATGTCACACAGTACCTCACACTGGGTAGGGTACTGGCTGCTGCACAAGTCACTGCGTAGAACCACAATGAGCGTGACAGTACAGCCAACGTCACACAACACAGCCATAGCCACCGGGTCATCAGGTACGCGGACTGAGTGTAGTTGGGCTTGAGTCAGTCTATGAATGTTCACACAAATATTTATTGTCGTAATTATGTGAAACGCTAATTAAAATATTGTGATTGTGTTATGTATCCGTTTGTTGTGATGAAACGTAATCAACTAGATGACAAAAACATTAGATGGGGATGGGGATGGTTGGCTGCAGTGTGTTGGTGTGGATATCAAAGTTGCTTTGCTCATACACATATGAGAACAATAGACAAACAATCAAGAGTTCAATTTACTATTTGGTGAACTTGGCGACGAGCTACCTTCGGTTAAACAAAATTACGATACGATAATGAGATTCAAAATAAGTTTTACATCGGCTTTTCCTACTTGTGCAGTGACAGAAAATAACCACTATAATGACAAAAACCTTCCAGTTGGGGCAAGTAAAAAGGCTGATCCAAGTTAAATTAGTCCTTGTAAGCCATTAGCTTGACCCAACCAACTTCAAATAATTGAGTCAAACTTTCATTTGCTTATTGGACAATGATTGTCTCACATGGAAACAGCACAATTCGATCATTCGTCAAATCTTTTGTGGGACATAATCAGGTCACAGATTATCTACTTCCCAATACTTTGTGTTGTAATCTAGGTTATCATTTTGTAATTTAGTTTCAACCAAACAAAATAATATATAACACAACAGTAAAGAGGTACATAGCAGTTATGACGTTTTTGATTAAACGATATATTACACAGTGGCTTCTTTCAGTTGTCTGCACAATCAATGACATATAGTTCTGCTTGTACTTTGTTGTATTAATGTACTTCCATCACTATACGCAGTAGCAGCTGGAATGTAACAGAGCATGGTGTTAAGTATCTATATGTCTTGGACAATGTTTTGATTATTTCCTCTCAGATTTATCTATGACTGTATTCTTTCAAAACTCTTGATGAACAGAAAAGTTACCAAAATCACTTTTAAATATGTTTTCATAGATGGTTAGTAAAGACTAACGATATAGTCTTACAAGCCATCCTTCAGCTCAGTCCAAAATAGTGCATCTAGTAGCATAACTTTGTCAAAAACAAATACCTCTGGTAGCAAGACCTTGTCAATGCATCCCGGAGGTTCATCAATCAGCTTCCGTACTTCTTTCTGAATCTGTATATCCTGCAATATCAAGAAAGGATTTTTGGTGCTTAATTATTCATACTAGTAGAGGTGGCCAAAGCACATGTGAAAATGTTGGTTATCCATTATGAGGGCTTTCCAGCACTGTGCCAGGGACATAAAAGTTCCCACTAAAACAGCAAATAACCCAGGATTTTAATTGCTCCACAGCCATTTTTAAGAGAAGCTAGTATATCAGCAACTAGTTTAAGCTAACAATTGGGATTTTGCGATAGCGGATTACTTTCCCTTCGTCGTTGTAAGGGTGTTGTCGTCAATCCGCGCGTTCATCTCTTGTTCAAATACCTATTCCAAGAATTCAATGACCTCAAAGAGCGCAGATCTAGATTCTTCGTTGGGAGGTTCGTCATGTTTGGCCGTAATGTCATCTTCTTCAACCGGTACCTTTGTTGAATATTTCATAATCTGAAGACAGGGTGCGCGGTCACGCGTATTGATCGGTGGCCGACTGGGAAATTCAGCATTGATCCGCGCAACCTCCTTTTCCGTATTTGGGGCAATTGTTCCCACGTTTTTCGTCATAAAACCGTAACAATATCGGCCGCTTTATTATTACATTAATGATTATATATATTGATATGTACTTGGTTTTTGCCGGTCCGATCCTTGTGCCACTCGAAATGAAAATGTTCATGGAGCCTGTTCTCCTTGGCAGTTCTTAGAATTGTAAGTAGATCAGAACATCTGATGGGCAGTGCTTTAGGGGCTTCATAGGGTATTTTCTTTGCTGTGTCCATGTCTTGTTTATAATAGTATATATCGACTACGGGTGCATTACTTCAACAGTGAGCCTTTCACAAGGTCGTGTGCATCTGACATCCCTGACAAGCTCCTCTATGTGTTTCACTCGTTCCTCAAAATCACTGACAACATCTCTCAGCTCGATATCTAAGTCTATTTTCTCGTCTCTCAGATAATCTATTTTCAACTTCAACTCTTTTACACAATCTTCAAGTTCAGCAATACGCTCTTCGGTGTTCATTTTTATGTCTAACATCCTCGTTTATTCAATTGGTCGGTATATACAGCGCGCAATGAAATCACTCTGTATTGAGGTGGGTCAATAGCATTCAGTCCGCTGGACGGTGTTCAAGCACCCAACTTTTTTTCCTGATACCTTCTAATGTCTCGTCTTTCCCACGTTGGATCAGCGCGTTTTTTTTATATCGATTGAAACAGTCTGGTATGCTTTTACAGATCTAGCCTTAATTTCCCCCTTCATTCGGGTATATTTTGTGACCTCAGCTAAAACGAGTTTAAACTCATGATCCGAGATATTACCATCTTCAAGTGCTGTAGATACAAGGTCAGCAATGGCATTCAATTTGCTCTGCGCTAGCATAAGGATTTGATCATGTTTTTTTTACCTTGATGGTCAGTCGCCGACTGATAAATTTTCCAGCGATTCCAAGTAGCCCACAAGCGGCCCCAGTAGCACCCAACATTGTGGCAATAGGAATGACAACTACTGTAGGCATTATACCCACGCCGCCTGCACCAAGACGCATACCAATAGTAACTAAAGCAGTGTCTACTGCATCCTGCACTGAGTTAATTGCACGCCTATATTTCTTGTTCAATATTTTTCTCTTTCTCGAGGTTTTGCTTCTTGAAGTTGATCTCATTCAATCGATAGGAGTGCCCTGGATTCTCATCGGCGGGAGGCAGCTCAGAATATAACAGTGGCGTCGGAACGGTTGGTTGTTGGTTCATACGGAGTCTATAAGTCTACAAGTCAAGTTCAATTAGGAGTGATACTACATAACAAGTAGCCGCTCTGTTAGGAGTGGTTGTATAAGAGATAATAATGTTGCCTTGTTCCACCTGTAAAGGTCGGTTTAAAGATATTACAACAGCCCGTTGGTCAGCAGGCTTACTTATCCCTACCGCTTGGTTTGTTCCATTAATAACAGGAACAACTGTTACAGTATCAGTATCAACACCCACACCAGACGACAGCCCCATACGAATGTCCTCACCACTTAATAACATGGTATATCCACAGCTTAAGTCTCGTGAGGTTTGACCTCTGCCCCCATCACCAAACGACCACTCATATCCTCTGTAAAGGGCGCCACTTGCTTCTGCTCAAATAGTAATGAGGGGTTTCGTTAGTAAGTCTACATATTGTCTCAGGTCCCTACGCTGCTGTCTGTGTTGTGCATCAACATACTTTTATTGACAGCATCCATCGGTGAAATCGGGTCTCCCATCTCATATATCTTATTAACTCTCATTTCAAGGTCTTCAGTCATAGTATCACCAGCTTTAGCCATTGTTTCTGAGTCACCAATAGATACAAACGTATTTGTTGCATATTTAGAGAGATCGGATTGAGTGCTCTCTGTTTTGTCCAGGTCCATAGATACTCGTTTTTATGGACATCTTGTAAATTTAAGGACAACGCTAACGGGAAAGTCGTGGTGGTCAAATAGCCGTCCATTATCATCCCGTAACTGAACCTTCAAATCATGCACGGTTCCGCTAGTAACACCCTTAGAAACAGGATTAGCAATGTTTGTGGTTAAAATATCACCGAAAGAACCGTAGAAGAGATTCAAGAAGCGTAGTGGGCGCACCATCTAGCATGCTGTGCTTGGTACTGACTTGATCGAGGTGGACATACAGTGGGTTAAAGATGCTAAAGTTGATGGGCCGGTCACCTTTGTAAGTACCTGAACGAAGCCATTCTCCACCAAGACCATTATCAAGATCCAACATTGTTAACACACCATCGTCACATCTTAAAGCCCCACCAGGAACTCTGGGGGTAATAACCCCAACTAAAGAATCAACCTCCAAACTAAGACCTAGAGCTTTAATTGCTGCCTGTGTAAGTTTGATATTCCAGAGGCTAGGTTTTAAATGGGCCGCTCCTCCTTGACCGCCATTGAATATTAATTTCTGATTTAAAATTTTACCAGCCCACATTATACGTGATTGACCTGATACCTACACATAGATCACAGCCTCACCACGTTGAACATTTGATACACATAATTAACTATGTCGGCCTATCAATTTAACAATAACGCCACATATAAAGCAGGTGGGGTATATCCAGGCAAGGGCAGAGGGTTAAACAAAATCAATCATTCAAGTCGTTCACAGCGGCGTTACATTCAGAGCAAACTTTCCTGAGGTGTTCAGTTATTATAAGATGCCACCGGTAACTGCGGATAAGTGCAAGCCTGGACGACAAAATAAATGCAGTTCTGGCAGAACAAGATAATTTGACGCTGAGGTGTGCAACCTGCGGCTGCGGCGTGTCATCCAACGACCACCTCGATGCCGAGGATCCCCTCGTCCAAGCTCTCTACACCTTTCACGTTTATTACACAGTGTGGCGCCTTCTGGCAGAACTAAAAGCGCCTCTATACCCCAGGATCATGCCCATGACCCCCATAACAACCCATGCAATCGCAGGGTATATGAGAGACTCTGTAGTGAGTTTGGTGTACTACGGACCACGGACTGGCGCCAGAAGGCAACAGCTACCAATGAAGGCCTTGGGGTGCTATTGCACATGATGCGTATGGTAACAGCAGCGTTGTCAAGGTTGCTGGCCGGGACGTCTGTTATGACCCAACACGGATGGCCTTTGAGGCGGAAAAGGCTTAAAAGCCAGGGTTTGCCCACGCGAGCAACCTACTATCCTTTCAGGAGCAAATTGGTGTTGTTCTACACCTAGCACAAGGCTCTGAGGTAGACAAGACCTGGAGTACCGTCATACTTGACAGGTCTGAGGGCTTCACCCAGCTCGGCGTTGAGGGCATTAATGACAGCATTAGGACCTATGTATGGACACAGAGTCGTAGCCGCATTCTGGGTACCGGCACTTCGTGTGACGCCATGAAGCAATTCTTGGTTAACGTTGAAGATGCGATTGAAAGTGCTGTTGACCTACCAGCTGCAATAAAGCGGTTCCAAGAGGTTTTGAAGTTTGCAGGGTCCAGGGTGAACTTTGGCATTGGGCTCTACATAGCGCCAAGCAACATGCTCTTCCAGGTAGGTCAAGTAGTTGGATATAACAACCTGATTATCATCGCGAGTGAGCAGCAGCAGATCAGCATCAACACTGATGTCAACGTGGCTGTGCCTTCCCATGAAGGAAGCTTTGACAAGCTAGCGGCCATCGTACCCGACAGCCCCTCTTTACAAGTTGTTCCTGATAGAACCTCCATGGGAAAGGCACATGAGGATGAAAAAATGCTCTTATTGTAGGCGGGATCGCGATAGGCTTACTTGTGTAGTAAGTCACGAAGCACCAGGAGGATAACTCCTCCCACCACCACAGCTGGGCCCATACACATTCTGCCATCCACCCAGCCACCTTTGCAGCTGACTTGAGCCGCGATGATACAATGGAGCCGATGATCCCTGGAAAGGAAGCTGCTGCCTTACCGGCTAGGCCCTTCAGGGCGTTTGCCAAGGAGTTCAGCTGTTTTTTCAGTCATCTGTCTGTGAACTCATGTCTTCTATTGCGTTATGAATGCCCTCTATGAAGCTTGTTTCATCGACACTACCTTACTCTGTCACGTATTCGGGGCTGCCCACTTCTCTGGAAACGCAGCTTTCACTTTAGCAGCCGCTTGGTCTACGCCTTCGTGGGCGTTTGCTGCATTCAGGGATCAATCCAAGAGCCCGAGTAATCTGTGCACCACCATATTTCTCTATATTACTTGGCGATAGGAATTTGCTGGGATTGGTCCTCGCGGCCCCACTTAACCCAAAGTTCACCTTCTTTGGACGATCTAAACACCAGCGTGGCCTGTAGCCCATGCTTGGACACTGCCTTATCCCACCTCGTAACTAAAACATTTGTTTCATCTCGAGATCCCACCTGATCTTCTGTTAACCCAGCCGGCATTTCAGTAATAGCCCATGATACTCGAGGTATGCAATGCTTCATCACCGTCAAAGAATTCAGTCTCTTCATCCTCCCTTCGGTGTCTCAGTCCCCAGCCCCCTAAAAGATCCATGTGACTGTATAAAAGATATACTTGTAATAGTTTAACTGTTAACATGACAAGTACTTACGGACGCAAGCTAAATCCTGACAATTGACCAGGTTGAATTAATGTCTGACGAAGAGGTCACCAAGCTGTATGTGATATACGCTAGGGGCTAGCATGACGCGCACTCTGGTTAAGGCAGTGCTACGTCTGTACTCAGGTAATGCTTGTATGTTTCTACCGATCCCACTAGAACACCAGCCAAAACTAATTACAGACATTGACGCCGACCCGTTTGTTGGGCACGCCTTAAGCACTGCTACTTGCGAGCTATATCAACGCTATGGCATGTACTTAGTTCCGCAAACCGCGGCTTTAACAACAGCTAAGCACTGTTAATTAGCACAAATAAGTTTAGTAAGCATGTCATCGCAAGTAACAAACACGTCACTGGAGACAATGAATCAGGCAGAGGCACGCCAGCGGAGGTAACGTCAGTGGAGAGGGTGACCAGTGAGTCGGAATGACCTATGAAAAACCCTAAAAAGGTTGCTGTAGGGCTGAAGGGTGCCACTGCTCGAAAAGCCAAACAGAATAAGCTCCTGAGAGAGCTCTGTGTGGCTAAGACCACGAATTCACGCGAAAGTCGTGCTAGAGACGAGGAAATCGCTGTGGTAGAATAGCATATTCTATCCCAGGACCCTCAGAGGGAGTTGTTTCTGGTATAGGTTACGCCAACCAAATTTGACTTCATGCCACGCGACCTGGCAATGGCTTTTGCCGATGTAGCTCTACCTATGGCCAAAAAGGATATGCTTATTAAACAAGGGATAATACCAGGTGATATACTGCAGTAATTGCCTCGATTGCACTACTTGTTGGAGGTGCCCTTGTCTGCGCCCTTGCGTTCTCTGATAGCAACTTCTTATTCTCTAAGTTATGAAGCAGCCAAGTGGAAGTGAAACGTAAACGCCATGATATGGTAATCGATCAGCTTCAATCTGCTAAGGAGGCAGGGCCAAGAAGCAAACTGAGCGGTTAGACTTTATCAATGAGTAGCTCCACCGCCAGGGACATGCCAAGTATACTTTCAGGGATGTCGACAAGGCTATGCATGAGTACTACCTGATTACAGGCAAATCCGTTGACCATAGCTTTCAAAAGGGACGTGAGGTGACGTTCATTAAACTGGGTATGGCTCCGACTGGACTGGTCGCGTACAGGTTTGCTAAGTAGGCAGAGCATTTGGAAACTCATGCTGGTTAGCATATGGATCGTCGTATGCCAGGCTATAGTGGAATGCTTTAACCGCACTCTTGTTGATCGACTCGTTGGACACCAGTATGCCGTGGAGTTAAAGCTGGCTGTAAAAGCCTCTGGGAAACGATCGATTGAGTGAGTATCTCGACTGCAAACTGTTGTCTCAACAATAAACAATGAGGTGACCAGCTTGACTGGAAAAAAACACAATCCCTCTTCCGTGGTGGCAGGGCAATTGGTAGGGCTCAGGAGAAAAAGCTTCCCTCCTGGTGATCTGGAGCAGGACCAACGTCGTCGTGCCATTGACCCTGTGTCACTCAATATCTACCGGATTGGACGCTCTGTCACTAAACCTGGTACACCTGTATTATACTATTTGTTGGATGGACCACTCTGTGGCTTTGTAAAGGAGGAGGTACTTGTTGTGCCATCCGATACCCAGTTGTCGACAGACGGTATTTTAAATCAGACGTTAGTTATTATATAAAAAATCCAAAGAATGGTAGTTTTTGCATACAAGTGCCCTTGGATATTGCTCGGAAAGAGAGACCCTTGTAACAGGCCCTGTACACATTAGTTTTGTAACTTACACAAATATAAGATGAAACAAGGTGTTGTTAATCGTCTTTGTACGGTTTGTCAGAAGGGTATAAGAAATAAACTAGGAGTGTGCATGAACTGTAGGTTTGATAAGATCAATCACAGACTTGCGTACCAACAAAACAAACCCTCAACAAAACAAGCCCTCGATGGCTGCTGCACAACGTGCTGACTCACGAGTGTTTACCAGCGAAGCTGTTAAAACTAGTGTCTAAAAATAGAACTGGGATTTCCCACAGCCAACAAAAGTTCCTTCTGTCTACAAATGGAACTCACACTGTGGTTGTCAACAAAGTCCCATCCGAAACTAAGCAGACGACAGGTAGACGATTGCACTAGTAACAAAATTCCCTTTTAGAGATATGAATCTGTATAGAAAACATTGCTCACCATACGCAAGCGAGCAAAGCCCAGAAACGATTACGTTACAGTTCATGGGTTTAAACCACCCTACCCACGATCTAAGGTTGCACTACAAGCTCTCCATGGGCGTTATAAAGTTGACCGTGTGTACAATGAGTTATTTGCTATAATTACGGCTGCCACGCGGAAGCAACCATAAGTGAGCACGTAAAGCCCCAAAAAATATTTTACAGCTTATGGGGTTAAACCACCCTACCCACACTTTAAGGTTGCACTACAAGCTCTTGAAGAGCGTAATGAAATTGACCGCATGTACAATAAGATATTGGCTATACTTGAGGCTGCAGAGAGAAGGCCTCTGTCGGCGCCATTGGGCAAAGCAGCAGCTCCCATGCCACGCATGAAACCATTTGAAGCTGTGCTTCTGAAAGAAAGAACCCCCAGTTCCCACACAAAGCCTGAAGTTCAAGAAGACTCAGAGGGCTGTTAAAAACTATTTCAGGGTGGGTGATGAACGTCCTCGCCGTGGATGTTATGAAGTTTTTAAGAGGCATACATAAACAGATGTGTAAAGTTTTGACAATGAGCTTGAGGAGCTGAACGGAATCAAGTGTCAGTTTGCCTTGCAGGTGAGACTCACGAAGCACACCCACAATGGTGGCACCGAGTATGATGAGCCTGTATCGTGTAATAAGCAGGAGGTGGTTCTCTCCTAAGAAAATATTAGCAATGCCAATATCCAAGAGCTGTCAGAGAAGTGGACTAATAAAGGATCCGGTTGGGAGTTTGAGTCAATCGCAACTCTGTGGATTGACATTGCTCACTACCAGCCACTAAACGGTGGCTCCTACCTGCCGCTACTGAGTACGCTGGCAGCTAAGAAGGCGACCATAAGCGTAAAAAACGCGTACGACTACTGCCTTCTGTGTTCTATTGAATCGGCTCTGCACCAGGTCCCTAAGAACCCGCAGCGACCATCTAAATATAACATTTAGTGGCTGTTAACCCTACCGGAGGGAGAGTAAAGGCGTAGAGTATCCAACACCGGAGTGTCAGCTTGAGAAGGTAGAGAAGCATGCTAACCTAGCCCTTAACCAAGCCTGAGTGCATGGGGATAGACCAGGCTGCTGTGCGAGTTGACATCCCTAAAGAAGGGAAGAACACATTATCCTTCCAGAACTGGCACAAGCAGCTGGCTTCCCCGTATGTCATCTACGCCGACTTTGAGGCACTCATGGCGAAGCTTCCAGGCCCTGCACCTGATCCTACCAAGAGCAACACACAGAAGACAGAGGAACATGAGCCATGCGGTTCCGGCTATGTAGTTGTCCGGTGTGATGGTCAGACCGAACCCCCTGTGGTGTACAGAGTAGCCAACACTGTGGAGAAATTCTTGCGAGCCCTGCAACAGGAAGAGCGCAAGATCAAAGCAGTTCTGTCAAAGCCTGCTCCCATGCGCATCGCCGAGCCTATCGTATTCCACAAGCTATGACTCCCACCTCTTGATGCAGGCCATAAGCAAGGTGAAATGCCAAATCACATGCATCCTAAATAATATGGAGAAGTACTGCGCAAGGGAGAGTATCTCTGTGAGTTAATGGACAGCCTGGATAGGTTTGATGCCGTGCTGCCACCAATCCAGGAGCTCCACAGCAAGCTCTCTGAGCAAGGCACATCTGCTGCAGACCATAAACATGCGCAGAAGGTCTGGGACATGTTCGGGTGTAGAAACATCGGCGACTACCATGACCTGTACCTGCGCATAGACGTGCTGCATCTAGCGGATGTGTTTTAGATATTCCCCAAGACCTTCCTGAAGCAGTACGGGCTGGACCCAGCCAACTACTACACGAGCCCAAGTCTGTCATGGGACGCGCTGCTTAAGAGCACGGGTGTGGAGCTAGAGTTACTCACCGACTATGACAAACATCCATTTATTGAGAAGGGCCTGCGAGGTGGGATAAGCATGGTATCACGTCGCCACACTAAAGCCAATAACCCGTACTTGGAGGGCTTTGAGCAGAATAAGTACCTTGACGCTAAAAACCTGTATGGGTATGCGATGATCCAGCCCCTACCCACAGGGGCGATTGAGTGGGTAGATCTGCCACCCGGCTGCCCTGGAAGCAATACAGGACCATCCTGACAATGCTGAAACCGGATATATACTCGAAGTTGATCTGGAATACCCTGCAGAGTTACATGCTGATCACAATGATTATCCACTAGCGCCAGAATGAATGGTTGTCAGACTACCAGAACAATCTCCTAGGTGCATAGGGGTATGTGGTCCACTATAGGAATCTTAAGCTCTTAAGCTCTAACTAACGCTGGGAATGAGTCTTACCAAGATACACCACGCGCTCATATTCAATCAGAGCCCCTGGATTCGCATGAACACAAACCTGCGTAAGGTTGCCACTAATGACTTTGAGAAGGACCTGTACAACTCCGTGTTTGGTAAGACAATGGAAAATCTACAAAGGCAAGTCGATGTTAGGATTGTGCACTCGGCAGAAGAGGAAAAAATATGCAGGCTTGTGACTAGTCCCGCTTATGCTCGTCACCAAGTATTCGATGACGACCTGGCCGCCCTGCATATGCACAAGACCCGTCAAGTGCTAAACCGCCCTGTGTATGTAGGTATGTGCATACTTGACCTCTCCAAGCACCTGACACAATGAAGTCTAGATATGGTAGTGACCTTGGCCTGCTATACACAGACACGGACTCACTACTTGTGGAGATCCGCAAAGCAGACGTGTAAGCAGACATAGCAAGAAGATAGTGATCTCTTTGTTACCAGCAACTATGATCCTTCCCATCCCTTGTTCAGTAACGTAAACAAGAAGGTGTTCGGGGAGATAGAGGATGAGTGCGCCAGTTTGCTTATCAAGGAGTATGTAGGCCTGGCCCCTAAGATGTACTCGACCCTGTTGTCTGACGAGGGCGAAATCACAAGGGCAAAGGAAGTATAGAAGGCTGTGGTTAAGAAAGACCTATGCCACGCACAGTACATGGAGTTTCTGTTCACAATGAAGCAGTTACGTCATGGAATGAACATGCTACACAGTGATGGTCACAAGATATGGGCTACACGTCAACAAGGTTTCATCGTTTGACTCAAAACGGTGGATAGCAGTGAACGCCGTAGCCACCTTGGCCTGTGGTCACGTTAGTTTATCGGCAAACTAACAGGAAATGCAGCCTCCTGTGGAGTCTGGCCCGTAGGGTGTTGAGCCAACTCCGCCTCCCTGTTGGGAGCAATAATCAAAACGCTGTACAAGCTGTAGTTAGTGGTGTAGTATAGATGGTTGGTGGTGTGCCAGAATCCTCCCCTGGGGGTGTGTTAAAAACCGTCCCCGCTGTTCCAGAACCTGTTGGGGTCATCTTAGAAAACAAAAAACCTCCTGTAAGTAGTGGTGTAAGTAGTGGTGTAAGTAGTGGTGTTGTGTAGATGAGGGGCGTTGCACCAGAACCGTTGTTCTTTATACTTCTCTGCAAGTTTGCATGATATTAATGTAATATTTAGCATGCACTTTTATCCATAACACAAACAATACTAGTAATAGACACAAGTGCTAAGCCTGATTATTCGCATTATCACATTAAATAATAATATTGCTCTTGGGAATAAACTACATCAACGAATATTATACAAAGCTATTGTATGCATTACTTACCATTGGTCTCGTTCCTAAACACTTTCTGTAGAATTGCTGAGCAGATGAACCAACCTGGGTTGTATCACCAACGCATGCATCATGGAACAGTCTAGGACACACTTGTGAATTTTACCACGTCTGAACGTGCCTCGCCATTACATAAATCCATCCGCTGAGCTTGGCAGATCTTAAAGTCCATTTGCCAAACAACAGGCACAAGATGGTTCAATCTGGAAATAACAATAAAAGTTATGCAGGAACCGGAAAACACCAATAGAAATAATTGCATTAGCTTAACAACAAGCATCGAACTCGAACTATATATAGGCCGGTATTATGCTGTGCCAATGATTTTGAGGTTATGTTCCTCAAGTCTGCATAATGTATCGACTATTGATTTACTTGGGACAACGAGCCCTTCCTATGCACTTTGGGTATATTATTGACTACAGAAATTTTGTTTCTGCATGTTGCACAAAACTTTTCTCTTAAAGAGACTGTTCAGCCCCATATTTGGAACGAGGTTGCCTAGCAAGCTGCTTGGCAACCGCACGTTGGAAACCAAAAGTTTTAAGTTTTCAGACTTTCAGTCGCCACGCGGCGCTGTGGTCTCAGAAAATAGTTCCTTGCTTCAGCTGTCGCAATTTATGTTGTCGGACATACCCTTCCTGCTTGTCGGTCTAATGTGTGCGCAAAGATGCCCACAACTTGAATGAGTGAAGATTTGATGAAATCTGCATTATGTAACCAAAGCGGAAGAATACACGTCGATAGCGAGGTTAATTCAGATCGCGTTATGATTTGCAGCTACTATTCGTGTGGTTCATGGTTTTAGGGAGGCACTGTTATCGATGGAACGACATAATTGAATAAAACAGATTTCCACAGTAGATCATGAATATTTCCAGTCAAATAATAATGTTAAAAACTTATCAAGATTTTCCAAAAAAATTAGAAGATGGCATTACTTACGTCTGATTGCCTTATATGGGGCTGAACAGTCTCTTAAATTTCATGGCAATATGACCAGAAACATATGTTAAACATTCACTTGCTGGTTGGAAAGGCCTTTGTCTATTCAAGTTAATTGCAGCGCAGAAATGCCCATTTATGGGAAAATACTTAATAGGTCAAAGGCAAACATGATTTTAGGTTGTAGATATCTATTCTCAATTAAATATTGCAATTTCTTTCTATGAGCTAACCCAAATACTGTCAACAAGACATTTGATATAAAGCTCTGCATAACACAGAGCAGCAGAGATAAACAAAAAAGCGCATGCATTGGGAGTCAGCTGCTTCAAACTTTATCCTTCCATACATAACAACAAATAATTACTATCTAGCTAGCTTGCTTTGCCATCGACTGTCAACTGTATTGGTCAGTTGACAAACTTAACAAGCTTAAATGGAACACCACCACCAACTAAATATATCACTTTACATATGAGAGAGTAGCTGCAAGGACGCTATCAGCAAGGAGCTAATTCAATTAATCAATGTTAGAATGGGGTAAGATTCAATGTCAATAACAAATGGTGTTGAATATTATATGATAAGCCTGATGGAGAACATTCTCGGTCATAACTAATATCAAGGTGCCTCGGTGCTCTGCCGCATTTTTTGACACGATTTAAATAAACAAATTCAAACAACCCATAATATATATATGAAAAGTTCAGCTGAACAGAAGAGCTAATAATTTCGTTCACCTGTGGTAAAAAAAACTTCCTCATCCTGTCGCTTGGTTTTTAGTGGCGAGAGAAAATGAAATTTCGGGAAGTAGTCCATAACATGCACTGTGTACATGAAGCCGTCTACATGAGGTACAGCAATCAAATCTGCCTGATACAACAGTTGAGAATTGTCTCAAAAGATAACCACAAACTGATTTAATAAGCTCATACAACAGTTGAGAATTTTCTCAAAAGATAACCAGGAATATTTTACCTGCATACGAGTGAAAACTCCCTGGTTTACTTTAACCAGAGGTCTGGCCACATTCTTTTGGTATGATTTTTGCTGGCAGGTGTAACACAGTTTAACAAACGCACCCACAGCATTGGTTGTGGTAGATAGCCAATTTGAAGACACAGGACTAAAAACTTTCTTTTATTATATCACAGCATCCGAACTTGATCATAAAGGACGTAAAGATATCCTGCTCAGGAAACTTTTTGTGATGAAGTTTGCTTTCACTCTTTATCACAAGATGCCCAAGTGTTAATATGTTTGGCTGAATATCAGTAGTAAAGTTCAGTGCAATGCACTTATTTTCTGCATCGGTGGCTATCATATAGTGTGTAGGGAACCATCACATACATACAGATATTGACCTTAAATAACGGCAGCTTACCCCATCACTTGGCCTTGACACAGCCAGGGATTCATGGCCACCAGTGTGTAACCATTCTTCTTCACCTGGATGGGAGAAAAAGCACCAAAATTACACTTAATCTGCATTTATTGGATCACAATTAAAACTAAAGGACCTTAAAGGTACATTAGACTGATAGGATAATTCTGCAGAGGATGTTGGCTGCAATGCCAATAAGCCAAGATTTTTTTCTGAAATTACATAAAGTAGCAAGCATTTCAATGGTCGACTCCATCACGTCAAAGGGATGTTTTTAATTCATCTATAGTCTTTATAAAAGCTTAAAATCTACAATATCTCTCACTGACCTTCTAGCTTCTAGTTTATCTCAATATCAAAGGTGATTATAAATTTGTATGCGCCAGTAAGTATGCAAAAGCTAGACTAGGCTAGCTGCATTGCTGAATTATAATCACTAGTATTAGTAGTAGGTACAGTGCCACTTAATGTTACTGGATAAATAAGACAAGAAGGTCAAGCTTTGCGACTAATGTTTGAGAGCAAACCTGAAGGCTTGGAAGGTTGGGCGAGGTCACAATGGCTGTTTGACATGACTATTGGCGAATTGAGTTATAACTGAGGTGAGAGATCAGGAAAACCTTAACCCCCAACCCTCAACTCAAAAGTTGGATCTGTCATCTTACTCTGATTCTAGTTTATCATATCCGTTATAGCTTCATATTTTTATCATTTTTCACTTACTAGTTTGCTACAAGATAGTAAGCCCTGCAAGACGGGTATATCACTATATCACGTTCGGACCGGGGCTACAAAATAGTTTAGAATCGTAACTAAGCGGTCCCACACCAACAGGCAAAACTTCAGCTCACCTTGTATTTGAATTGCGCCTTCTTGTCAATAGAAGATCTGCCCCTGGGGTAGTCCACGATTTCATCGCGTTCATTTCTAAATAAAGTAACGCTTGTTTTGGAATTCGTAAACGAATTGCAACAAAAGTTTTGAAATTTTCGTCGATTTCGCTCGTCGTCAGCCATCACGAAGCAGCGATTCCTGCACTCGCGCCAAATGAATTATTTGCATTTTAAGAGCTTTATTTAAGGTACCAGCCACCTTTTAGATATGATTAGTATTTTATAAGAGTAAATACTTGAATAAGACGCATATACACACTAAGTTCCAACCCCAAATGATTATTTTGTTACCGCGGTATTCCATACATGCGACGACTTTACGTGTGTTATTAGAATTGAAAAGCAAGATTGTCAGAATAGGCTGAGGTGGCAAGGAAGAGAATATAAGTGAAATAATTGTTATAAGGATCGGTCAGAGAAAATGGGCTGTGATCAATCGGCATTTCTTCAACTGACGCATTCAAGGCATTCGGTCAACCCATCTTGAAATTTCAAGTTGGATCAAGACAATTTTAAAATTGACCGGATTTCAAGTTGGGTCGTAACACATGAACATCATGCAATGCTTAAGGAACACTTTTAATTTAAGATGGCAGGTTAAAGTGCCTATCGCACAAACATTATGTCATTTTTTTGGTCAGATTACGGAAATATAACCCAAAAGTACCTATTCTGTCTGTGTGTCAGCCTTGAAAGTGCGCGTTATCGGTATCGAAATTTGACTTTATAGAGGAGACCGGCGTGCAAAACGACGAGCTCATGAATAATTAATCGCCTCCGGGTGATGTCAGACCCGGCAATGTTTTGACTGCAAGGCGCGATCTGCGATACGATTCTCGCGAAATAGCTGCTGGTAGTTTCGCTATTTCATCACTTGCGGTTCTGGGACACTTTGCTCATCCAAACTCTGGAAGCTACAATTTAACTTTTTAGCCTCTACAGGTATCAATACAGTCTGGGATCTATAGCAGGGTACAATAGCACAGTTTGCTCACTCGACCAACAGGATAATACACCCACACACTACCCCCACAACCGTGGGGGTGTATCTCAAAACATCAAAAAGCCAATACGCATGGACCCTAGTCGGAAAGGCTACACATTGCACCTATTTCGCTACTTCTGCAATTGACAATTGCAAGTTACACACCTACAAGCTGCGCCAAGGCAAATAGAACTATATCTGTAAATCTTGTGACACAGGGCTACCAAGCACCCAGTGTCTACATATGGCCTGTGGCTACGATAGGCAGAACCATAAATAGCGCTATTGGGCTAAGAAGGTGGTGCCGGCGTTACTAGGTTGCTCTTACAAATATAACAACATGGTTTTTCATTTAGAGATTATAATTATCTTTTACACCAGTTTGACAGAGCGTCAAAGTCTATAGACACAGGGTCAGTGGCGCAGCCAAGGGGAAGCTTATGCTCTTAGAGCCCAACCAAGCGTCCTGGGATCATGGAAGAGGGCTTTAGCGCAACTTGTTTGGCCTCTATAGCACCTTTAGGATTTTTTCAGTCAAGCAGATCACCTCATTTGTTATTGCAGAGACAACAGCTTGCAGCCGAGAAACCCACTGAGTTGATCGTTCATATAATGGAATACTGGTGTCCAAAGAGCCGCTCAGCAAGGGTACGGCTAAAGCGTTCCATTATAGCCTTGTCTTGATGGACATCCACACTTCCACGCCTGACAGAGACTCCCGGCTTGGCCAGCAGCTGGCTCACTGCACCCATGAACTCCTGTCCAGGGTCGACCTGAAGCACTTGGGACCAATGCAGTGGTCCTCACTTGCAAATCCTTTTAATTGTACCTGGAACCTCTTTAGCCTCTGTTGTAGTCAGTGGCTCTGCCGCTTTGTAGCGTAAGTCCACGTCCACAACTTTGAGGGCATACTTGTAAGTCAGAGGGTGAGTGTGTATAGGGTTTAACGGCACACCAACTTGTGTAATAAGGTGCCTACAAAGGTAAGTAGATAAGTTTGACCTGATTGAGCAGCCACCTTCTAGGATAAATAGAAAAAAAACCCATGTGGATGATGATGAAAAAACATGATGATGAAAAAGAAGAAAATGCAAATATTATCCTCGGGCAAGTCGCCACCAGCCAATTGACTAGACCAGACCATTCTGACCTCTCGTCCAGGTGAAATCCGGGCCATAGTGGTCTTTTGCAGATATGGATCTCTCCACTCAACCACCAGGATCCCATTGTCCATCGACACGAGTCGCAACCCACGACTGTCGCCTCAGGAGGATACTACCCCCGGTCCCACGGGGGTGGGGGGATGCATACTTTTAAGACCAGCGTTTACAACTATCACGAGGAAGAAATAGGAGATCGGTATGGTGAACCTCATTAGGCCCAGATACATCAAAGTTTTGCCGTGGAATGTGTTTCAGTATCGGCAGGTAGATCTACCAAAGAGCTTGCTTTGTAATCCAACCTCAGGCAAATTCCTCAGAAACCCTTGCATCAGCTGCAAAGGTTTTTGATTGCAGTAATGCCCTCCCCAAAGCGCTTGGGGCTACAATCGATTGTTTTCATGCGATCCATTGTTATGCATTCCATCACCAAGATTCCAAATAATGAGCCACATAGCCCAAAACTACTTGGCGATCCTGTAGCGACCAGGCTAGTCACAACCATGGCCAGGATAATGAACGTCACCTCACGTTCCTTTTGGCCATCTGAGGGTACACATAAGTCTGAAAGTTGGGGTTGACGGATTTGCCTGTGACCAGGGAGTTCTCATGCATAGCGTCGTTGGCATCCAGGAAACTGTGCATGGCATGTCCCAGGCGACGATGCTGGCCGTTGATGAAGTCTAGCCGCTCAGTTCACTTCTTGGCCCATGCCGCCTGTGCAGACTTAAGCTGCTCGATTGCTGCATCATGGCGTTTACGTTCGGCGTCCACTTTGGTGTTTCGTAACATGGAGAGTAAAAAGTTGCCCTCAGAGAACGCAAGGTCATCGACAAAAGCACCTCCAACAAGCATTGCTATTGAGTTCATTGTGTTTACTTCAGTATATCACCTGGAATAATCCCTTGTTTAATTAGCATGCTAACTAGGGCTTCGCCGGCAACAGCCGTACCGAGGTCGCGTGGCGTGAAGTTAAGCTTGGGGATTGCCCCACCCAGGGCCATCTTGCCGAACTTCTGGTATGTCTACTGTAACCTATAGATATACCAGAAACACACCACAGCGCATAGACGATGATTTTCCCATCAGTACTTGGTGTTGTCATGATTATCTCGTTCCATGTGAAACAGGTCCTTTAATTGTACTTTATCGAACTTTATCGACTTTTTTGGTAGTCGTGAACACCAGTGGCAGAAACGACTCTGTGTTTGGTGTACAACCATATTAGTCCAAACTACCCGACGGAATTGGCAACCCAGTGTGCCCATGTAGCATTTTTTTTGCAGTCGACCAAAAATGAGAAGGCCTTTCCACCACCGCTGTGTCAGTGGGAGAAGGCATTTTTACCGTCTCTAGCCAAGGTAAGCGTGCCTTGACTTTGAAGCAACCTTGCTCGATTGCTGCATCATGGGTTGCCCTCAGGAGACTTAACTTTACGTTCGGCGTCCACTTTGGTCTGTGTTTGGTGTACAACCATTTAGTCCAAACTACCCGACGGAATCGGCACATGGCATTTTTTTTGCAGTCGACCAAAATGAGAAGGCCTTTCCACCACCGCTGTGTCAGTGGGAAAATTTTTTACCGTCTCTAGCCAAGGTAAGCATGGCCTTGGCCTCACTCAGAAGCTTATCCTATTTGGCCCTTCGAGCTGCGGCGCACTTCCGCCCTGCAGCAACCTTTTGGGGGATTTTGTGGGTTCACCAGTCACGCCCTCTACCGACATCTGCGGATTCGCTCCCCTTGCTGACATTCGTGGATTCGTTCTCATCTTTGCTAAATATACTTGTTTGTCCAAATTGACAGTGCTTGGTCAATGCCACATAGTACAAACCGGGTCTTCAAGTAACGAGCGCTGCGTCAAGTACAGCACTTATGTTCCAGCGTCATAACAAGGACATAACTTGGTACCAACGTCATAACCAAGAGGTTCGCTATATCGGCATCACAACCAAGAGGTTCACTTTATCAGCGTCATAACCAGATGGTTCACTTCATCAACGTCATAACCAAGAGGTTCACTTTATCAGTGTCATAACTGTAGGCGTTTAACTGTACTGAGCAATTTTTACTCCTATATAATTGTGTGCAGCAGAACGCCACCAGGCTATAGCGCGTCACTTATTCGGGTGAATGCTTCATACACGTGACATCGATACCGGCACAAGCGGCGTGATCCTCTGTTACATCCCGGAGTGCTCATGCTTTCATCGAATCTAGGCTACCCGCGTGACGTTAGACTTATTTATACATACACTTATACATCGCATTCAAAGCCGTTATGTACATTTCAACGTTCCAGATGATAAGTCGATACTGGCAAACTGCCAACAATAATATTATAAATTCGATGCCCTTAATGATCGCTTGCTCTGTTGTAATAAATTGTCGTGTACCTCAAATAATCGTATTCATGCCAACAGCCGTCTAAGGAGTAACGAACCAAGGAAAAAACACATCTAAGCGACAACAACACTGCAGGTATAGTGCGGTGGAGTAATAATGAAACGATGGCAAACAGTGGCCGAGGGGATATTTAAACATACACATACGCACTCATATATGTATAAATATATATAGATAAAAAATATATACAATAAATAGATATATATATACATATATATTCATACATAAATATATATATATTGACATATATATTCATATATATATATGTACATATTCATATACATATTTATATATATATATTTGTATTCATATATACAAATACATATATATATGTGCATGTATATATATATATATATATATATATATATATATAGATATATATATATATATATATATATATATATATATATATATCATATATATATAGTATATATATATATATATATATATATATATATATATATATATATATATATATATATATATATATATATATATATATATATATATATATATATATATATATATATATATATATATATATATATATATAGGGAGAGAGAGAGAAAGTAGGGGGGGGGAGGGGCTGAAGATCAGTTATCAATACACGCCCTGTGCTGACTACGCTATGCGTCATCACTTCCAATATTGGTCGTCAATATCTCCCCAATGACCATTGGAACAGATCATAGATTACCACAATCAATTCGGGTAATGTTTGCCATCCGAATTCTAACGCTATGGAAGGGAGACAGGAGTTTCTTTACCTTTTTTAGTTGACGTTGGTAAAAGGTGCTAAGTCGTTCTGTGGCTGGATGGAAATTTCCCACGAAAGCAATAACCACCAAGTAACCTCATTTTCTGACGAATCAATACATAGATGCGATCGGAGCAGTATCCATATGCAGACGTGTTATCACACTGTTCCCACGTTATGCGTGGTTTATCAATAAGGTTGGTATCTATAATATTTTCTTGTGTTCTTTCACCAAGCACCTCATTTTCAAATGCTTGCAGAATGTGCTGCGATTACATCCCTTTGTAGGAAGATCGTTATGACTGTCTGCAACGGGTACACAAGGTCTTCAGCTGAACAACCACCGCCAGGCGGCGTATAACCGCGATGTATGAATAGATTATGGGGTTTCCCTGGGACTGTTCGCATTACTGAGAACAACTCCAGATTAATGTACACAACAGGGAACTGCGTCGTTTTTATTTTGACATATTAGTTCTGAAAAACTATATGCCACTTATATGTATCCACACATGCAAACGCATATATTTGTCACATCTATGTATGCGTTTATGAATGAGCTATATAATGAATGCTTAAGCGGAACTATAGCCTTGCATCGGAATCATACTCATCTATCAACATCGCATAAGGACTCGCGATGTTACAAAATATATTAAACATTCATTTCCTTTCGTGCTCGGATATAGGAAGTAAATGGAGACGGAAAGACTTTATGAACGCTATGATGATAGCCGCTCCGAGTGGACATCGATCATAACGAAGTGTTTGCTGGGCGATATGCAAAACACGTTCGTCATAATGATTCGGGGATCGCTTCAGTTAGACCAAGATTTAACTCCAAAATAGCCTCAACATTGGCTGGCATACCCAAGCTGCTTGTTGCTTCATAAGTAAACCAACTGAAGCTTACCAGCTCATTAACATAGATAATGTTGAATTATGTTGTGGGTGGATCGAGAGGTGTTACATTGTTACATATAACCTGATCAAATGCAGGGTGACGGCGCTCTCAGCTGACGACCCGTGCCATCGACAGTCGTAAATGACAGGCGCTGGAAGGAATGCGATAATCATGAAATGAAATGAACTTTTGTTATCGCTAAAAGATATCGACACTTTACAAAACCACTCATGCATATGAATATATGAATATGTGTTAACGATTTATGGTTGGATCTGGTAGCACTTACTTGTTCATTTATTTTCGATCCCTGTAAGATTAACGTACATTTTTTCAAAAAGATGCCGTTGGCTAAGTCCACTCGTTAACTATTTCCAAATAGATTGTTTAAATGTGTTATGTAACGTTATGCTGATAAAATATAAACTGTTCAAGTCACAATGCAGGAAGTTTAATTGAACTGTGGCTTAAGCGGTGTTTTATTATATCGCTCGGAGATAAATACCAAGTTTTTCTCTGTAACACTCCCTCAAAGTGTTCGACCATCGCCATGTATGGCTCCGGGTAAATAGGATGAGCTTCTCTGTATGTAAAAATCTCTGCCACTGAGACACTGACATTTGTATTCGACACTTAAGGGCCTTTGTTACGCCTGGGATGTCACAATCCTCTTTCTCCCCACATCCCTCTCAGTGACCCCCACCCCCCCCCCCCCCACACACACACATACACACACACACATACACCCACCCACATACATACACACACAAACTCATAGAATGCCGGTTTATATATCACGAAATGATATACGGTTGAAAAGGCAAATGCATGGATGTATTCGAACCAGTAGCCCCAGTAGCCACAACAAACAAGATAAAATGCACAAAAACAAACAAATAAAATTTATTAAAAGAATAGCTTAACTTGATGAGGTATGTAAAGTCAACAGAGCTCGGCAGTTGTGTTGCTCCCTTGTCAATAGTAGTTATTCTTAGTTATTAACCGACATAGGCAAATAGCTAATACAATACAACAAATCTGCAATAACAAAATGGTACATCCTATCGCTATAAGAATAACTGATTTACTGGATAACCAACTTTTTAATTTCTCTCCACAGCCTTCCCTATAGAAATAGGGTGTCTCTCTTGCTCGACAGCGATAAGGGTCGGTGATATCAATGTCGGAGGGATTTTTCCAGTGCGCACCTTCGTTGATTTTGCAGCAGGAATAGGGCAGTCCATCGGTACTAACAAATGCTTTCGTAAAATTATACGCTGCCACTGTAAATAGCGAAGTGTATGTACTGCTATTGACCGGGTCAGCAAATTGGGCCGTGTGGATTGGACCCTTAAATCCAGCGTCTATATAATCGGAGTAATTATACACTCCACAACATTTTAATTTATGCTGCGCGAAATTCATTAATAGTCCTGCGGGTTTCGGGTTACCGTCGCTAGCGTAGAAGCTGTCCGGTGTAAGGAGGTCGACTAATCGTGTCTCGAGATTATGAATGATATAGTTCTTGTAAAGGATGGCTAGAATGATGGCGGTTACCTCGAGAAAGCACACCAACAACATGACGAGAACGTAGATTCTCAGGAAACATCGGCTCTCCTGTATGGCTCCGCAGCATCCGAAGAGACTGATGAAGGTAAGGAGAACACCTACAGTGATGAGGAGGGCACTGGCTGTGTTGAAGAGAGGGTCATGTGACGCCTCCTGGGCCAATGAGAAGACGTTATGAGAGTCTTGGTCCGCTTGAAGCCAGATACCGATTGCCACGATGGTGATACTGAAGACGAAGACAGCGCTGTTGATGAGGATGAGAGTCAGTTTGCAGGCCATCATGGTACACTAATCACCCAGACTGGCATCACTCGAACAAGTTGATCTTAATGACTAAAACCCGTACCTCGTACACATCCGATTTCCGAGTCGTTCTATCCACGGGAGCTTTCTCTTAGACACTTTGACAGCACTTTCTCCTTATTAGGTCACGGTATTCTATTAGTGGACAACTATTAGAGCCACATCTTTTTCATACCACGTGCTTAACTCAGCTGACCTCAGGCCACATAGGCAAAGAAGATAGTCACGGTTGCCCATATCGTATGCTTGGTGCTCGTGTTGATTGCCGGATGGGGGGTAAGTGGGACTTAACAGGGGCGCTTCTCCGCTAATTTATCACAAGGTATGCGCGGAATGTTAGCGTGGGGGTTACTGTTTATCTTTCAGTGTCGATCTTTATATTGTAATTCACTGCGCCTGAAGGAAAAGTGCTTGCCTGTGAAATAAATATCAACAATGTTCACCTCGAAGGAAACTTGTGCTTACACACAATTTTAATTGTACATTGATATTTGCTGATTTTGTCATGTGCTATGCAAAGCTGTTCAGCCTTTCGGATAAATAGAAGAGACAATTTAAAGAATTTGTTAATGTGATTTTTTTAACGAAATAAAGTGACCCCTCCAGGCTCTCAGGTTGGGCACGCAATGTTAGGACAACAGTCATACCTTAAACTGCGTCAAGAATGATTATTTTTGATCTGGTTAAGGGGTTCTACACATTCCAGCGGCCTTGTTTAAACTTTAAATGTTCAATGACAAAGTTGGACACGGAGAAGGAAATGACGGTCTGCCCCCAGGGGTCAGCCATTACGAAAGCCGTCTGATCCTGGGGTTTGATCCTGGGGCGTTTGACTAATCTCCGTCATCTCTTGCCTGAACGTCACCAATAAGTGACAAGATCAGAGTATATTAATCTCGTCATTATGTTAATTTGGCCTGGTCGATAATTGACATCAGTTTGCGTTTCTCGTCGTGCAGCCCTGATCAGGGCAATAAACAGCACCGCTGTGGGTCACATGGCTTCTTACATTCACCTGTCAGTTGACTTGACTGGCTGCCTGGGCTAAATTGACAACAGCACCCTTCGTCATTTGGACCCAGGAAGCATTAGACTGGCTCTATGCTGTCGTCCTATTCATCTGTTGAATTAAGGCACTATGAGGCAGCAGCAGAGTCATCTGAGTCTAGACAGCGAGTTGTGTCGGGGGGTTGGGCCGAGCATGAGAAGCGATTGTTGGTGGGAGTTAAGTCGGTGAAAAGGGTTTAGCTACCAGAGAAATAATTACAATCGTGATGTATATACTACAATACAACACGGTCACTTTGAGATTCAGGGACGCCTTAGGGTATTGTTATACAGTATTTGAGATGTTGAGAGTTAGATAATCAATGCTTGGATGTATTCAGAAATTGGTGTAGTACAATTCCCTGTTTCCCTCTCCAAATCTACCTGTTAAGCTTTAGTTGGGAGTTTGTGATATCTTGGGGCGTCGGTACTTCTCTCCAGGCCGGATTCAGGCGTTCACATCCCCAGCATTGTTATCGAGTACTCTCAGAGGTCATAGTTCACATGGATCTTGTCGACGTCACCATCACTCATCCATACCTCATATATCTCGTAGTACTTATCTCTTATTAAGTACTGGTAGTTATTGCGATACCTCCCTCGGTAATCTATCATTCAGCAGAGTGGAGTGTACCAAGCTGGCAACAGCTGTGGCTTTAATTAATAAACCCGTTGTCATGACGTAACTGTCGGCATGGGAGATGTTCGACGCTCGCTTCTGTCGTTATTGGTATTCATTGACAATAGTAACTATAGTATGGCAGATGATGACGACAATTATGACAAGATGGTGATGATTCCGAGAGTGTTAATTGTGGCATTCATGCCGAGTAAATCATGATGACGACGACGAGGATAATTGTGATGCTGATCACTACAACGAGGAAGATGAAGACAGATAAAGATGATTGTGGTCAAACTCATTATGATCATGGCAACGAATGTGATGATGGAAAAGGATGATGATGATGATGATGATGATGATATGATGATGATGATGATGATGATGATGATGATGATGATGATGATAACGATCATTATAGTCATGATGATGATCGTAGCGTGGCGGTAGATGACTATGGTACTCTATCAAATCACAATAATGACCTTAACTCTTTTTAATGTGACATTTACAGAGGACACGCGTCACTGTTCAGCTGTTTAGGAATGTTCTCCACTGTCTGCATCAGACACTGGTTGTACGCCCAGTGTAGGGAGTCCATATGACCTGCGTCCCCAGCGGCGGATAGTAGAGTCTACACACATATAGACGCACAAATTAGCATGACCCCGTCTAATTCACACAACCATACGTATTAGTGTCCTCTCTGTATCCTTAGGCTATCACTAACATTTACACATATCTATGATCAGATGACATCCCCAGCACACACGACTTATGACGAGAGCGTAATGCTCTTATAATTCATTAGCCCTTATGGAATAACATGATTCGTCCGCACAGGGCTAATAATTCCTATCCTCAGCTCCACAGCTCACGTGTATTCTCGATTGGAGCGTTGTCATATGCTCTCAAACAGCATACAAACGAAGTGAATAATATGAGTTTTAGCCCCATAAGGTATATTTGCAGTGATTAGGAGCGGAAATTGAAACGTCGATTAGAAGGACGATGTTATATAGCGACGCGCTCTCCAAGCCGATAATTCGCCAGTTCATACTGGAAGTTGCCGACCGGACCCGTGAATGATCGCGACGGTTTCGAACCCCCATCGCTGGGATGTGATTATGATTATGTTCACTTACCTGGGCACACGGACTGGATAGAAGGTGGGATAGCAAGTGGCGACAGGTAGAATCACATGTATGACACAGCCCGGATGTGTCGAGGTAATCGGCCAACATGAGTAAGTCTTTGACGACTAATCCACAGCGAGGACCGCCGCCCGCCTGAGTGCAGTCAAACGTCCTGCCGTGCTCCAGGGCCGGATAATACGAGATGAAGGCAAAGCACATTTCATCCTTAAAACATACAAACAACACCGTCATAATGGTACCGTTGTCAAAGACATGAATACTGTTGTGAATGCAATCATAACGGCTCACAACGAACGATTGAACATATTGCCCAGCACGAGGAGACGTAATAAGAATTCATAACTAGTTTTCAGATCAGATCAATGGTGAGGGGTGCCCGGTAAAAAGTAAAGAAAAAATCACTTTCAATCAAAACGTTATAGATGTGTGATACCTGCGTGAAGCATAAGGTAAGTTAGATAGCGCTCATACGACGCTCTGATCTTACACTGGTTGCCTCGCCGAAATATGTGGTCGTATTTCGCCATCGATTTCCATCAAGGCTGTTGAAGTAACAGTCTACTTTTATTTCGTCGCCTGGGGTGCGATGGTATCACACAAAAAAGTTGAAATTAACAAAACTATGTACTTAATACATCACATCCTACTGCGTTAATATATACGTAGAAAATACATTTGAACGTGTTTCGTATCATAAAAATGCAGAACATATATATATGGCGATAACTGTCATTGACGCGAAAATTTCTCGATGAGAACTTTAAAAATGAAGTTAGTTGACCAAGCACCCCCCATACCATGCCAGGCAGGATTGAGATAGGAGGTCCAACCATGACCTACCTGGCAGGAATTCGATTGGAGGGTTAAAGACGTGGCGGACAGGAGTGTCGTAGTCGAAGTAGCCGTCGTACATGATAGTTCTCACGAGTTCTCCGCCACGGTACTGGTCTACCTGTCCGCTTAGACCTGTCAATCAAGCAAACTCCTATGGGACAGGTTGGATGGATGGTGTAACAAGGAAGGAAAACAAAATCACGGAACTGCATTTAACGTCCCTTGCAACATGTGTTATTGCAGATATGGATATATTGGACGGTTTGATGAATGCTTATAAACGCACACTTATAAAGTAAGAACTCAAAGGAAAATGAAGATCTGAAAATGAAAATCAGGCTGCAGTCATTAAATAGCTTACGGTTGAGTCTTACCTAGGTAATGCATATGGATGTTGCCTGAGGTAAAGTAGACTGGATGAGGCAACAAGTGATTGGTGCACGCTTCATCACAAAAGCCAGACTGCAGTGTGACAGGCGACAGCGGTGGAACCTCCAAATACATCTGACCAATTATAGACATCTGCTCGGTAAGCTCTCGCAGTTCATTCGTCAAATATACCTTGTATCCCGATGCATCTTGGGAAAAATATGTTAATAGCTCAGTCCACGTGTAGAAAACATATTAACACTTTTTGGAACATTTTAAGTAATTAACTTAGCGTAGAGATTTGCTTCGGGCCGGAGGCCAATAAATAATTCGCAATGTAGAAAATGATTGTTGACTTCGTACCGACGTAGCCAGGTGTGAATTCTGGATTATTCCAGTGGATCTGCAATGATAGATGAGTGTATCCTCCCTGACCGAGAGCAATGCCTACATCTTCATTGAGGCAGTAGCCATCTTGACCCCACCCCCAGCCAGTCAACAAATCCGGACAACCATCCACTGTCATCCCGCAGCGCTCTGGTGTCTGCAGGGGAAGACGGCAAAACACTTAGGGAACAAGTTATCCTATCAAGTAGAGCTAGTATTACATACCAGAAGACATACTTAGTACACACAAATAGTGTTCGTAATTAGTACCCACAACTGAAACTCGGAACACGTTCATACAAAAGACAGATTGAAACCAGTACTGACTGTCAGTACTCGCTACGAATACTGAGAAGTTAAGATACTCATGCAGTGAACTAAGAGGTAGTATGCACCACTTAATATGACTGTTACAACTCACAACTAGTCCTCATAGCAATTACTCCTAATCGGTAATCACAAACAACACTCACTGCCAGTATCAACAACAAGTTACCGCATAAAACACTCAAGTTACCACATCATGTTCTTTCCCCTCTTGTTAATAACAAGAAAACTCAGTAACAGTTTGACAATCGTCTTACCATTATTACTGATGAAACAACTGATGGCTTTGTATCAATTAAGAGAGAATCAAATAATAACAATTCACCTCCGTAGCTACGACGTTGCCAGTACAACCCCAGACGAGGATATGATGCAACACGTCAATGTTGTCAATGATTGGTTCAAAAGCCACCGCATGGACGCTACCGTACTCGACGGGTACCTGCCAGGCGGACATGATGAGGTAATGGGCTGGGTTAACGAAGGAGAGATAGATCCATGTATGGTTCTTGCCTCTATCTTCATGAGTATTATCAGTTAGTCAACGTGTACATTATCAGTAAGTTAACATAACTATTGTCAATTATTCAAAATGACATTCGTCAGTTAGTCGACAAGGCCATTCTTAGCTAATCCACACAGTTTTTAAATAGGTGTCATCATCTTCATCATTCAATTAACGAAAAATAGAGCCCGAACAGTCGTAAATTGTCTGTGCTACCTTCGTTAGCCTTCGTTATATTTGCGAACTCATTTTCATGACTTCTGCTAGTTAGTCTACATGGTCATTGTCGATCTGTCACAACCTCTTACATAGTTCATTCATCACAACCATCAAACACTCATTGTAAATGAATAGATGAACAAACATGCACACAGGTGGGAGCAGGAAGAGCTAACCTCATATGTCTGACAGAAGTAGTTCGTCTCTTTATCTGGGACTTGGGATTCGGGGAACTGAATTGTCCACAGGAAGACATCCTCGTCGTCGACAGCATCGCACTCTTCGCCTACTCCCCCATCGCATGTGAACTTGAAAGGAGAATCCTTGCAGAGGTCCGAGTCGACAGGCTCGCAAACGCCTGAAACCGGACAAATGATTCCAATGTCACCATCTAAACCGCAGCATCGTGTCGTGAGTTCAAGTCACCAGGGCATCATACTTATGATATCTTTAACATATGCAGTTGCATATCTTTATGTACATAATGTAATCTACAGATAATCAATCCTAATTTAATACCAAAAGCACAAACTAATCCACGGATTTACTCTGATTTACTAGCGTACCTCGATTGATTCACTGAAAACTTAAAATACGACATAGTTTACTGATTCCACTTGGATGAGTTGCAATGTTGACGTATCGGCATATGGTCTAGAAATGTGCAGTACCGGAAATTACAAGAAGTACATAAAAGCGTTGACAAAATTGTCGTCGTGCTTCTCATTCAAACTTTTATAATGAATAAAGTATGAATGTGAGGAATGGACATACCAGGATGTGAGAGATTGGCAGCGGTCAGAGTCTGTCCCGGCTCCCAGGTACAATCTGGATCACCGAGCTCCTGTCCGTTCGTGATCCCGTCGCCGTCCGAGTCGGCCTCACAAATCTCTCGATTCCACTGCTCACGGGCTGCCTCTAGCGTCTGACAACAAAAAAACGACCATCATCTCGCTAACAATATCACAGAGTTTATATATTATGTCACCTTATATTTTTTAAATCTCCGTTTTTGTCAGTCGTTTGGAGAAACTTTAAATCATTGCTTTGTGGTTCTTGATGAGAGTGGAGCTGCCAATAGGCTGTATCAGCGAGAGTTATAGTTTGCCGACACCACATGGAACACTCCAGGAGCATGGCGATGCAATAGTTAGGTCATATATGAACCGAGGCAGCTTCAGTGAATCCACAAGCCGGAACTGTACTATTAACTAGTCAATCAGATTGACCGGAACGGCGTTCTTCGACCACAGCAAAGCTTCGTAGCAAGGCTTAGGAATTAAACTGCCGCTTGAGCCGTATCATCGGAATTCGTTGATTATATTTGTTTATTCAAGGGTTTTCAATTTAACTCAAATCTAAAACTAATCGGTACTCAATGTGCGAACTTTTTTACCATCTTCAAAAAAAAAAAAACGAAAAAAATACCAAAAAAAAAGAACCAAGAACCAAGATGCACAAAACATCAAGTAGAAAAAAGGGAACATTATCATCGTGGTTAAAGTATAATTAGGTGATATGGCTATTCTGAGTGAGTTTCATGACTGTCGAGAGATCGATAGAGAAAAACTTTCAAATGGAGAAACTTTGCATAGCAGTTAATGCCACGATTATTGTATCCTATGCTGAGTCAAATCAAGCAGCTAACAGTTAAACGAATTCATTCATATCACCCAAATTTCATGAATGTTTCACGAAACATATATTTCTTTTTGTAACTGAATAGTTTTGTTCTGAGGTTTTTGTTGTGCCAAATGAGGAGGCTATAGTTGAGTTAAATCAATAGTTTGCTTACGTTATGATTAATAATGCCTTCCATTTGAACCAGCGAGTGAATCTTTATCAAAACTTAACAAGTACAAAAATACTCTGGTTTAGGTTATAGACAATTATCATGTATAATGGTTGTCACTTTATTGCTTATGGTCTTAAATGCGTTATTGTCAGTGGAGTTAGCTTGCAGTAAAAGACACAAGGATCATTCCTGGAATCCATCATTCCAAAAATAGCAGTTGAAACATATCCCGGTTAAACGAGTCAGTTATCAAAAGTCAGTATCATGCATATTGCATCGTAGCAAAACTTATCGCTATTAATCGGCATCCACCGCATCGTTCTGCAGAGACTGATTTCATCCGTATTACCTCACCAAACGGGTTCCTAGTACCTCCTCCGCCCGGATTGACGTGGCCCACTCCCGGCCAGAGTATGTTGGGATTGCACGGGTGGGGCACCTTGTTACCATTCGGAATTCGCTCTTGGTAAAAGGGGTAGGCAGAGGTGCCCGCCAGCAGATACAGACAGAGCCAAGGAAGAGCCATTTTGGTCGATTGTTTGGAATGACTGCCAATTATGCAAGAAAATACTTTATGTTTAAGTTGAAAGAGGTGACATGGATATCGACCAGCCTTCCAGGGGTTATGATTGGGCATGGGAAGGTGGCAGATGTGCCCTGAGATAACAGACTCTATTTTGGCTTGTTCAGATTGTGCGATGTAGTTTCATGGTCCCTGAAAGATTGAACTTCGTCTCATCTTTTCGCTTCCACTAAACCTCACGCATAACAAACCAAATCATTAGCATATCTCTCTCTCTCTCTCTCTCTCTCTCTCTCTCTCTCTCTCTCTCTCTCTCTCTCTCTCTCTCTCTCTCTCTCCCTCTCTCTCCCTCCCTCTCTTTCTCATTCTTTCTTTCTTTCACTCTCTCGCACTCTCCCTCTCTCTCTCTCTCTCTCTCTCCCTCTCTCTCGCTCTCTCTCTCTCTCTCTCTCTCTCTCTCTCTCTCTCTCTCTCTCTCTCTCTCTCTCTCTCTCTCTCTCTCTCTCTCTCTCTCTCTCAAAAGAGAAGCATGAAAAACGCCGCTGGAGCCAAAGTTCCGATAGGAGGGTGAGACTTATGATGAACAAAATGTTAGACGCGCTATTCTAAAACTGTTTCGGAAGTGAACAAAGGGAACAAGTCACGTGGTTCCCGAATCGAATCACGTGATTTATACGGTGGCGCCTCTGACGGAGCCCAAACACGCTCGGGCAATCTCGTTACACGCCTTCACAAAATGCGGCTGCGCAGCTCCCGGTGCAGCCGCTGTTTCGTTATATGGTCTTTAACCAGTCGTCGAATAATACTGGCTGTCGTTTTAGGAAATGGTGATATTTCATTCTCCATTCAGTGGATAACAGTTTAAACTGTTTTGGAGTTTTGGCTGATCGGTTGTTTTGATTCAACATTATTGATGATTGGGATGCAAGTGTGATATTTGTATACAACATATATATTTTGATGTCTGGATATTTTAATATCAACTGCACATTTTTACATAAACGGTCTTTATGCCTTCGTGCGGGTTAATCCAATTCCAACTTCATACCTCACAGCTGCCATCGCAATAGGGTAAAATACACAGACACAATCAAGCGTTGTCTGCTCCTCTAACCGCATGGGTTGAGAGAGCTTAGTTCAGAGCGCATCTCCATCAGACATCTTTTGCATCAATGACGTTTAAGTAGCGCGTTACGTCTTTGACGTCGGTTGCTTGCATTAGAGGTCTTCTGGCTTGAGATATGTGAGGATGAATTCATCGAGATCCGGGCAGTTATGCTATACAGCCGCCCATAGTGATCTGGTTGTTCAGTCGAGCTTTCGTATGATCGACAGAAATGTTTAAGGCAGTTGTCTGCCACGGGACAATATTAGTAACGGAAAAGGTGCATATCTGACGGTTTCAAGCGTCATAGTCACGGGCTTCTTTCTACTCCTCTATAAGTTATCAAAATGCGCGTCATTATATTTTATCATGTGATATAAAGCGCTGACGCTGAATCTGAAGCTTACGGGGTGAACAGGTTCAATTAGATACGTTTATCTTCATGACCGTCTCACACGCACGAGGTCAGGCCAATTTAGATAAAGCACACATTATTAACGGTGTCACCTAGTTTGGCGGCAATCGTTATAGTTAATGCATCTTATCACATATCACAGTTGTCAACAAGTTTTCATTGTATGACACGTGCATTGCTCTTGGGCGACCAAGATTGGCAACCAAGTGATTTTTTTAAAAATCACAATGAGAACGGTGTCATTTATTATCAATGGTCCTTATATGAAATAGTTTGATGATATTAGTTTGCAAGATAGTGTAATTCGGTTTTTTCAGGCGGTTTTTCCGGTTTTACCAATGGACCTTTCCAGCAAGTACTGGGCGGGGCGCCGCTTGCCTAGTTAGCAAGTGGTTACACATCGCGTGTTACTGGCCACGTGGAGGAGAGCATGACCTAGGTCAAACCTCGATCACGCAAAGCAGGTCGCGGATCATGTCTGTGTTATAGCTGCCTTCTCCTGTTCTATTCAGTGAAGTGAACGCGGATTATATGAGTACAAAATGGAGCACTTCAAAAGCACAATGAGGATACCCCTACCGTGAAGCGACAAAGCGTGACTTTTACTCCACTCCAAACGTCAATACATTAACATTATACATATAGGAGCTGTGGTATATACAGAGAATATGATGAATACTAATTTTATCAACTATATAGAAGCAGACAATGCAACAACCAATGAAGCGAAAGTATAATTCATGATCAAATTAAAAATATATATACCAAGTAAAGAAAATGGTGGGCGGCATTGGGTGTGGTTGACTAATGCTGGGCGAGTCGTCAGTAAGCTTTGTTGTCCCGGGTTATTGTTTTGACAAATTGACAAGGTGTACATAAAGCCCAGGCAAATATCAAACGGATCGGTATAATATGAATCAAAACTGTGATCCTTGTATAAATTGAGTAACCCATTGCGATCACGACGTCCATTTTACCACTTAACATTTGTTTGGGAGACACGAAACTAGCCACTGTGGTGTTGGCTGGTTGTTTCTAGTATCGATACAATATCTACCCTAGCGACAATACATATTATGGGCGTGAATAAACCAACCCAAATACACTCGCCGGCATGTTTTATATGTGACAGTAGACAGCCATAGATCAGCTTTTATGTATGCATTTGAATAGTTTCATTCGACATTTTTTATCAAATCCGATGACGAATTAGTCGGTTGTTGACAACCCAGATGATAAAGGTAGGTCACTCACACATCCCAGCATCACGCTTAATCCGTTAAACCTTGAGTAAAAAAATTACAATCTAGATCTGACCCACGAATGGCTTGAGACGAATAAACGTAAATATTTACATTCCAAGTACGTGACAAACCTTCGGTAGTCGCCATGACACGCTGCGCGATGACACCTTCATAACGATAGTGTCTGACAGAGGTTTGGTCAGCGCAGCAAGGGGTCCATTGTGGGCGTAGCATTCTCGCACCAATGGATTCGTCTATTTGACATTTGTGAACTCAATTTGGAATTTTCTAATTGGTGAATGGTTGATATAATTATGAGGATTTTTTTTCAAAATATTAATTAACGAATATAGGATTTTGGCTTAAATTCTAGCGACGTAGTAGCCAAAAATTGACCATAGATATGAACTGGTGTTTATTCGTGCACTCATTCATGTCGGCACACTTGTCAGTAAGCTGTCACCGTCTGATGTAAAATAGTCGCCAGGCCTAGAAGATAAAAGAGAAAACTTTTGCATCTTAGATCAACCTTAAACTTTGATCTTTCGTATTTGACAAATGATTAGTTATTGAATAAATTCATTCGAATTAGCCCCCCCCCCCCCCCACACCCATTTTCTCAACATGATTCCAGTAATTTCACATTTTTCCCTATCATCGTCGTTTTATGAGATATCCTTTCTGAATGGCCAATTTCTGTGCCTCATTTAATGCGGCTGTTAAGTCTCTTTCTGGCTTTTGGAAGAGATGATTTCATTGAAAGGACAAGCCCGCCTGCTATCTGGTTTTCCTCTCGTCTGATGAATTGTTCCTTAAGATAGAATCACACAATAAGCGATAGGAAAGCTATGTCGTCACTAATGTGGTATATACCACCAGTAGTTCAGATTGAGTCGTCCTGTTTGGCAAATTCTGATTAACAACCGGGATTTGTGAGTGTTGCATGTTGCTGAAGCTGAATGGTTTTAATACCTCCCCAAGAACTGCGGCCACAAATTAATCATGGCTGATGTTTCCTGCTATTTTTGTTATTTCAATCTGCTTTTGCTGAAAGAATTGCTTCATACCAACTTAATTTCTTTGTGGCTCTTTTGTCGGCCACACTTAGATCATCGGCATTCAGCAGTAGTTCCTGTGTTTTACTGGACCGAAGTTTCTCATTGATCTGTTTTACCTTCTCCATCTGCTTTGTATGAGCCATAGGTGGTCTCATCTTCCACACTCATTTTGACGCACTACAGAGTTTCTAGTTTTTCCTGCTACTTTTTACTTTACACATGAATGTCATTGGCAAATATTTTTCAAAAATGTTTGAGCGTTGTTATAACACTCTTGAGCATACTTCAGCTTTGTGAAGGCCTTAAAATTTGTAATAGTCTTCTGTTATCATTTAATAACCGTGACTTTACATGCAGGCAACACGTTTTGCTTATTCAGTTATCTCTTACCTCTTTCACAACAATTTGGTCCGGTTTGCCACATGCGTACAGCATGGAACAAATTCATTTTACTTCTTGGATATTTCGCCAAGTCGCCTCAAAGAAGTATCACTCCATCAGCTGTTCTGATCCATTTTCTCAGTTCTGTTGTGGAAGTCTATTAACTTGGCGTCAGGTAAGAAATACACGACAAATTGAGATGGCATGAAATTCGAAGCAGTAACATCTACTGTGTCATTAAAAGCTGAAAAATTTACCCAATAATTCAGTGCATGTTCATGTTTTTTCTTCCCATATTATGAAACGAGAAACACATCACAATTCAAATACAATTATTATGTTCTCTGACTACAAAATTTATAATGTCTTGCTCAATTCGAATGCATCAATTTTTGAATTGTTGAATTGGACTACCATTTTTTCATCTCCATAACCTTTGAAGAATCATTTTTATGAAAATGGGATTTAACCGTTAGAAATCTAAGAATATTCCATGCATCAATACACTTGTGTACATATCGATACGTGTATTTTTGACATGTGATATAACGAAATATCAATTAATCGCCCCAGACCCACTGATCTACCGGGTTGTTTAGGAGGGAGAGAGAGGAGAGAGAATCATTGTATATTTAGGTAAATATTAAATATATAATGCAATCAAGGATGTAAAATGTATAAGGATATCGTACCAATCAAACGGCATGTTCATTATAATAGAAGGAAAGCTCACCTGCCTTATTTGTAAACATGAATTTCCACGCCAAAATAATAGCAACTGATGAAAATAATGTGACATTTGGCCCCCCATTCTCATATGGGCTTGACAATCTGACCCCTTTTTTTATCAGGTTTTTTTTTTGGGCGTAACTTATTTTTGCGAGAATCAATCTGTCTTTTTTCCCACGATCAAGTTATATGGTCTCCTTCCACACGTCCCCATGCCGCTATTAACCATGGCAGCAAGGCTGATTGTCACCCTCTGTTTTTTTGGGGCAGTGTTTGGGTATCCCTTCTACAGAGATCGAATACCTAACGGCCATAACGTTCCTGACCCTTGTGACGTCAGCAAGATCTGGGAAGGAGTGGGCCACAGGAACAGGGCAGGAGGGGGCGTACGCAACCCGTTTGGAGAAGTGTGTATTTCAAAATAACAATATCGTTGTTTACGCGGAAGTGATATTACGGAATTAATTTATGTTTTTATATACATCAATGATTGCTTGGTAACTGTGGTTGTCACTGTCTGCGGCAGGATTTCGCTGTGGCCGGTCATGAATGGACCGTCGAGTTGTGTGGAAAGGATTCCGATCATGATGGACGCAGTAATGGCGAGGAGCTGGGCGATCCTAACTGCCAATGGACAGTAGGAACAACCTCGCCAGTAGCCGAGAAACTTACTCACCCTGGTAAATGAGCACCACTCGTAGTGAAATTGTCATCTTTCATGAAATAGTTCAGTTACTGCAGGGCAATGATGGTATTATCAGAGTAAATCTCGATCGGAAACTTTGTAAATTGGATCTTTTTTGATAACCTACAGGACGATTTAAGACTTTTGTCTGATTTGTTTCGGCAATTTATGCGCAGAGATCGATAAACGCTTACAGAGAGTATATGATGTAATCAGGTATTTGTGAGCCAGTGGGTTCTCCACATTGCCTCAGTCTACCATGGAACTTCACCTGTTCCGCCCCGCCAGCTGAATTTGACTGCCCAGCTATGGACGAACCAGATGTGCGCACATTCGCGCTGCAGTTCCCAAGAATGGAAGTTCCTTCTGACGTCACGAATTACTTTTGCCAAATATTCGAAGTAAGTCAAGTTGACACTAGATCAGCTTCTTGTTCATTCTAACATGATTCATGTCGCATGGTGTTGACTTGTTGTGCGTGTTGGTTTGTATTGTGCTCCGTGTGTATGTCCGTGTGTCGCTCGTTCACAGGTACCCAACGATCGACCCTATCACGCCGTCGCCTTTGAACCCATCATTGACAACATTAATGTGCTCCATCATATGGTCGTTTTCGGATGTCGTGGCGATGTTCTGCAGCCTGGGGTATAACCAATTAAACACACTTATCTCATTTAAAATGGCAGTGGAACAATATCAACTCATTGTGTCAACAACAGCAATAGGACTACTTTTCATATTTCGTTGACAACTTATATGAAAGATGTGATCAGTGGGCAAAGAGCCTAAACAGATGGACTGTTGACGTTGGGTTTTTGATATTAATGTACTGAGAAGCCTTTGCTATGTGGTGTATTCCATCCAGGAGCCTGAACGCTGTGGCATGACCATGCCAGAATGCCGTGATCTTATCGGTTTATGGAGCATCGGAATGAAAGGCTACTGTCTCCAAGACAACGTCGGGGTGCCACTCGGAGAGGGGTCGTACAAGTACCTTGCTATACAGATACACTGGAATAATCCAGAGGAAAGACACGACTATACCGGTAACACACTGCTCTAATAGCACCGTTTTAACTGCTTAATTGATGCTAATTGATGAGGACAACTGACTCAACCAACCGAGTACTCTGATGGGATATTCTGTTTAGGTCAGGCTCTCTGTGCCGTCCCTCGTTATTTACAGTCAGAGATAAATATTCATTTATGAAATATCAATCATTTCGGTATCATGAACGCACGAATTATCCGTCCACCATCGGTGCTTGTCTCGCCACGAATTCTGGTGACTTAATCGCCTAGTCGTTTGTATTTGCAGATCAATCTGGGTTGTTGATGTATTACACGGAGAATACCCGTCATTTCTCTGAGCGAATGGGGACAATAGGTCAGCTGTATTTCGCCATTCCTCCGTTGACAAACGAACTAGATGTCTATGGTCTGTGTCCCGAGTCATGCACACAGCGATATGAAGTTCCCCTCAGCATTACATCGGCATATCTGCACATGCATTATTTAGGTAGCTTGAAAATACATATTTAGTCTTGTGAAGCTGTTATATGAATAATTCAACGTCAGGAGAAAGGTATTGGTAAAACTTTTTTCTCGCTGTGATTGTAGGCCAGGGTGGTCGTTTGGACCAGTATCGTAATGGAGAGTTCCTTCGTACCATTCTGGAAGAAGGCTATTATGATTACGACTCCCCTATCCAGCATATTTTCGACCCTCCACTGGACTTCCTACCAGGTGAACAATTAAAATTTGAATTTACGCTTAACCTGCCTAACTAGTTGCCACTGATTACAAAGCCTACAGAAAATGTTTAGAAATAGGACGATGAATCTTTATGACTCGTGCCTGTGTACAGGGGACGAGCTGCTGACACATTGCAGCTTCAACAGCCTTGATGGCAGCCGTCGCAGGGAAACCTACACCTACTTTGGTGAAGCCACAGAGGTCACAGGAAACAATTTGTCAAAACAATGCAATATCTTGGCTTTTATCTTTTGACCGCCACCTGACGAATGTTTACCGTTACCTGACGAATATTGACAGATAACTGACGAGTTTTGACTGTGACCTGACGATTGTTTGCTATTTATTAAACGATTGTTCGCTGTTAACTTGGTGTGGTTGGCTGTTTCAGGATGAGATGTGCTTCGTGTTCTACTCATATCACTCTGCCGACTTCGACAGACCAGAAGTTCCTAGTTACTTCTGTTGTAATGAGGGTCCTGACTATCTCATTTGTAGAGAGGGAATGCCAAACCCTTTCACCAGGTTTATCGTCTGAAATTTTTTCTTTGACTTCTGATCGCTTGCTTTAAAGATAAAATGTAATTAAGATTATCGGTGGGTGGGAGGGGGAGGTATGGGTGGGGTACAATCTATCATTTTTTCGGATTATCAATTAAAGCACAAATGTTAGAGAGATTTTCAAACAAATATTTTTCCGGATTATTCCCAATTTCATGGTCATTAATATCGCTAATCCTTTGGTGCAAGAATAAATGAAATTTCATTTGCTTTGATTGTTAACGTTGTCAACAATTGTTGGAGATTCATGAAGATTATAAGCTGAGTGCATTTCAAATGGTCTGTAAGTCTTTTCGTAAACTAAGAATGATTGTTCTTTACAAATAACAATGTATTCACAGCTTGCATAATCTATGTATAAGAACATAATCATAGCTTATGAGATTGCTATTTACATTTATTGGTGCTTGTTGGTGTGTTGGGAAAACAATATAACTATTGTAATGGAGATTCACATGGTCACATTCTTTTATCAGAATGTCAGTAAATGGGACAGTATCATTTGTCATAACAAGGACTCTTATCGCAAGCTAATCTCGCCCTGAGCTAATCACAGTTAGAGAAAAGATCAGTGTTTTTCATATATCGCCAGCTAGTCGTGCGTTAACTGCGACCGTTTCTCAATATCACCCATTTTTCTTGATGATATGAGAAAGTTCTTAACCAAGCACCGCAGCTTCAACGTGGATACTATGGAGACGCCTGATAACTAGCACACCTTGCAAGTGTTATAACAGGGGTTTTCGCCAAAGCGCTTTGCTTGCTTAACGTTAATTTAGTTGTTTGTTACTCATCGGAAAGTCACGATCTCCCCGGCTTCTCGCTGAGACGCGAAATCATAATATGTGCAAAGCCATATAACACAGCAGAGTTGTCCGGTGATAAACACTGACAAATTATATCCTGGGTAATAAACACTGACAAACTATATCCTGGGTGATAAACACTGACAAACTATATCCTGGGTAATAAACACTGACAAACTATATCCTGGGTAATAAACACTGACAAACTATATCCTGGGTAATAAACACTGACAAACTATATCCTGGGTGATAAACACTCACACATTATATCCTGGGTAATAAACACTGACAGACTATATCCTGGGTTATAAATACTGATAAACTATATCCTGAGTAATAAATAATACTGAATACGAAACATTGAAAGTGATTACCAAAGTCATATGAAACAGTTGACATTCATGACCTAGAACACAACCGGATATAACATTGCTGTAATCAAACATAGAAAGAAACGCTACTCACTGAAATTGTATTTTACAACTAGATCCACACAACTGATCTTTCGTCGTCCTGAACTTTTAATTTATATTGCTGCATATGATTCAGCCTAAGAATGACACAACACATATAACTACCCAAGCAACGTTTATAAATAACGACTAAACTAAGCATTGTAGTCGTTAAAGCAACCTTCTGAACAATTATGTGACTGCTTTGCTTCAAAACCCTGCATGGTGATATCTTGCATATATCTCCTGTGGATCCATAGAGGATTGAATTGGGGCTGTCTGGAGACGGTGACCAAATAGCTCATAGCTACGTCTCCGCCCTCATGTCCATGATCACCGCATGGCTGGTCGGAGTGAACCCCTTAGCCCTTAGCTGTGAGAGAGGAAGAAGGGGAAGTAGATGCAACTCTATGCGGTGTTATGACATTGTCCTCCGAGATTATTTTTTTCACCCAGTGGATGTATCTGGCAATATGTAATTAACAATAAGGCTATACTGCAGCGGAATCTATTACGACACAGGAGTATTGCATAAACTTTTATCTGGGTGACGCCTCTGGCATTCGATGAAGCTATCATCAGCTTGGCACCTGTGTATCTTCTCACGGCGTTCCTTACTCTCAACAGATCTTCCTCGAAGCTAAGTATAACGCCATAGTCATCAGCCATGACTGCTCGGCTTTTTTCAGCTCTGATTTGTCTAGGATTGGCAGCTTGCTACCCTTTTTACAAGGAGCGAATCCCAAATGGGAACAACGTGCCCAACCCATGTGACCGAACCAGTGTCTGGGAGGGGGTAGGACATCGGAACCAGGCTGGAGGTGGCGTG
>CM067345.1:13071000-13073500 GCA_034190875.2 Urechis unicinctus | reverse complement strand
CAGCGCCACTTAAATATACTACTCGATTAATTATAGCTTATACAGGATTTTTGCTCCCTGCTCACTCTTGCTGAGCATCACTAGAGATATATGCGGGTCTGGTCCGACCCCTAAAGGACTATCCACCCCTTTGAGTCAAACGGGGAGAGTGACACTTTGTTGGCGTGTAGCCCATATATCTTTTGATATTCACTGCGCAGCATGTTGACACCATGGCTGAACTGTTTCTTTGGGAACAGAGACTCCATGTACTGTGCGTGGTGTAGGTGCTTTTTCACCACAACCTTCTCCACTACCTTTGTCTTTCTTGCGCTAGTCAGACATCACAAGTTCGTGATGACAACATCTCTCAGCTCGATTTCTAAATCCGTTTTTTCATTTCTCAGATAATCTATATTTATCGTCAACATATTTACACAACTTTCAAGCTCAGCAATATTTTTTTTGGTCCAGGTCCATAGATACTAGTTTTAGGTGCCAAACATAAAAGACGATTAACTTGAGAACCAACCACATGCGATTACTGGCTGAACCAGGTAAATTTTGTAGTATGGTGCGCAACCTGTGGCGTTTCCGCGTTGGACCATCTTAACTCGGGAGTCTCACAAATAAGGTATTTATAGGTTTCACGTGTACTACACCATTTGGAGACTTCTGAACGATATGAGGGTAGCACTACCGGATGACGCAACATGGTCAGCCACCGATAATACCTTTGACAAGAGAATGTACCATGAAGCCATGTGTTCGGTGATGCCGAAAATACCGATTGGAGAATGAAAGGTGGTAACCAAGGTCTCGGGCAAATTTACAGCACTGACCCTGAAGACAAGTGTTTACCAAAAACGAATGGGTTCGTTTTCCAGGGTATTTCGCTACATGTTGATTACATAAAGCGAGTTACTGCGGGTCCAAGTATTGCCTGGAGTACTTACATACTGAAAAATCTTAGGGGTTCCCAGCACCTGTTTTGGCTATTCTTGTTGCTCAGGCGCAGACCCGCTCAAGAATATTAAGTACAGGCACATACTTTGACGCCCGAAGGCAGTTTCAGGCCAGTTGACATTCCCTAATTTAACAGCAGGTCGTCAAAGGTTGATTTTGTGTTTGAAGGCCTTTACATGGCTCCGTCAGACATGAGCCTCGCCGTTGGAAACGCAGCTGGGTATAACAACCCGATTTCCTTACAGAGGACCTGCCGGATGATATAGGCAGCCTGGCTACCGCAGCGTCTAAAGGACTTGTTGCACTTGTGAGCGGAATCGCAATAAGCTTAGTTGTGCTTTGGCCTGCTACTTAGTACGTCACGGAGCATAAGGAGGATCATTCCCCCCAGCATGGCGACTGCGGCCCATACATGTTCTGCCACACAATCAGCCACCTTTGCAGCTGATCAGCCATGATACGATTGAGCCAATGATTCCTGAAAGGGCAGCTGCTGCCTTACCAACTAGGCCCTTCAGGGCGTTTGCCAAGAAGTTCAGCTTTTGTTTTATCCATTCCGTCACACCGGGATTGTCAGTTGGTGTTGGGATGATGCCAGGATGACACTAGTGCTCCCCCGACTTTCAGAGCAACTACCAGGATTGAGATTACCATCACAATCGCAGTGAGGATAGAGGTGATTGTAATGACCTGCTTTCGGAACAGGATGCGGATACGATCGGCTAGCATTGTGTCCTCGTTAAGAAGTCTGTTGGTCGTTTCCCTGGTGCGGCTGATTTGGGTCCGCAGCCATCTCCAATTTACAGAGACAGACCATCTGTCTGCGTACCCATGTCTTTTATGGCGTTATGAACGCCCTCCGTCAAACTTGCTTCTTCCGTGCCACCTTGCTGTGCAGTGACTTCGGGGCTGCATATTTCTAATTCCTCTCTGGCTTAAACAGCTGCTTGGTCAACGCCTTAGAGGGCTGCTGCTGCCTCCTTGGATAGCACTTCAAGGATCACCCCAAGGGCCCGAGCAATCTGTACACCGTACTTTTCTATACTACTTGGCCAAAGGAATTCACTGGGATTGTCCTTCCATGTCAGAAGCTTCCACTCGCGGCCCCACTTAACCCAAAGGTCATCCTGTTTAGACGATCTGAACTCCAGAGTGGCCTAGAGCCCATTCTTGGACACTGCCTTTTCCCGTCCTCGTAAGTAAGACATTTGTTTCTACTTAAGATCCTAACTTCGCCACAGGAAGCTTGCATACAAGTTACACACTGTAGAACATCAAACTGAATGAACAGCCCGCAGCATGAAGGGCATCCTATTGCTCTTTGAAGATCAAGAAGACAGGATGCCGAAAAACCGTCTTCACGCTCAACCTACATGGCAGGCCCTTCTTCGGTGTCTTAGAACATATTGTGATCCTTTGCCTTACCATCCGTTTCAACGAGGCCAGTCAGTTGCGGCCATGTGTGCGTTCTGATTTAGAGGTGTACGTGGTTGATCTAGGGGAGCGTCTCCATGACTAATTGAGGGTTTTCCACCTTTTAGTGCGAGGCTACCCT
>CM067345.1:13063500-13066000 GCA_034190875.2 Urechis unicinctus | reverse complement strand
CCAGACGTAGAGAACTACTTCTGCGCGAACCAAGGTCCGTCCCGTCTCATCTGTAGAGTTGGCATGCCCAACTCTCTCTCCTCCGTGTGAAACGCCATTTATCTTTCCATTACACCGTAGTGACCGTAATTGAATTGGCTGAATATTAATACAGAATCGGGAGTGAATGAATCGTTTGTGATTATTTCTGTCCTAGTTTACGTGGGCTGTACTCGCAGGGGAGCGTGTTCATCACCCTGACCATATCACTCCGCTATCAATGAAATCACCCATATCATATTAATCATTTAAATCACCCATGCCACATTGAAACATGTAAAGCAACTTTAACAGATAAATCACCCAAACCAGTCAAATCCCATGTATGTTTCACATTACCGTTACCAAGTATTTCATGCGTATTTACAGAGAGTATATAACCACGACCCATATCACGTGGCTGGCGTCACAGCAGTACACTACCCACTCCCCGGAATGGCACGATGAATACATGTTTTACTCAACCAAAACCGTTTTTTACAGGTTTGGAACAGAAAAATGTTGGTTCTCTTGCAACCAACATAACATAATGTATAACATGTTGCATTATTATCCGACAAGGCATCGTAGACATCAGTTGCTTTGCTGGGGTGAGGATGTCGAAGCGTCATCTAGTTTGTCATAAGCCATGTTAACGACCCCTTGCGTCGGCGCAACTTTTCCATTCCTAGATCTGAGTCCGGATTCGCCTGGTTTGAGATCCGAGTCAGTGTACGGCGGGGGAGGGGTTATATCCCTACCGACAGTGGACAGCTCTCCATTCTCAACTTTCATCTCCATCGAATCCTGCACATAAAATTGCGAAAAAAAATGTCAGTTGTTAGCTAATGTTTGCTACAATTTGTGAGTTATCTACCAAACTGACTTTGCTGCGCAGAAGAAGGATACAGACACCTAAAATCCGTTATAAAACCATTTCACTTTAGGAAAATTCACGTTGTTAAAAAAAAATTAAATGAAGCGCGCGCTGGTTAGGCTGAGAGTATAAATGCTTGTAGGTCGTTACATCAGCGGGCTGGACTTTGTTGACCCGTGGCGGCTCGTCATGGCGAATGCCACACCAAAAGTGACGTCGACAGCTGAGAGGCAGGTAACAGAATAGGCGATCAAAGAGCGGGATCATCAAACCAGGATCGATTTCGTCTGGTCTCATGGGACCTAGCATATGACACATTCGACTCATGAGGCAACGTCCGGCTAATGTCGCATGCTATCGGGCACAAACTCACGTACTAAAACGCACACGCGCATCCACTCACAAACGCCAGGCACACATACATACACATACACACAGAGTGATAGGAAATGACATTTGTTGACCTATATTACCCGTGTATAGACTGTTCTTACCTCTGTTGATCACAATTACATGCTTTGATAAAAACGACCTGTGTTGACCATTATTCCCTGTGTTCACGTTTATTACCTGTCATCAACGACACGATGAGGCCTATTACGACAGTTGTGCCGCTGCCGATACTGGCGTACCAAAGGTAGGACATCTTGTACAAAGGTAAGAGGGGGTCCTCTCTGTCGGGAAAACACCGTGATGAAAGCCATGCCAGTATTTAAACTGTCTTCAATCAAAGATCTAAGTCTACTTTCAATGCCACAGAAACTATAAGGCATACTTCATCCAAGAACAAATCACATTAAAAAATATAAATATGGCATAAATGACGAATTTAAACAAATAAATTCTGCATTTGATGTGACTTCTCCAAGAACTACACAAGACAACATAGACCAGCAAGCTATTTGGACTCAACTTTCAAACTGGTAAACTTCTCAAATATTTCCACCAAGTGAGGTGGCGGGCGACCCGACCATGTGTAGCCACTCACCCTGGTACCTCTGTTGTGGGCGTGGCGTAGAAAGATGATGACGTCTCCTGTAACCAGGGCGTAGTGCTCTCCGTGGCGTTGTAGATCCAGCAGTTCTCCGTAGTGGTTGTCAGGGGGCTTTTATGAGGACGTGTTACGTAACTGCCTATAGCAATCCACATGGTGAAAGCCAGACCAAAGATGGCCCCTACGACGGCCCCCTGACGCAGACAAAAATCAATTGAGTAATGAGGTAAGGGGCAGGTGTCATCACAGGAGTCATGGAAGAAGGAAATAGAGAGTCACTGGTGACGTGGGAGAGGAAAAAGATCGACTAAGGAGGAATAGGAGAACGGATCAAGACATAGGAGAGGGGAAGGGATCTTCAAAGGTGTCATGGGAAAGGGATCTACACAGGTGTCATGGGAAAGGGATCTTCAAATGTGTCATGGGAAAGGAAAGGGAATATACACAGGTGTCATGGGAGAGGGTAATGGATAAACACAGGTGTCATTGGAAAGGGATAAACACAGGTGTAACGGGAGAGGGAAGGGAATCTATACAGGTGTCATGGGAGAGGGAAAGGGATAAACACAGGTGTCATGGGAGTGGAAGGGAATCTACACAGGTGTCATGGG
>CM067345.1:13026000-13058500 GCA_034190875.2 Urechis unicinctus | reverse complement strand
CTAAAAACGTCTGTGTAATCAATATATATGTGAATACATATACATATAAATACATATATATATGTATATATACATATATACATGTTTATATATATATATGTATATATATATATATATATATAAACATGTATATATGTATATATACATATATATATATATTTGTATATATATGTATATGTATTCATATGTATATGTATTCGTGTGTGTGTGTGTGTGTGTGTGTGTGTGTGTGTGTGTGTGTGTGTGTGTGTGTGTGTGTGTGTGTAGCTATATTTATAGTGATTACGTGGCTAACCTGTGAAATCATGAGTAATACTGTGCCGACCACCTTCACCACCGGTGTCTTGAAGCGTTTCTCTAAGTACTTCACACCAAATCACATACATATTCTAAATACAGAAGGAGTGCCAACAATAATGAGTAAGTCTTCAATTCAAGACACTTTAACCTGCTTTTTAAATGCACACATGGCGATTGATATTAAACGAAAATAACTAAGTCGTTAGAATAATTAGAAGATAAATTATTTGAGGAAAGCTTACCTCGAATGAGCTGGTCAAATCAAGCGGGTAAAAAAGCGGTACGAATACAAATGCCACAAACAGGTAGGCCAGACAATCTCCAAATATAGAGAGGAAAGATTGTGTGCCCCAGGTGTACATCTCGGCCGCATTACCAAGGACTAAGATGGCGGAGATGAAACTCATAAACATGGAGAGTGCAGTGGGAATCACCTGAAGATTCCTGCCTCCCCGCAGGTAATCTTTTGTGGTTGCCTCTCCCTTAATAGCATGGTAGATGCCTATACCGAGTGATGAGAGAAGTAGGATAGCGAATAAGAGGTAGTCAAGCCAGTGTAGCCCACGCCTTATGCTTAGCGCCGGTATTCGGCCATCCTCTTGGCTAGCCTCATATTCCGCTGGGTGTGGTTCGACGTAAAGAAGATCTGGATCAATGATGTTCAGCGCCATTGATACTGTTTTGAACCTTCTCCTCGGGATCAATCCGTTGGTTGTGTATTGATATGAGGTAACAAACACCAATTACGTAGATTGGTATTGCAGATATATGTATCTAAAAATTTCACAAAGTATGGAGTTAAAAGTAGTCGCTCAGTTTGTCACGGTCACAATGTCTAGATGAACTGGGATCTTAATCGTATAAGTAGCAGCAATAAGAACAGTTTAAATTATGCAAATCTCCGATGACCTCTCAGTTGTGTGATCTAGCATCTGACCTCAATCAGATAATTGGCGAACCTTTCAAATCATGTGGAATCCCTGTTATGGATAAGATGACACTTGGTGACATTGTGTATGACCTAATCCGGCTTATTCACCAAGGCGATGTGGGTCACATACAAAAGCAGTCTTACTATTTATCTCTTAAGTGGCTTTTTGCGCATTGAACTTGCAACAGATCGAGTCTTGTATTGGCGCGCTGCCAACTTCCATCTCAAACGGCCACGTTCAGATTGAACTTCTTATTACTCATGAGAAATTGACACTTAATGATTGCTGCACCTTTTAACGCAACTATATTTTCAAGTATCATAATTTATTCCTACATGTATGTTATGTATTCATGAAACATAATATCGGGATTATTGATAAATGTTAGATGTGTGGACCAGCCGGACTACAAATCGTCGCACTCGCGTAATATCTCACCTCGATCGCCTAAGACATCATAAAACTAGATTCGGCAGGCACGCCATCGGCAAGTCTTCCAATGGCAAGCAATCGGGTCTGTGATTGCGCCTTGTTAAGAAACCCTATGCGCAGCACACGTTTACGATAGATGTCAGCGAGGGGAGTTGGTAACGCGCACTATTTTTCGATAGATGTCACAAGCTGCAGCCCCTTAGATGTTTTGATATGACCCTTTAGCAGATGTTTTGACATGACCCCTTAACCAAGTCAATACAAAGCCGAGGGAATGGCACTAAGCCGGTCTCAGTGGCTTGGTGGTTTACTGCTTTGCATTTTGATCCACAGGCTGTGAGTTCGACTCCAAGGTGTGACAACCTGACTCGTGACTCGGATGATCACGTACAAATGGTGGTCACATCTTTGAAAAGGGATGTAAAAGATCCTTTGAGGACGACGTGCTCAGTAGCAGTGACCAGTTTAGAGTAATTTACTCAATTGTAGTCGTACATAGCTTAGTTGCTAAATACGAATATGTTTCGATGCACACAAACACACACACACCCACGTTACTGGTCGATTAAGTAAGGTTAGGACTTCTTTGAGTTGGCACAAGCGCCAACGGCATGTCTTCCAACGGCAAGCCTGGACGACCAGCAATACGTACCAACAATATAACACAAACAATATTATCTCTAAACAAAATATATATGAATATATATATATATATATATATATATATATATATATATATATATATATAGAGAGAGTTATTTTTATATTTATAGAGATGGATATTTATATATATATATATGTATATATATATATATGTATATATATATATGTATGTCTGATATATATATATATATGTATATATACATGTATATATATCTATATATATATATATATTTATATTATATATATTATTTATTCTATATCTATGTATATATGTATATTTATATCTATGTATATATATATATATATATGTATGTATATATATATATGTATGTATATATATATCTATATTTACATATATGTGTATATATATAAATATATATATATATATGTAAATATATGAATATATATATAGATATCGCTATATCTATCTATATATATATATATGTATATATATATATATACATATATATATATTATATATATATACGTATATAAACGCACACACACTTATAGGTTTGGCCTACTTAGAGTTGGCACATGCGCCAACGGCATGTCTTCCAACGACAAGCCTGGACGACCAGCAATACGGTACCAACAATATACCACAAACAATATTATCTCTAAAAAATAATATATATGAATATATATATATATATATATATATATATATATATATATATATATATATATATATATGTATATATATGTATATATACATGTATTTATATACATATATTTATTTTTATATTCATATATATGTGTATATGTATATTTATATATATATATATGTATGTATATATGTATATATATGTATGTATATATAAATATGTATATATACCTGTGTATATATATATATATATATATATATCTATCTATTTATTTATATATCTATGTATATATGTATCTTTTTTATCTATATGTATATATATATCTCTGTTTATATAAATCTCTCTGTATGTATCTCTCTCTCTGTCTGTCTCTCTCTATATGTCTCTATGTATATCCCTCTATAGTGTCTATCTCTATATATGTGTCTATATATAAATATATATCTCTCTCTCTCTCTATCTATCTACAGATATGTATATCTCTCTCTATATATATCTATGTCTCTCTATCTCTTTTATCTCTATATATATCTCTCTATATATATATCTATATATCTCTTTTTCTCTATCTCTATAGATATATACGTATATAAACCCACACACTTATAAATTATGCTATTTATAGATAGCTGCTCGGCGCTCGGAAGCTTGGCATCGGAAACCGTGTGTATACATATATATATATATATATGTGCGTGTATGCGTGTTTGTGTATATATACCCGCTTTGATTGCACCGGGACATCCAGAGCACACTGTCGCTGAGACATAAAGACAGTATATACACGGACCGAGAATAGCTGGTAACACGCACTATTATAAGCTGCCGCTTAGATGTTTTGACATGACCCCTTTGCCTAGTCAATATTGAGCCGACGAAAGTGAGAAATGCCGCCGGTCGATTACGTAAGGTTTAGCCTGTTTTGACATGACCACCTACCCAAGTCAATGCAAACCCAGCCAAGGCCTCTGGTCGATTACGTAAGGTTTGGCCTACTTAAACACGAACTGCTGTTAGCCTGCCGCTAAGCTGCTGCAGTAGAAAACCTTGAAACTAATCGTCCTTTTTACTGTTTTTTGTTACTGTGAATGCTAAAAATACTGTTACAATCATTATCACGAGGCCAAGTTCTAAATACTGACAAAATTTCATGTCCGTAAATACAGCCGTTTCAGAGATATCAGCGAGGAGAGAACTCGTAGCAAAAATCGCGATAGGTACTCTAAAATATATGTCATTATACAAAGTACAAAAGGTGAAAACAAGTATTTTTTTCGCCTATTCCATGCTACGATAATTGCTTGTTACAACCATATAACTCATATGTTCGTAACTGCAGTAGTTATGGAGGAGATAGTTACAGAAAATGGGGGAAAAAATCGACGAAAAATCAATCCCACAAGCCTCCAACACTGCGCATGCGCGTCAAACTGGATCGGCAGTTGTGTCTCAACTTGATCTATCATTCCCCAAAATTTCATGTTGATATGTTTAACCGTTCCGGAGAAAAGCCTGAAAAACCTTGACTGAAGAAAAAAAAAAAAAAAAAAACCACCAATGTTTTCCAACTATCGTTGGAAGACATAATAATAGTTAGGTAAGTTGACTGTTGATACATGTCCATCTTAACCACACATCCTCAATGATAGGGGCTCTTTGTAGTTACAAAACCAACCAGATAGGAGCAGCTATATATTTATTATTATGTCTTCCAACGATAGTTGGAAGACATATTGGTTTAGCCAGTTTTTTTTTTTTTTTTTTTTTTTTTTTCTTCTCCAGTCAAGGTTTTTCGGGCTTTTCTCCGGAACGGTTAAACATATCAACATGAAATTTTGGGGAATGATAGATCAAGTTGAGACACAACTGGCGATCCAATTTGACGCGCATGCGCAGTGTTGGAGGCTTATGGGATTGATTTTTCATCGATTTTTTCCCCCATTTTCTGTAACTATCTCCTCCATAACTACTGCAGTTACGAACATATGAGTTATATGGTTGTAACAAGCAATTATCGTAGCATGGAATAGGCGAAAAAAATACCTATTTTCACCTTTTGTACTTTGTATAATGACATGTATTTTAGGGTACCTATCGCGATTTTTGCTACGACTTCTCTCCTCGCTGATATCTCTGAAACGGCTGTATTTACGGACATGAAATTTTGTCAGTTTATAGAACTTGGCCTCGTGATAATGATTGTAACAGTATTTTTAGCATTCACAGTAACAAAAAACATCAAAAAGGACGATTAGTTTCAAGGTTTTCTACTGCAGCAGCTTAGCGGCAGGCTAACAGCAGGTGCTGTTTAAGTGGGCCAAACGTAACGTAATCGACCAGAGGCATTCATGCTTGCGTTGGCTGGGTTTGCATTGACTTGGGTAGGGGGTCATGTCAAAACAGGCTAAACCTTACGTAATCGACCAGTGACATTTATCACTTTCGTCGGCTCAATATTGACTTGGCAAAGGGGTCATGTCAAAACATCTAAGCGGCAGCTTATAATAATGCGCGTTACCAGCTCTTCTCGGTCCGTGTATATACTGTCTTTTTGTCTCAGCGACAGTGTGCACTGGATGTCCCAATGCAATCAAAGCGGGTATATATACACAAACGCACATGCACGCACACTTATATATATGTATACACACAGGCGCTCGGTTTTCGATGCCAAGCTTCCGAGCGCCGAGCCGCTATCTATAAATAACATATATATGTGTATATTTATAAGTGTGTGTGTTTATATACGTATATATATATATATAATTATATATATATCTGTATATATATATATATATATATATATATACACATATATATATATATATATACATATATATATATATATACATATATATATATATACATTTATATAAGTATACATATATATACTAAATATATAAATAAATAAATATATAATATATATATATATATATATATATATATATATATACATATATATATATATATATATATATACATATATATATATATATATATATATATATATATATATATATACATATATATATATATATATAAATAAATATATATATATATATATATATATATCTATATCTATATATATATATCTCTATATATATATATATATATATATATATATATATATATATATATATATATTTGTTTGTTCAGAGCTATATTGTTTTTGTTTATATTGCTGGTACCGTATTGCTGGTCGTCCAGGCTTGCCGTTGGAAGACATCCTGTTGGCGCTTGTGCCAACTCTAAGTAGGCCAAACCTATAAGTGTGTGTGTGTGTTTATATATATATATATATATATATATATATATATATATATATATATATATATATATATATATATATATATATATATATATATATATATATATATATATATATATATATATATATATATGCATATATATGCATATATATATATATATATATTTCACCTTGAGCTTAATATTTCAATGTTATGTGTTATTCGAGTTATATGTTTTAAAATAATAAGTATTATCTAAGTAATTTTACTATGTTATATGTGTAATTTATCAAATATGATATTTGAAAAATTATGCGGATAATTTACCATGAATAATGACTCACAATAGAGTGTCACAATGGCGTTATAAATATATTATACTTTTTTTTCACTAATAAATTCTTCACTGACACTGCTCTTCTGAGACTGATCATATCACTGTGGAATTTAAGTATGATATGATATCAGTTTGGGTAATATGTTGATACTGTATTGATGGTCGTCCAGATTAGCCGTTGGAAGACATGCCGTTGGCGCTTGTGCCAACTCTAATCATATCACTGTGGAATTCAAGTATAAGATAACATCAGTTTGGGTAATATTGTTAATACCGTATTGCTGGTCGTCCAGACTTGCCGTTGGAAGACATGCCGTTGGCGCTTGTGCCAACTAAAAGAAGTCCAAACCTTACTTAATCGATCAGTAACGTGGGTGTGTGTGTTATACTTGTGAAAGGGCCACATGCATGTCGTGTGAATTTTAAATATTAAAAAACAGTTTATGTGCCAATGATTAATCCTAAAAGTACTATAAAACCCGTATCACGATACTTGTAAAATATCTCACAAGTTAAACACTCACACACATTTTATGAGTGAACTCATAAGTACCTTATTATACTTTGCCCCACAAGTTGCATGAGGGCGATGTGCATTGTCCCACAAATCTGTTGGCCCATAAGTGTTGGAAGAGTCGTATGTGTGTGTGTGTGTGTGTGTGTGTGTGTGTGTGTGTGTGTGTGTGTGTGTGTGTGTGTGTGTGTGTGTGTGTGTGTGTGTGTGTGTGTGTGTGTGTGTGTGTGTGTGTGTGTAGCTATATTTATAGTGATTACGTGGCTAACCTGTGAAATCATGAGTAATACTGTGCCGACCACCTTCACCACCGGTGTCTTGAAGCGTTTCTCTAAGTACTTCACACCAAATCACATACATATTCTAAATACAGAAGGAGTACCAACAATAATGAGTAAGTCTTCAATTCAAGACACTTTAACCTGCTTTTTAAATGCACACATGGCGATTGATATTAAACGAAAATAACTAAGTCGTTAGAATAATTAGACGATAAATTATTTGAGGAAAGCTTACCTCGAATGAGCTGGTCAAATCAAGCGGGTAAAAAAGCGGTACGAATACAAATGCCACAAACAGGTAGGCCAGACAATCTCCAAATATAGAGAGGAAAGATTGTGTGCCCCAGGTGTACATCTCGGCCGCATTACCAAGGACTAAGATGGCGGAGATGAAACTCATAAACATGGAGAGTGCAGTGGGAATCACCTGAAGATTCCTGCCTCCCCGCAGGTAATCTTTTGTGGTTGCCTCTCCCTTAATAGCATGGTAGATGCCTATACCGAGTGATGAAAGAAGTAGGATAGCGAATAAGAGGTAGTCAAGCCAGTGTAGCCCACGCCTTATGCTTAGCGCCGGTATTCGGCCATCCTCTTGGTAGCCTCATATTCCGCTGGGTGTGGTTCGACGTAAAGAAGATCTGGATCAATGATGTTCAGCGCCATTGATACTGTTTTGAACCTTCTCCTCGGGATCAATCCGTTGGTTGTGTATTGATATGAGGTAACAAACACCAATTACGTAGATTGGTATTGCAGATATATGTATCTAAAAATTTCACAAAGTATGGAGTTAAAAGTAGTCGCTCAGTTTGTCACGGTCACAATGTCTAGATGAACTGGGATCTTAATCGTATAAGTAGCAGCAATAAGAACAGTTTAAATTATGCAAATCTCCGATGACCTCTCAGTTGTGTAATCTAGCATCTGACCTCAATCAGATAATTGGCGAACCTTTCAAATCATGTGGAATCCCTGTTATGGATAAGATGACACTTGGTGACATTGTGTATGACCTAATCCGGCTTATTCACCAAGGCGATGTGGGTCACATACAAAAGCAGTCTTACCATTTATCTCTTAAGTGGCTTTCTGCGCATTGAACTTGCAACAGATCGAGTCCTGTCTTGGCGCGCTGCCAACTTCCATCTCAAACGGCCACGTTCAGATTGAACTTCTTATTACTCATGAGAAATTGACACTTAATGATTGCTGCACCTTTTAACGCAACTATATTTTCAAGTATCATAATTTATTCCTACATGTATGTTATGTATTCATGAAACATAATATCGGGATTATTGATAAATGTTAGATGTGTGGACCAGCCGGACTACAAATCGTCGCACTCGCGTAATATCTCACCTCGATCGCCTAAGACATCATAAAATAATAGTTAGGTAAGTTGACTGTTGATACATGTCCATCTTAACCACACATCCTCAATGATAGGGGCTCTTTGTAGTTACAAAACCAACCAGATAGGAGCAGCTATATATTTATTTTCGATGAACCAACCCTCAACATGAGATCAGTAATAAATCCCTTGTGTTGAAACTAAACAACCGAGTGGTTTCCTCGTATATTCCCAATAGATGACCAATGCATATGAAATGCGATGTCTCCAGACAAATATTATTTCAATTTGGTTGTTTTCAAGGCTTGCGTCAAGTGAACCATCTGCGTGCCAATTAATTAGATCCGGCGTGGCGCTTGATTACCTTGCCTATCTCGCCACGATAACGTCAACTTGGCGAGATGAACCTGGACACCAACAGGTCAATTATAGTTACACAGACGTAGGCTAGCAATATTATGTCACACCAGAATTCAATCTTAGATATCTTTTATTGAAATTGAAATGAGACATATTGGAGATATTGCATTTCGTTATGCGTTGGTCATCTATTCGGGAGATACGAGGAAAACACTCGAATGTTTAGTTTCAACACAACCAGGAATCGAATGCGAGGAATGCCAACCACTGTGTAAGTTTGTTGCGACGCATGCAGCCAATGAACCGAACTCGTGATAAAATAAAAGTTTGTTGAAGAATAATCGGAATTATTTTACACTTTCACCTGTTTTTTTTGCCGTTATAATAGTCATGTGATATCGCGAGTGTAACGGATAAGGGTGATTTTGCAGTCGGACATCGACATTCTTTATCTATCTGCCGAGGAGATTGAATTATGTCAGATATGTTTTGAACCTACCCTTGAAAATATGTAAACAAACTGCCCCTATCACGAAGTGAATGTAGCACCCACGAGGACCTCCTCCTCCCCAAACTAACTTGTTTCACAATGTAGTAATCTTGCCTCGGTTTAATTGACAGCGTGTACAATCAAACATGTATTTTACAATCATTGACAAATTTAATGAACCACCTTCCAATTACGTTAGAACAAGGACATTTTATTCAAATAAATATCTTTATCTGTGTTAATGTTCAGCTTTGCAATTCAACTTTACCGTCTGTCTGTTCTTCAACTTTTGCTAGCAGCCAAAAATCTTGTTGATACATCCTTGCAAACCCTGGGTTATTAATCAAAAATCGATTAAATATTTTGTACAATGTAATCCTAATAGCGTATATAAGAACAGCTGTTTGTAAGTAATCATAAATGTAAATTGCAATTTCCGTCAGGTAAAATATTAAGACTAGTGGGACCTTAGATTAGTGAGTTCGTAAGTGACCTTAACCTTTTTCTTAAGGTCATACTCCCAAGCAAGTAATATGTGAATGGTTTGCATTAATGGTGACATGTTTTGTCAATATAATTTTCATAATGTTTTAAGACATCTTTTAGTATGCCTCTCAATTAGAAGGCCTTTGTGACATACTCTGTAACAGTATATAGTATGCTTTTGAATACAATTTAAAACCATAAACATTATGATCGAATCCTATCATAGCGTTTGATTGACAATCACGTGAAAAGCAGCCGAAAGTTGATGCCTAATAGTATTTTGCTTCTCTTCCATTTTTTTACCAAGATAATTTTTGTGATTTAGTATATACCCATAGTTGTTCCCAGAGGCATAGTGGTTTATCTCTTGGACCTTTGATCAACAGTGTAGTTAAGACCAACGGTATTGTGACATCATGACTGATCTCTGCCAAGTCGGAATGCCACTTAAGGTCGCTGTCCACGCATTACAAACATCCGGGCCTGAACATTTAGTGGTCTGGAGCTATTTCTAAGGACCAATGGCCCACAAGTGGGTCTATATCGACCTCTGTATGTGTTCCTAATCTAAGTAGTCCGCTATGATAACACCACCATGATCACTTCACATAATAGCAAAGATCAATGTTGCTGGTCATAATGGTCTAGCCCAAGTGCCTGTGGTATATTCCACCCCCTGGGGGGGGCACTTAAGTGTGTAGAGGTAGTATATATGTGCCGCGCGACGGGGTATGTTTTTTCGGCCTCTCAACTTGTACGACGGATTTTTGGGCCTCATACTTGTACGACGGGGTATGTTTTTCAGCTTCAATCTGTACGACGGGTTATACATTCGCATTATACCTTGTACGACGGGGTATGTTTTTGGCCATTTTGACCTTGTATGACAGCTACGGGTTTTCGATGTCCCGCGGCACACCCCTATCCAGAATAAGTCCAAGTGCCTCCCCGGGATTCCACCTGCATGTTGGAGTTGCTCCCACCATCGTGGTTGGTGATAACTAATGTATAGCAATATTGAATCTATCACCAAGACTTGGTTCAAGATGGCCATCATATTCAAGAAGCATCAGAGTCAGCCACCAATTAATTCATGTTCAAACATCACAGTGGATACTATGGAAAGATCCTTTCTAATAGCCACTCTAGGTAGCTTCCTCTTGATGCATTGTGGACTCTTTTGAAACAAATACATGAACTATCATACTCTATCTTCACATGGAGAAACCTGCTGTTTGTCTGTTGGGCAACTTCCATACATAAATCAGAAGCAGTAGGCAAATACATGCACTGGTCCACTGGGATAAGTGCTGGTGGTTTTTCTGTTTCTGTTGTCAGTTTTACAATGGTTCAAAATCATATATTTTCTTGTGTAAACTAAAATAAAATGACCACACCAACTTCCACACTTACTTAAGATAGACAACATGTTTTTTACAATTGAATAAATATAAACCTTTATTGAATTTGAGATGGCTTGTTTAGAGTACACATCATCAGGTGGCCGTAGCCAGCAGCATCGGACAAGACACTGGTAGAGAAGCAGGCGACCCCTTCTCTCTCACACACACACATACAGACACAATTGCCTCCCATAACCAGTGTTCTCAGACTGGTCGGAGTGGTCAGAACAAATAATGAGGGGATGAGAATTGATAACCCAACCTAAAAACACTAGCTGCTTATCTATTGCTGTAAACACTCATATGAACATTTCCACATCGCCGTGACGGCAGTATCTGCACCCTACTCCACTGTTTCATCTCCATGGTGATTTTGCATTCAATGAAATAGACAAGAAGAGAAAACCATCTTCATATGACAAGTACCAGATCATCACAATAACAGTTATTATTCTGAAAATACAAAATAGCCTAAAATTAAGCATCTTTGTCTAACCCTACAAAGGCATGGTCAGGAATGTCAGTGGTTGCATCCATGTGTTATCATTCCAGGAAACAATAGCATCATCTCACCCAGGAGATTTAGGTGGCGACACCTTAAGTTGTGATTAAATGTACAAAGGAAAGGACACAAACTGTAGTGAGGGGAACACAATGAACACAATCTAAACAGCTGACTAACACAGGAAGTTTATATTCCTAACAAATACCAGTCTTCAGTTGAATCACAAAACAAAATATACTCCACAATTTAAATATGTTGAGCCGTGTTGGATCAAACTGATGTGAATTAACATTGCTTTTATAAGTAAGACAATAAAAAATATCAACTGTCACACGGTCTAGATATATAGTCATGGTCGAGTGAAAAACCTTAGACATGCAACCTGAAAATTGGACCATCTCAAGATAAATGATTCAGAACAACTTATGCACCATGAAACAAAGCAAGTCTGTCATAAGGTATTTAGACCAGTCATTTATGTACTGGCATGTTTAGCCTTATACCCCCACCAACTGTCTGCTGATGAATCAAACTCACTATCAGAACAGCAATCAAATTATGAAGCGATTGTGAGATGAAAATGTACTGAAACTTCCATTTCTTCTAATCAATAAAGCATCCTTTTCAACTTAACAAGGCCATCTGTTCTCTTATATCAACAGGGATCGCTTCTGCTACGTGATTTCAATACAACTCATGGAGTGTATCAGTGTAGCTTCAATTACTGCATCAGATGAGTAACAGTAACAGAAGGAAACATATCAACACAACTTTCCCGTATTGTGTATTTCATGAATTATTAGCAGGCACGAAAGAACTCCCATAAGTGGATGTAGATTTATGAAGACTAGCATACATTGACATGGCAAGCACTCGAATGTGTACAACACACATGACCCCGCATACCGTACATAAGCTGTCAGTGCTACCATCACACTTGATTGACATTGTTGAACAATGACAATTCCAACTACCACACATCCAAGACGAAATACACATTGCTATATATGCTGATTATAGCATACACGAATGTAACACAATAGACTGGCAGGTGAACATCTGACACTCTATCCCATAAACTCCTAGTGACATCTACCAAGCTCTCCCACATGGCCCCACCTCCCCCCCAATCCCCCCCCACCCCCAACGCACACATACCCACACACACATATGCTCATCAGGCCAGGAAGTCCCCTCCACAGCCCACTCCTTAGTGAGCTAGTCATCTTGTGAGTCATACTCGGAGTCGTCATCGTAGGAATCCGAGCCGTCGTGACCTTCAGCATCCTCATCTTCATCCTCTGACATCTCCCATTGAGGGTGACTCTCTATCTTCTTGGCTTCCTTCACATCAAGCTGCAATACACAAGTCACACACAATACAATGCATAATACACAGGAAATGTCATACAGCACAGGAAATGTCAAACAACATACGGAAGGTTACGCACCACAGGAAATGTCACACAACACAGGAAATATCATACAATGCCGGGAAAGTCATGCAACACAGGAAATGTTACACAACACAGGAAATGTCAAACAACACAGGAAGTGCCATACAACAGGAAATGTCTCACAACACAGAAAATGGTAGAAACAATGAGAATTTAACACAACACAGGGAATGACACACAACACAGGGAATGTCACTAACACAGGGAATGTCATACAACACAGGGAATATCACGCATTTCATTGACGGCCCCTCTCTTACACATACACCCACACACAAACAAAAGACAAAATATATCTCACATACTAGCTATGACAAACCCATGAGAGAGTATTGTTTCTATGCACAAGCTCACCTTGATGGAGATGTACTGGTCAAAGTCTACGTAGGAGTCTGAGCGTAGCCAGACCTGGTACATATAGTGGCCAGGGCGGAGAGGAGCCGAGAACTTGAGCTGAACTTCCTCTACACTGCGAAGACTGCACACTTGTACAGGAGCTGTGATGAGGGTGTGTTTGCGACGGTCACACACGTACAGCCACCACCACTCGTACTTGGTCTGCAGCACAACACACCCATCAGATACAATTCTAAATACATACTCAGGCAATGACTTTCTCATGAAAGATATCTGCATATACTGTAGCAGAGAAATCCCTCTCATCAATACCTCCTCAGATAATGACCATTACCCAGAGAAATGTGATAGATAATATATGAGTGAGAGCTGCCTAGTCTTTCAACAAGTGAATAAAATACACAGGGGCGGCGGGCAAATTGGCCCCCGTAACGTTTTTATCTGCCCCCAAAATATCAACAAGGGAGACTTTTACATGGGCAAAAAAAAATTGATAACCAGGAAAAGGAGCCCCCTCCCCCCTACTAAAAGGTGTTTTCATTACCTTTGTGCTATATAGAAAAGCCAAAACTCAAATTTAACTAACCACAATTTCCCAATTTAAACATAACCATTAGCAATGCATGACCAGTCACAGTTGCAGAAACCTGCTTTCAGCCAGACTTGCTTGTATATCAATGCGAGGTGTATTACATACTGACCTGTGGGAAGTATGGACAGTGCACTTCATGCGTTTCTTTTGACTTGGTTTCGAGGGCATTGTCTTTCTTTGATTCTTCCTGGAATTTCATCCAATCCTCATCTTCCTCTTGTGGATCAGCCTTCTCCTCGGTAGTCTTCTCATCCTCCGTATCACTGCCAGCATCTGCATCTTCATCGCTGTCACCACGAGATTCATCGTCATCACTCACTTCATCGCTGGCTGACTTGATGGCTTTCTGTACTGACTGTAACACAGGTCATCACCGTTAAACAGATCAGGGTCTTAGCCAGATACCCTTCCATCAGTCCATTGGATGGGTGATCGTTGATTTGGATGGGCTGAAATTTCCCCCAAAGACTGTCCATACGTCCACGCCTCCCACTCCGGATACAAGAAATTAGCATAGCCAGTATAAGTAGCACATTTAACAACAAACAGCAACGCAGTGCGCTGGCCGTTCATCTACGATCAAGATAAACACTGCTCTGTTTGATAACGCTTTTCATAACGCATGGGGTTTAATCCGCATCATCATACTTAAATGATGGTGAATGGTGTGACAACCAGCTTTGTCTCCACGCACAACAAGGCCCCAGTCCATGTTTATTTTATACCGTTAGCATAATGGATAGTCAGAGCTGTGATGTATCAAACATAACTACTCCATGATACAGGAATGTATGACAAATGCTACAGACCCCGTTAGGCGTGCCATGTGGACTTGATTCAGAGTCTTTCTTGTTGGCCTCAACAGCAGGCCCAGTGGTCTTCTTCACGATGTACACCGGCTTGGGAGCTTTTTTCTTGGCCTTGGTAGGTTTTCCTTGCTGTTTCTTCTTCTTGTGTTGCTTCTCCCAGACTTTAGGTTTATTTGTATTGGTCGCTTCAACATTGGATGCCTCCTGTGAACACACCAGCGGTAAGGCTAGAGAGCAGGAACATGATATAATTGGCATGATATAATTTAATAATATACTTAATGTTCTGTGTTGTTCAATATTGCATTCCCTAATAAACCACTACGATTTGTTCGACATTCATTCCTCCCAACAGAGAGATTATATATATATATATTCTCTTAATGACAATTATTTAACACTAATAATGAGCTAATTGTGGTGCATATTTCAGCTCAATGGGCCCTGAACAAATATACTATCTAAGCTGGAATAGGGCTAATCAAAGCCCGAGGACTGCGAATAGAGAGTGAGGTTCAAGACAGGAGTACCTGACTGACCTCCTCTTCCTCTGCTTCGCCAGGATCCTCTACCTCCTCCACCCCGGCGATACCGCTCCCTGACGTCTCTACCAGACCCTCCATAGACTCCCGTTCCAGTGTCACGGTCACCGTTACAATGGAGCCTGCTGTGATGGTGTTGTCTTCATCATCCAGCACTGTACACACACACACACACGTTGTGTCAAGTTCTAATTGAAAAGGTGAAGTAAAATGATGATAATGAAAAGAATGATGCAAATCACAATTACAATAAGGAAATGCTGAAAATGATACAGCTGATAATAACATTGCCAATGATGATAATGAAGATCATAATAACGTTGATGACATTGCCAATGATGATAATGAAGATGATAAAGATTAAGTCTTTCATATTCTATTCTAACAGGGCTCTTATTTAACTGCTACAGCTCATCTCCCAGGTGAGACACAGGTAGGACGTTACCTTCTGAGCGCACCGACATACTGATGCGGGGCATGCTGGCGCACACATTGATGATATCCTGGTAGTCCTGGTCTGACAGTGACCGCAGCATAGAGCGCCGTTCTTCATCAGCCATTGACACGAGCTGTAGGATGTTACGAATGTTACGCTGCCAACACACATACACACACACAGCAGCATGTTTATCTATGCATTTGTACAGAGATTTAGCACTCAAAGTAAGACAGATTCCAAGCTATTGTAAAAAAAGCACATATTGTCTTTCATTCAACGAGAATGACTTAATTATAGACAGTAGTTGTATTAGGGTAAACAGCTACAAAATGCTGGTGATGCTACTAGCCAGCATATTGGATCCCATGGTGATAAACTGATGATGATGGACTTCATGAAGACAGAATACACATACTGATTATATATCAGGACACAATTAGGAGAACAAGATGATTATCAAGTTACCCTTTTGGTTACAAAATGCCTGAGCATATCTTCGGACAGATGAGGCAGCTGTAGTAGAGGACTTTTATTTTCCCACAGAGCCTGCACAATCATCTGCGATGCCTTCATTACAAACTCAACTGTGTCAAGACGCGGGCACTTGCTCACTGAAAACAGCAACAGCCAATACTCTATAAAGGAACATGTTGCAAGACAACCAATTCAACCAGTCAGGCATGAGCCATAGCAACTAACTCACCTCGGCCAGCGTGAGCCATAGCAACAAGCTGAGCTGCGATTGACACCATCTCATTTAGCAGGAATGGACACTTCTTCAACATGTAGCGCTTATCTGAAACAACACATACCATCATATCTAATACAAAATAATCACTGAAATTCTTTATCAACCAACCAAAAAAAACAGTATAATAAACCAATGACACTAACAGTTCTATCATCACACAAAAATACTTTTTCATTACAGTGGGTTCCACCAAAGGCTACACGTACCTTGTTCAAGTGTTTTTGGTGGCAGACTGAGTCGGGTAAGGTGGGCGTGTATGAGAGCTCTGGCCTTGACACTGTACGGGGAACAGAGGGGGCGCTCCTTCAACTTCTCATTAAGGTGAGGCAAATCTCGCATCAACTGTAGACATAAATTTCATGTTACATCACAACACCTCAATAAATAGAGGAATAATTCTTAGAGGATTAACTGTTGAAGCCCATCATGTCATGCAATATCAGAACAATTACCATGGGTATTTCCTCATTGTCACTGGGCCTGATTGCAATTTCATGGTTGTAAATCCTATCAAACTCCATGGATGCCCCAAGCACCATCAGAACACCTGTGACATGGACAAATTACAGGTGCTCTACAAATCCAATTAATATCGTATTTGCAATGTTACAATGGTTATGTTACATCAGGGTTGATCAAGATTACGAATGACTATGTTGAGGAACGAGCCAGGCGATTGAATGAGACATGGTAAACATGGCATCACCATGGGACGTTATGATGAGAGTAGGAGAATTACGTTTCAGGATCATGTTTGGTGTCTTGTGGAAGAAATAATAGTAGAGCTGTGACGTATCCATAAGGACCTTGTCAGCGTTGTACTTGATAGATTGACGCCACCAGATTCCCTGTATTACATTGCCATCACACATGAGAAAAAATCTGGCATAGATGATGAATAAAAGTGAATTTATTCAATCTGGGATAAACCTCAATCCTGTGACACTGTCACAATACACACCACAACTACAGGCAACAGGACCATGAAGACAAGACCATACACAGCAAGCACCTGTCAATACAAACACACATATCATCAAAAAAATGAAATATATCTAATAATGACAGAAGATATCATGGTAGATTTAGATAAGTTTGGACAAGATGTTGTTATCTTTGGCAGATATGAACAACTAACCCAGACTGAATTTTGTTTTTCTACAATCCATTTGGGCAAGGCAATACCAAGGTGTACGGCTGAAACCAACAAGTCAGATTATTTAATCAAGCAACATATATTCATGAAACATTAATGAATTTCTTATATGACAAATAAACAATAACTGCAGAGCAAACGTTTCTAGGTAAAATCTAAATTCTCAGGTGACAATTAAATACATCAGTACCTGAGATTACAGTGAAACTAGTGAATAAAATGAAAGTATATAAACAGAGAAGAGATACTGTGAACTAGGTACTGATATATATACATAAACATAGATAACCCACCTCCTGGACCATCTGGGTTGCCATGCTTCATCCAATTCTCTCTAGCTTCTTCATCAGTTAACCTGCAAATGTACACAATAATGTTATACACACACACATATATATATATATATATATATAGATATATATATATATATATACCATATATTATATATATTATATCTATATATATATCACTTATTTAGTGTGTGTGTGTATGTATGTGTGTGTGTGTGTGCATGAGGCTAGATTGATAGAGAGAGAGAGAGATAGTGTGCGTGGTTTGATGATGTGGTGCTGTAACAGTTTATTCTGTCACACGTCTGTTGCTCTTTTATCCAAATAATGGCAGAGTAATAAACAAGCATTTCATCTTCCTTTCCATGGAACTTCAGCATTGAACAGAATAGTGGTAAATGGCAGTGAGCTCACGCTTGATATGCCTTTGTAATGCGCATGAATCGCTCAGGGTCTCCCGTTTCCTTGTCAGGATGGTACTTGAGAGTGAGTGTTCGGTAAGCCTTCTTAATTACACTGGTAGTTGATTCCTAGCACACAAGCACATAAAGTTAAGCAGTTAATACATCTGATAACTTAACTCTGAATGAAATAAGTTAAAATGGACAATGACCTAAAGGCCAAACATATCATATTCAATTCTACTTTCTGGTCTGTCAGCATCCTTACTCTATCAATGCCCAGTTCTTCAAATGGGTCAAATTCTTTGAAGTCCAGTTCTACTTGTGAGGTTTTGTAGGCAACAAATATAAAAAGCACCCATCCTAAAAGCAATATAAGTTTTCTGAAACAGAAATCCAACATCAACCATGAAAACCTAAATCAAGTCTTAAGATTCCAAGAGAATACAACAAAACCCAGAGTTGACGCTCACATAGCTCTCCTTTGGAATGCATGCCATGGTTTGTTTTTGAGAAGGGTCAGTCTCTTGACCCTGCATGGTTCACATTGGCATTGCTTCTTGTGCTTGTCTGGATCATCTGTACAAACACCAACAGGGCATAATTTATTTGAAAGGCATACCATTTTTATTCTAATAGACATGCAGTTTCTACAATACATGCACCCTGCCTTGTTGTGTTTTAAATTAGCCCTGTGCAATATAACAATTTCTGGGGAAAAAAATGTAATGCGATGACCACCATATTTGAAAATATGGGTTTATATGGTATTTGATTACTCTACGTTTTCTTGGTGCTCGGCATTTCCGGTTGCCAAACTTACAAACAATTCTATCAAGAAAGCCATTAATGAAGTCCTGCTTACACATAATTCATTAAAAAAGCGACGATATTTCTTAAAAGCTTTCAAGGTGAATTTGTTTTTTAAGTATCCAAGGTTTTCATACAGTTGGGGTCGCATCAAATGATTTTAGTTTTTACGCTATCATGATGGCATATGAGTGGCAAGGCTGTGACATCAGACGCCAAGATGAACGCCCACCATACTACACATCTGATTGTAATAGTTTGGACCAAGTATGCGGACAGCTATGGCCTTGTTGTAAAGATAAACATGGCGCCATGTGCTCATTCATGATGCCATTATGACTTCAATTGTAATGGTAGTCTATTTCAGCTGAATATACAACTTTTGAGTATTGGAGCAAATTGTTCATTACCAATAAAACCTGAGGAAACCTGATAGCTCGCCAGGTTTTAAACATGCAGGGAATCTTATTTGAATTGTGGATTTTTGAATTAAGTTGGATTCAGTCGCTGTGGGACGTATAAACAGACATCCTGTACTCCTGGTACTGAAGCCAGTGTAGGGCTACTTTTGAATCTAAGTTTATTTGTGATTAAATCATTAATCCAGTCAAATCGTGGAGGTTTAAAACAAATCGAGAACTCTCTTACCAGACAATAATAAGAATACATGTGGGCTAATCATACATCACACTCAATTAAAGATTGAGACTTAATAAATTTCCATTAATGTCCGTGATGCTGAATATATAACAGATAATGATTCATGACATATGTGCAAATTCCATATGTCACAACTGCCAAGCCGGTGTTTATTTCCTTACGGAATCGTCAGATGAGAAGCAAATTCATGGACAGTTTACCTTTTGATTCATTCTGTGGCCATAGATAATATGTTGCTGGAAATAACACTAAGGCCAAGAAAGAAAGGAGGAAATAATAAAATGTTCCCCCTTTCTCGTCGTACTCAAACTGCATGCCAGCCATGTTGGTTGTGTTCACGATGAGCTGGCGAGACTTGACACGTGAACTTGCTAATCGCCAGAGGGCGCATGCTACGCATCGGTCATCAAGTGCTATCGCCCGCGGGTTGGTTATCAGAATATGGTCTGTATATTTGGGTGGGTGGGAATATTGTTCCGCATAAGTGGGCAATATTTCCCCCTATGTCAGTGAGGGGTGGAAGAGGGTTAATTTTTTTAACACTATTTCGCTTGAATTGACCCATGAAACCGATGAAAATCGGCTAAATTCTGAAGATGATTAATAATCATTCCATTTTAGCATTGTAGGGATGCGCTGTAGTACAGGCCGTTCTGGACGCGAGCTCCAATTGCTGAGATATGACATCGATAATGGAATTGTTTTGAATACTCTTAACCGATTCCGTCTGCATGATTCTAAATTCTGAAACTAGGTCACTGCTATTTCTCTAGCAACGTAAACCAATTGGGCCGTGGTGGTCGTTTTCACAAATATGTAAGAGGATATCAAAGTCGTGGTGCTTATGTGCTGGCTCTTTTAACTTCATGTAGATCATCACCTACCTTGGAAATAGTCCATCATTCCCTGATAATTTTCAAGGGTGTTCCATGGAGTTTAATCCGTGCTTAGTTACCATTATAATAGCTGGTTTCGTTTTTTCTTCACACCAATCATTGGTTATTGCCGAGCGACAGATGTTTGCACAAAGATTTTTCCACTCACACCTTCACACTTGATATGCATAATACTTCATCCATTTTCAAAGAGATTATTGTATTGCTGTTTTTTATCAGCAAATCACAAGATTCGACATAAATATCTGATATTCTTATTTAAAAAGATGCTCTACTACCGCTACCTCCAACATGAACTATTTTTTTTTTCTAATTACCTCGGTAAATATGTACAAATATATTGCGGTGCAAAAAATCTCGCAAGCTTAGAATCTGCATCGATCCACAAGATCCCAACAAAACTAATTAATACCAACCATTATTGAGATCTTACCTCGTCTATCAACAGCAAACATCTTTTCACTCTGTGATGCAAAAGATGAATTTCACCAGGTTAAGCTTGATTATGAAAGTAGCTATCTCACCACGATAAAGATATTTGAGAATGCCATTTGGCGTTGCATCGGCGCAAGGACGTCAGCACAAGACAATAGATTGACGAGCAGGAGTGAAAGACGTAGCTGGTGACATATTGGTCTATCGATGTGGTGATACAATGGAGAAAGCTGACCATGATGAGAATTTCTTCAAGCTACTGGAAAGAGCCATGAGAGTGAACTTACTGGGCTATCTCCTCACATCTGAGGGAATAAAAGCAGATCTGAGAAAGGTACAGGCAGTCAAAGAAATGCCACGTCCTGAAAACAAACAAGAAGTACGTTGTTTTCTTGGATTTACCAACAAAATGGCAAAATTTCTTCCACATCTCTCAGAAATCAGTGAGCCTCTTCGTCGCTTTACTGACCAGGATGTCCTCTTTGAATGACAAATGACACTCATTGGAGCCTTCGAAAAGATCAAAGAATTAGTCATCCAACATCCGTTCACAAATACTACAATGTTGATGAAGATAACTTTGCAATGTGAAAAAGACCTAGCTGGATGTCTTCTGCAAAATGATCAACCAGTGCCATTTGCATTCAAATCATTGTCTCAAACATAACAAAACTATGCTCAAATTGAGAAGGAGTGTTTATAGCAGTAGTTTTCAGATGTAAAAAAAATGACAGCTACCTTCATGGCAAGAGCACAATAACTGTAGAAACAAATCATGGACCTCTTGAAGTTATATTTAAGGAACAACCATTACAAGGCCCCAAAACATGTTTTTGCGACTGCAGAACTATTCACTCCAAGTTGTTTTCAAACGAAGAGGTGAAATGTACGTCGCCGACTTGCTGTCCAAGGCATCGATATCATTGAAAAAGGCCACCGCAGTCTACAAAGAGTATCAGATCGTCTGCACAGTTCAAGAAGATGCATTCAGAAAAATATCAGTACTGCAGAATACATTATAATTTCGCCACCACGCCTACACCAACTCAACAAATGACAAAAGAAGATGCATTCTTACAAGTACTGACTACAGTGGTCAACTGCAAAGGAGCAAATATCTGCATGCATTCAGAAATAATTTAATTTTCGGGACGAGATAACATAATGGCATTCTGTACAAAGCGATCATTCCGAAGCAAATGAGGCCAGAAATGAGCTGAGTAGTGTATTAGAAAGGTTAAAGACGGGATTAACTGGCCGAACATGAACAAAGACTACAAGCAGTTGTTCAAACATGCAAAGTCTGTCAAGAAAATACCTCAAATCAAGCAAAAGAACCCACGATGATTCATGAGATACCTTCTTAACCGTGGCAAAAAGTTGGGATAGACTTATTCAGCTTGTTCACAACGAATAACTTAATTGTGTGTGATTACTACTCAGACATTAGGATATATACCACTGCAGATACAGTGATAAACTGTTTGAAAGCAAACTTTGCCCGCCATGGGATACCCGAAGAAGTGATATCCGACAATGGACCCCAATTCACCAGTTCAGAATTTGCAAAATCTGATGAAGTTTCCCCATATGACATCTTCACCATATTATCCAAAACGAAATGGTAAAGCAGAAGCATCGGTCAATGCTGAAGAAAGCCAAACGCGATGGACAAGATCCCTGGTGAGCTATACTGGATCATAGAAACACACCAACAGAGTCACAAGCAGATGCCCAGCACAACGTTTTGATGAGTAGGCAAACACGAACAAGGCTACCAACAGCTTAAAACCTCCTTAATTCCAGAAACAATGCTGAAAATAAGCAAACAATTGGGAAGAGGAAACCGAAACTGAAGGCAAAGTATGATAAAAGGACAAAGAGCATGCCTCAGCTCTTCAGCGGACATACTGTATGGGTCAAGCAGTCACGTAAGGACTGAGCATCCAGATAGGTAAAGGGTACTCTGTTGATCTGTGAGCCTTGTAACCAAGATCATACAACATTAACATATGTGATCAGGTTTACAGAAGAAGCCGGGTGCGCCTGACTCTGTCGGTGTGTGTGTTTGGGGGGGGAGGAATAAACGGTTTATCTGCGCATAGTTTGTTGCTTAACAGTTAATTTGATAGCAGGTTTCAGCATGTAAGTATGTGTATTGCTTGGGATCATGTCACTAGTTTGTTGACCTGCTTTTTATTGTTGCAACCAGAACCGAAGTAAGGTGATAATTTGTTTTGTACTTATTTGTTTTATTTCATAGAAAGGGAGATGTTTCTTGAATAAGAATTGTAATGTCTTGTAAAGGTCATACAGTTCGTTGCTTGTTCGGTTCTCATGATGTTGCATACCTCGTGGCCGGCATTGACTGTAATAACAATGGCCGCACGCTGGCGCGGCGAATGAACCGACAATAAGAAACAGATCATATGTCTGATTGAACACCAATGTCATCATAACGATCCTCGGCTGCTATATATGCATTATGATGTATTATCATAGCTATCATAATGTTTGACTGCTCAAAGCGCCTTCTCCGGGTGTTTTTCTATAACTTCGTGCAGAAGTCGGTGACACCAATCTTTTGTTTCTATAACTTTGAGCAGAAGCCGGTCACGCCGATCTTCGTACAGATAACTATCGTTGATGAATGAAAGTAGTAGAACTACAATAAGTCATGTGTGGCCTTATCATTGAGACACTATACTTACATAAAATCACAGATACTGGTCACTTAGGGTCTCGTGATATCATGAAATCATATTATATACGAATCGAATTCAGCCAACTATAAGGTAGTATGGCATTAATTCCGAGATATGCTCCAAGGCTGGAGTGAGTGAACATATTCGAGGATTTTCTTGGGCATGGGACCAGAGTTGAGATTGTTCCATTTTCACATGTTGTGATACTTTCTACAATACGATGAGGAATAAGATATTCAACTAGTTAAACCCATGTAGCGCGCTGCAACGGTTCAATATTATTCGAAAACATTGGATGGTGACGAAGTGGAGAGGGGGGTGTCTGAGGTTTAAGGCACTTGGTAATCTTATAGCGAGTTCATGTAATCGTCTATCAGAGTAGTACATTACCACATGCGTTGAGTTGTCTATGAATACCATAAATGGTAGTCGTACGCAGTGGTTCAGGCGGGATCTATATGCAAATAGTTTCTACCAAGAGCATTCTTTCTTGGATCATTTAATGACAAATCGAAAAAAAGAAAAAGATTTCAGCTTTGTAATTCATTGCGTCAAGTATTTCTTATATTACATCCCTAGCAGTGCAATTGTGTTGGCATATGCGTGGCTTGTAATGAGCATGACGTCATGAGTGGACGCGCACCTGGCCGACGCGGATCCAGGTGTTACCAGTCAAGACCATTAACTAGCCGCGTGCCGCAAAGCACGCGCGTCGATCGATTCCTGCCCCTACGGATACAGCAATGCATTGCCAAGCTAACATCGATACACACCTGCCTCGGTTCTCATGACCACTCAAGCTGGGTCACATAATGTGTAATGTTAACACAGTCGGGCATCTGGGCAGAGTTTCCCGATACGAATCTAGGGATGCAGGGTGGCATTGTTAAGGTACAACGACAGGCGAAATATATGGTTTAATGGCTGAACTGCATTTATGGGGATGAGATGGGGAGGGCGCTGCTGCTGCATTAAAAATGCTTGTGCATTCGCCAATAAATATAATAAAAATAGATTAATTGCAAACAGTGTATATCATAATATTGGAAGTTGATTGAAAAGTGTATTGAATGATATGTTATGTATGTATTCTGAAGTTTATGATTGCCAGGAAAAGTTTATATTTATGTGTCCGAGGCGATATTTCCGATCCTCAAAAGGCCTGCCATCAACATAGATATACTCATCTGTTGTTATTTCTCTTTAGAGTAAACTCTTAGTGAAACGCCTTATCGTGTAAATGTATTTAACCATATTGCAACTATTATGAGAGGCCTGACAGCTCTAGAGTAAGTGCCCCCGACCGACCAGCACCACAACGCCTGGGAGAATCCCTTGATCGCGGCGTTATCGCTGGTCTAAGGCGCTCGCCGCCAGGTGCTGTCGCGGCGCGTTCGTTGTGACGTCGCAATTCCACCGACTAATCAGCGCATCGCCGGTCCCACCATTAGCATAATATATTCGATCAACCCTCTTCCAGCAAATCTGCCCATCGATTGCGTTATAAACTGAAAATTGTGTGCCCATTTTTATTGTAGTCGATATTATCGACGTGAATTGGATCAACAATATTCCTGCTTTTAGCAGGAAAATACCATCAACTCCAGCGGATTCTAATCTTATTGTTAAGGGTTTGCGTTGGATATTTACAAGTTGAGGAAGTGCGCTTGAAACGGTAAAACAACTTTTTTTTTCTTCAGCGAAGATTGTTATATGGCTATATTTCTGACTCCATTACACTTGTATACCATACGCTGCGCAGAGATAAAAACGTACTACCACCTGTGTGGGAGTTTTTACAAGAAACCACCGCCTGCTGTTTGCGATACAGAAATGGCGCTTCGACCTTGCAAGCATCGGTCGTTTCTCTAACAAGGGAAATAATAAGTGACGAGGAGCACCCTTAGGCATACACACACACACACACCCATACCCCCCCCCCCCCCCACACACACATACCATACCCCCCCCACACACACACACGCATACATACCAACACCATACACCATACACATACCATACACTACCACATACATGCATACATGCACATACACATACATACATACATACATACATACATACATACATACATACATACATACATACATACATACATACATACATACATACATACATACATACATACATACATACATACATACATACATACATACATACATACATACATACATACATGCATGCATACATGCATACATGCATGCATGCATGCATGCATACATGCATGCATGCACGCACGCACACGCACAATACAGTTCCAAAATTTTGCATAAGTCGTACAGATTGGGTTTCAACAAGCCAAACATAAGTTTATCCAGGATCAATTGCCTGCCATGTTTAAAATGACGAATAAGAATTTATATTGTTAGATTGTGTTGTCATTACCGTCTCATGTTTAACAAGATAAGAGCCGGTAATCCCGATAACATAGACAGAGCTAATATTCTTCAGACATCGGTACAATATTCTGATAAGGGATAGAGCATTGTCTCCCACAAGGTGATTCCAGTGTGGTCGCTTTGATGTCCTAAATACAGATAAGATAACTCGACAAACACGTGAACATAATCACCTCCTAATTACATTCTTCAAAGTGTGGTTAATTTCTCATAAAACCACACAGTATCGGTGTATATTCGTGTGGGTGCAGCATTCCGAAACACTGGTTTCGAGCGGCGGTTTATTTGCAGAACCAGGTCAGTAATATACTACCAACAAATCGAACACAATTCGCGCGGTCAGGCACATACAAAACCGGAATCTAACAAGCATAAGACGCACGCATACATATCACCAGCCGGAATACCATTCGCTGAATCCCACAAAGACTGTTGTACGAAGCAAAATAGTTACAGTTCAAGACTAAATGTAGCTAATAGTTTTCAACAATACCTAGTTCAAGTAAATACAGCAGTCCACATTTATACTTCTAATATTCATAAATACTAATCACATACCTACACTCTTGCGAATAGCGAATATTTTACAGATATTAATTTCAATCATTAACCATATTCCATCCAGCACACCTTAAAATAAATATCATAAAATACAATGTCGCATATATTTGCAAACATTTTCTGGTCGCAAACGGCACCATCACTAAATGTGGCCAGCCAATTTCCCCTTAGCCTGGTCCGCTCAGCATGAGGCAGCATTAGCGGGCTTAGCATGCACGACCATGCCCAGTTCTAAGGCTGCAATATGCCCGTCAATGATCCTCCCACGGGAGGGTCCAACTGACCCAGGCGGCTATTGATTTGCCAAGACGGGCTATTAGTGAGCATGTATGGCAATCTAACGAGGGCGATATGGCACTGAGATTGTCGCTCGTGGAAGTCGTTGCTCCACGGAAATTTGGGGTGGTAGCAACCCCCGTGGCTGTTTGGCGGGGATGAGTCATGCAGATGAGTGGTACAGAATGTGCTGTAGGACGCAAGAATAAAGTTAGAACATGAAAACATTTCATCTTGGTCTGCACCACCCTAAGTCGATGTACATTGGATATACATCACTTTGTAATAGAATTCGGAGATATTCTAATTGTTATTTTCAATAATTGTTATACATATCCCCACGCCGTGAGTACATTGTAGATGATATGAGGCTGGTATGCACCCGAGCGGTCTAGATCCGGGTGTATTATGCCAACTGTATATAGTACATGAAGTAGAGAGACAATGCGAAGATGACAAGCTCGCTTGGCACGGTGAATCCTGTTTACACATCCCCACACAACAAGGGCTATTTTTTCGTGACCTCTTAAACCTTGACGTACGCTCATACAGCTAACCATGCAATCGTACAGCAGCATTTCTCCCTAGATTCGGCACAAGCAATGCCAGTTGATTTTGGTTGATGCCAGCGAAGCAGAGCTAAATATAACAACCACTTCTGACCACCTGCCCGCGGGCCGGCCTGCAGGCCGTTATCCCTATAGCTGTGTACAGGTAATCCAACGCTAAATTTGCATCCCTGACTGCATTACCAGTAAGCGGAGCATCGCGGTGGTGTATTGAGGCGATGGAGTTCAGGTTGTTGCGGAGCCAAGCTTACAATAATGCACTCGCTTTCATAAGCGCTTGTCGATGGGTTACTAGAAAGCGGATAAATGCACGTGGAGTTAAGTCGGACTCTACACAGTGTGTGTGTGTGTGTGTGTGTGTGTGTGTGTGTGTGTGTGTGTGTGTGTGTGTGTGTGTGTGTGTGTGTGTGTGTGTGTGTGTGTGTGAGTGAGTGAGTGAGTGAGTGAGTGAGTGAGTGAGTGAGTGAGTGAGTGAGTGAGTGAGTGAGTGAGTGAGTGAGTGAGTGAGTGAGTGAGTGAGTGAGTGAGAGAGAGAGAGAGAGAGGAGCGAGAGAGACAGAGATAGAGAGAGGGACACAACGAGAGAATGCAAGCGAGAGAGGATGAGAAAATGAATGAGATGGAGTGAGTGAAAGAAAGAAAGTTACGTCGTAATGTTGATATAATTTTAACCATAACCTTAGTCAGCCCCGTGAGTCTCTCTGGTATTGCTTAAACAATGGATGCTATAGCGCACATTAATGGTTACAGGCCAGCCTCGTATTGGAAAGGAACTAGTGAGAATGCGGAAGGCGAGCAACCTTCAATATACACGTCCAATCCCTACATAGCTCTATACAAAAGTTAGAATAAACATTGATTACATTCATTTATCTAATTTGTGTATGCAATATATTACCAAATAATTTTAGCCAATAATCCCCAATAAACACAAATGGTAATGCTGTAGAATAACCGTTTAAGGATAAAGCGATCAGATCTAAGCCGAAGTAAAAACTACACATATCGGATTCATGACAGACCTCTCAGAGAATAAAGCCGCTCTGTCCTTCGCCATGGCTGTATGTATTATGTTTTCCCCCCATAAAACTCGCTGTAATCATCCTAGATTATACCATTTTGCATTATAATACACGTGTAAGATGGTAGCAGTTCCCTTCGCACGCATTTTCCTGAAAACAGGTGAAGCGATTTTATCCTAAACACCTGGAATGTAGAGGTAGTGTAATGTGTAGGCTAAAAATACGGTATTTGAAGATCCACGGTGAATAGCGCCGAGCTTATAATGCAGACAGGGACATTTCAGGTTTTTACTTTTACATATTGGGCAGTGAGCATGGTTGATACAATATCAATAACTTTTGATGCTTTACAATTTATGTTTCACACCTTAAAATGGTACGGCTATTGTCATACGTATTGCCCATCATTGGTTAAAACAACCTCCCCAACACACCACCCACCCACAAACCACCCTTCATTACCACACACGCGTTGGCCCCTTCTCTGCGTTGTTGGTTCCATTATAGTTGACGGCGCCTGATCGCGCGCAGCAACAAACAAGTGTCATGCTTCAATCGACCACGTTTCTCCCTCAGGGCGATCAGAGGGCCATATTGAAGGCAGCTCAGTGACTGATAAGGTCTCCTGGAAGTGCTTGGCAAATGCCTTTCTGCATTGATCAGTACTCATTCGCCTCGAGGGCGTCCTTTGGGACGCCCGCCCAGACGAAGCAGGTTGTGATAATTCGACCATAATTTGACCATGCGCCTGACGCATCCAACCTCTCCAAATTTGTGCATCCCTTTCCGGCAGAATGTCCCAAGTTAATCAATACATTTTTTCTCGTTTATTGATCATACATTCAGGTTTAGTGGAATCTAAATAGCATAAGACTCAATTTATTTGAACACATGAAAAAATGCAGCAACATTATACACTTGCCCCACCCCATCGACACGCTTTGGAGAGACACACCGCAGGCGCTCTCCGACATTTCGTGGAAGGTAACAGCTGTTATTGTTCCAACATGCCGTGTGCGTGGTGTGGCCCGGTATATACGATACCTCTCAAACACCATTGTATATCATACCTAGGGGGATGTTGGGTAATGGCGAGATAGTGGGGATCGATTTATCTCGTCATAGATATCGATGAGGTCGCGTGGGAATGAGGTCTATCCCTCCGCATCAATTCGACTCTTATCAAGTGGTCGTAATTAATTTACTGCTGGTAAACATTTTCACGAGGAAGCGAGTTATGTGTGGGCGATATGTTTTTAAGGAGCTTGTTGCAGCGTGTTTTTGGTATGGTGGGTTTGTGCTGTTTTCAATATGTTTTTGATGAGTTCGCATATTGTCTGTACCGGCGACTACCTCCATACGGTGGGGGTCTGGGGAGAGGCAACAATGAGTGTGATTGTTAAGGTATTGAGTGTAGCACTTTAGACGTACAAAGACCATCATTCCAAGCGCCATGACAAATGCCGGCCAGCATGCAATTGGGGAACTGAGCATGCGCGATGCCGCTACTAGGGCTTGTTGCCTTAATTCGATAAGCGTGAAGAATATGTATCTGGTCGCTGTCAAACACCATACCCGTTATGAGACTCGACGGACAACCGACTTTTTCCTCTGAAGCTTGAATTTCATTTCGTGGTTATTGTTTGCAGATAATTAACCAGCCCACTTCATCACCATGGCAACGGAGGTTATCGACTTGTCGGACATCGTCGAGAGATGGGCGAAACGTATGTACGAGCTGACGAGAAAAAAGGATCAGCCCAAAATAGCAGAAGAATATCTGGAATTCACACCTAGCTGGAAGCGGATTAAGTTCAGTCACAGTGATCCAGAGTACGATGATCGTCAGAACGAGGTGCCACAAACGCATGTGCTCTTCAAGACATATTTCACAAACGAGACGGATCAAGAACAAGAATATTCATTTAAAACAGAAAGGACTACTTGTTCTTCATGCAGTGTGGATTTGGAAAGAGCTGTCACGGTTTCGGAAGAGGTTGGATTATCTTTGAAAACACCCTGCGAGGTTCTCGAAGTGAGCGCAGGTTTCAGCAAAGAAGTCACAGTCACCAAGTCGCAAGGCCAGGAATTTGAACAAGAGATGACCTGGGGAGTAGATAGCACTATCAAAGTGCCCGCCCATACACGTACTACTGCGCAACTTGTTATTTCCGAAGCGCAACTTTCGGCCAAGTTCATCGTGCGTACGCGCGTTGCTGGACGAATGGTAGTTACCGTGACGAATACTCGTGACAATAATTCCCTTTTAAAGGTGGTCGAAGGTGATTTTGCCGAAATTATGGAGAATGCTATCCAGCAGGATAGGTTAAAGGGATTCAAAGTGGAAAACAGAAAACTGTCATATAAAACCCGAGGAACTTGTAACTTCCGCTATGCCATTGAGCAGGACATCAAATTGCAACAGGAACCTCTTTAGCGAGGATCTTTTTGATGATCTATTCTACTAAATCGAAGACACATTAAAATGAATATGTAAGTATATATATAAGTATATACATATTATACACACATATATATATATTATACACATGTGGCGATATCAGAGTAAATTCAGTCAATTATGTGGCGATATCTATGTAATATTCCTTCAATGCAAAAATAAAAAACTGATTGGATTCAAAGCAAAATCGATTGTGTCAGCCATCTTGTCGTCTTTCTCAACTTTTTATTCATTGAAGCATGGAGTTATTTCTCCATAATTAAAGACACCGCCCCGCGAAATTTATATGAAAGACTATTCGTTCCACGCTAAAAAATTGCATGTGTTTGTGTTCTTGTGATAATACGGGGTTGGAAAAGCAATGTAACTTCCATGTACGAATGCGGGCGTTTAAGTTAAGAACTTTGTCAACAATAAACACTTAGTGGATACAAATTATGGAATTAAGCATTGTTATCGCATCGAACAGCGATCGATGAGGCATTCAGGCAAGGGCTCGAGGTTTATAGAGAATATTTTGAAGTCCTTGTTTAAAATGATCAGCCATATTTATCATAACGTGTACCACTACAAAACATGTCATAACGTCGCAGGTAAGGTACAAGGCAAAGAAACTTCGCCTCTGACATCGTCCGCGCCGTTTACTACTTTCGGTCTCTAATATACGCGCTGTAAATATTAGGGTCGTGTGCCTTGACTAGTTAAGAACAGACGATGAAAATTATATTCCAATCTTGTTCAGTTGTGTTAGCCATTAAGTGCATGCGATATTATCTGTCCAAACAAAAGAAAATTACCTGTTAAAATTTAATTCTGTCAAAACATCACCAGACTGACGTAAACCAAACATGATACAGCAAAATATTTGTTCAACAAATAGGTCAACACAGATTATTCACACTCCCATGAAAACCAAATAGAACAAGCCAGAGATGTTTAGTCATGTTTCATGGTCACAAGGGCAACACAAATGAAATTATC
>CM067345.1:12953500-13021000 GCA_034190875.2 Urechis unicinctus | reverse complement strand
TATACACTTCCTGCCCTCGCTTGGTGGAAAACGAGCCTTTTATCTACAACAAAACCCAACACCTTCACCAAATGATAATCTTTTCATATAATTATCAGTACACATGTGACAAAAAGATGCATTAGAATAATACAAAATAAGATATTGAAATAAAGTTATCAAAATGTCCATGTATGTATTTTAAGTTGTGAGAAGAAAAGAGGCTTCTGTGAAGCTGGTGCTCACATCCTCGTTTGTGGTCTGGTTGGAGGCAGTCAGGTACGTATGGAACCCCGCCAGTCCAATTATAGACCAAATCGAGAAGAAACAGACGATAGCCTCCAGAATAGTGTGAACTGTTAAGGAGTCATTGTAAACGCAGTAAGCAAAATGGACTACAGGTCTCCAGTGTGTCCAGTAGAATTAACTGTAAATACAGCACTTTAAATAAGTGATAGGACTTCTAGTGCTAATGAAGTTAGTCCTGTATCAACATGGCTACCTCCAGCTCACCGTGGCAGCAGACACACTACGACTCCCCAGGTAGCCTCCTATTGATTTTCTTGTAGCTGGGATACACCACGCTAAACTCATTATATTGATTCAACAAGAGAAAGTCACCTAGTTTTATGCTTCAATGGCCTATTATAGGAACGAGATAGTACTATTCATACAAGCAGTCAGCTTAGCAAGACTGATTTTCTCATTTGACTGTTAACAAATCCTATTCCAGCCTCTCATCATCTAAGCATACTCTTCTCTTTCATATTTGTTTTCCAGCCTCAATAAATATTGCTTTCATATAACGTTGTGGGTATTGCAGACCAAACATCTGACTTCATTATAATAAAGATGCATATAATTTCTCAATAATAGCAAATTTTTTCAAATGCATTCCTTCATCTTTCTTCCTCAACAAGAAACCACAATAACAAGCTGATGCCACAAATTGAAAAAATAAATAAAATGCAGCAGTCTTGCAACTGGACAAGATAAGATGGCAAAACTAAAGGATATCTGGCAGGCGAATTTTTCATGGCTCCCAAGAATGTGTCTTTGTTTGAGCCTGCAACGAAACAAACAAGCTATTTAGATGATAATTAATCTTCTCCCGCAATCATGAAAAAAACAATCACATGGGAAAAAAGCAAGTCATTAGACACGCAGCTGAGCATTCTGTAGCCAGCGATCCAGATTTACATCCCTACATCCCTTTAATCATGGCAGGTGTTCCATGATGAGATTACAGAGAAAATGTCTAGTTTTACAGCATTAACATATGGAAATGAACTTAAAACTTTCCCAATTTTAAAAGATCAGTAGGAAGCTGGGAATGATGTTTGAATTAGAACGGTGACTCACGTAGAATGAGGTGTGTGATGACACAGGCGAATATATAGACGCAGTAGACGGAGAGGGAGACGAGGAACAGGTAGAAGTAACGGTAGTTACGCTTACCCACACAGTTACCTACCCACGGGCAGTGGTGGTCAAATTTATCTTAAATCATAGAGAGCAAACATTAGACATTGTGATTTATAACTAATCTAGAACTGGTCATGGCAGGTTATTTTTAATTTTTAGCCGATGAGATTCATGAACAAATGCAGAGTAATATACAAATGGCCCATGAGCAGCCCTTTAACCCAGTAACAACAGGTACAGAGGGCTAATAATTTACTTCTGTAGGACACACATACATGCAATTTGTTACCCCACCCACCAAACAGAATAAAAACATCGACCCAGCATGAATACTTCAGGTATCTACCACCTACTTACCTACACAGTTGTCACAGAGGCTGCAGTGGGATGCTCGCGGAGGCCTGAATATCTTACAAGTGAAGCAGTACTTGAGTTTTACTACCTGGCCTTTGATGACAACCTCTTTTGTCCGGGGAGGGGGGCGGTATGCATTGCCAGGGACAGGGTTGGGCCCCTCTGTAAGAAACAACAGCATGACAATATAGTGCCGGGGAAGATGTTGTCATAGGCTGTTTGGTGAGATCTAGCATGAATAATTAAGATAAATTCATAAGGATAATAAAAATATAGGTCAACAAGTACAATACAATGACAGTCAATGTAGTGTCTTATAATGTATGAGCATGATATGACAAGGACAGGCTGCCTATGTTTACCAATTTGCCGCTCCGTATATGCTGCTTCATCAGCTGTAGCTCGTGGGATGACCCCCGGGTCACTGAAGCTGGTTCGAAATAGCGTTGACATGACGAAGATGAAAAGGAGGACGGCAAACACAGGGATGGCTGGAGTCAGCTCCCGGGCCAGGTAGGGGCAACTAGAACACAACAATGTGATGAGTTATACAGGTAGGGGCAACTAGAACACAACAATGTGATGAGTTATACAGGTAGGGAACACAATGATTTATTCATGCAGATTATGTACATTCATTTTACTTCGCCGGGCTTGGTCTTCATAGGTGCTGTAGAACACCATGTGTCACCACAGTCTATGGACATTAAACTGGTATGGGAAAAACCACAAAGTCACATTTCGGGACATCAATATAGATAGTTTCATGGCAATGTCTGATACAGTAAATAAGTAGAGAGAGGCCTGGTGGCACTTCAGTGACAGTGATAATAATGAGTGGAATGAAACTGGCAAGATGCCCATCACTGATATGTCTAGGAATCGTGTACAGAGCAGCACACCCCCACACCGCCCTCAACCCTCCAGCCCCATGTGATCTAATTGCTTGGATTAGCTGTGTGAGGCCAATAATCCTGATCATATCAAGATCTCCATCAACAAGAAATGGTCAAATTACATTGGCTGTCTACTCAACACTCCAGGCCATTACACCCTCAATCTACACCAGTACAAATGCAATCCATACCAGCAATGCATATTGAAATCGGATACTCACAATGCTACTGAAACATTTGCGATTGCTACAGTTGAACCACAGCATTAATCTCAACAAGGTTATATTTGTAGCCAGATCAACCAGTACCGATCTTCAGAGAATATATTCCCCATGTCAATGGAGTTATATATTTCATGTGTTAATGGGGTTGAGCTTGGTTCATCATAGTGTGTAATAAGGCAGCGCATTGCTAACATGGACTGTGTACCAGATGAACATTATAGTGGCTCATACAGCTCATCCGTTAAATATATCGCTACATGAATTGTTTATAACAAGTTGTATTTGTACCTAAATATGACATAAACATTACTAAATGAACGGGAAGAGCTTCTACAGCAAAGGCAACTACTGCTAACCCATCTTGTAATACTGACAGAAGAGAAATAGTCAGCTATCCGATGTACAGTGTAATATTGCTTTGTATGGTTCCTTGAAGTGGATAGAAATACAGTTCCTGACACCCAGTGAAGCAAGAAGCCATGTTATGTAAAGGTCCTTAGACTCCAACGCCAAAACATTAACTGCAATATTAACTGACTAAATTGCCCACCAGCAATCATGGCCAAATTTATCACAAAGAGTCCAATGTTCAAAATAAATTAGTGGTAAAATATTTATTTACTGGCCCAAAATATTGCTGGATAAAATTGAAGTGAACATATATCTGTTCTGTATTTTCAAAATCACACAAACTAAATAGATAATTTACAGTCCCCTATAGAACTGTACAATAAATGCCCACAGTGTATGTGTGGATACACCATTGTGACACTATTGCAGTGACCATGTGAACATCAAGTTATACTATACACCTGGGGGGGGGGCACTTAAGCGTATAGAGGTAGTATATATGTGCCGCGTGACAGGGTATTTTTTAACCCGCTTCTCGGCTTGTACATCGGGTTTTGTTGGGCAGCGTATTTGTATAACAGGGTATGTTTTTCAGCTGCAATCTGTACGACAGCTTTTTTTTGCGGCTCCATGTTGTACTACGGGTTAAGTATTTCTGTTCCCAGCTGTACAGCGTGTAAAATATATATTTTGTTTCAGGATGTCAAGATTTTCTCCCTGGATTTCCCACTGATCATTGACAATGCAAATGCAATGAATGGTCCCTGTGTGACAGGCTGAGAATCACACACTCGAAAGTACAAGCGCAAAGTTGTTACTGCAAGTAATCAGAAATCAACTGATCAGACTTTTGTCCTGCTTACCAAGTATGACGAGTAATACAATTGCATAATACCTTTTACGTTCCCGGGGGGGGGGTGGGGGGGGGGGGGGCATAATACCTTGTACACTTGTACGACTGGTTTTTGGGTACGTTCCCGGGGGGGGGGCACTTAAGTAGTTTTGACCTGTACGAGGGTAGTATATATGAGGTCCCGCGGCACAAGACGGGTATGGAGGTAGTATATATGTGCCGCGTGACGGGGTATGTTTTTTCGGCCTCTAGACTTGTACGACTGGTTTTTGGGCCTCATACTTGTGCGATGTTTTTCAGGTTCAATCTGTACGACGGGTTGTACATACGCATAATACCTTGTACGACAGGGTAGGCTTTTGGCCATTTTGACCTTGTACGACGGGTACGGGTTTTTGAGGTCCCGCGGCACACCCCTATCAAGAATAAGGCCAAGTGCCCCCCCCCCCCCCCCCGGTACGTTTTTTTGCCATTTTCACCTTGTACGACCGGTTATACATTAGCATAATACCTTGTACGATGGGGTACGCTTTTTTGCCATTTCACCTTGTACGACAGGTTATACATTAGCATAATACCTTGTACGATGGGGTATGCTTTTTGCCATTTTCACCTTGTACGACCAGTACGGGTTTTCGAGGACCCCCGTCACACCCCTACCCGAGATAAGGTCAAGTGCCTCCAACCCCCCCAAGGACTAAACAGCTGCGTAAGAGATATAAATATGACATTCATGGTTCCACTGAAAACGTATCCGTTTAACACTGTATTTAGGTCACTGCTTTATGAAGGGTCAGGAATGAAACTCATGACGACTGATTGGGTTGGGGGGTTGTCAATGCTAGATGTGAATTTGTCATTCATCAGAAATTATTGTCATCAACCCTGTCTCCAGCTGGTCTCCATTCGAGACACATCTGCTTGTATATGGTGCAAATGGAAAAGTGATCAAATTTCAACCTGTTACTAAGACACTTCATGCTTTTGACTTCCTGAAATCAAGGCTTCTGAAGCAGCAGGGGATGTGTGTGACAAGGTGGGGACGGAAGTAAAAGATATTGTGGCACAGTATGCCCACACCTTGTTCATTCACCGAACTATTACAAATCAGCTGATGATAGATAGTCAGCACAAAAAATTCCTGATCATATCTGGTCACTTTTGATCCACCGCTACATGAGAAGTAATATATCCCTATAGAAGTAACTTGACACTACAGACTAAGCCAGACATCCTTCAAGCCGTCATTACAATGGCCAATTTGAAAAGACGCAATATTTATTTTAACAACATCCAACAGCATGTAGTTCTGATAAGGTTTTAATCCTCAGTTTTATACCATTTGTCATATTGAAAATCATTGTGACATGCGGCCATTAAGGTATATCAAGTTCTTTATGAAACAAATTTTAATTGGTCCAGGGTTACATAATATGACCCCGACAGAGGCACATGACCTTGTGTCGCTGGCCCTCGAAAACCTGTACCTGTCATACAAGGTGAAAATGGCAAAAAGTATACCCCGTCGTACAAGGTATTAGACAAATGTATAACCCGTTGCACAAGGTGAAAATGGCAAAAAGTATACCCCGTTGTACAAGGTATTAGACAAATGTATAACCCGTTGCACAAGGTGAAAATGGCAAAAAAGCCTACCCCGTCGTACAAGGTATTAGACAAATGTATAACCCGTTGCGTACAAGGTATTAGACAAATGTAAAACCAGTTGCACAAGGTGAAAATGGCAAAAAGCCTACCCCGTCGTACAAGGTATTAGACAAAGGTATAACCCGTTGCACAAGGTGAAAATGGCAAAAAAGCCTTCCCCGTCGTACAAGGTATTATGTTAATGAATATCATAATTTATACAAATAATAACCTGTCGTAGGATGTGAGAATGGGGTATGGTGTTGTCAAAAGCTCCAACCTTGTTTCAAAAGAGCTATTACCAGGATGATTACGTATCACTATTGCCAGTATTGGTGAGTCATTCCATTCGTGACAAGATGGATCTGTTGATCCCACATTAAGCTCATAAATATGGGAAGTTTGAAAATGTCGATCACTGAGTCAAACAGGGCAATTAATTTTGCCTCAGAACAATATATACATAAAATCAACTCACTCAAATCCGAAAAATAATCCTGATGTCACAATGATAAGACCACAAGTTAGGTAAAAGATACCCGCTTGTCTGGCCATCATAATCCTTCCATCACAGCAGAATTTGTTCCTCCCCGGGTATACCTCCCAATTGCGCTGTCTTCGAGGCATATTTTCCTCCTCGACACAGTACAGATTATTATCCTGCAGATGTTTGATTGGGGATCCGTCAGTCGACACAGGCGAGTAACTCACGCGATTTAGCATGAGGTTGATTCATCGAAGGAGGCCAATGTTTACGAAAAGCCAATATTTGAGACCACGTCGCAAGAAAATCAACCGAGTGTGACCTAAATATATACAAAAAGTATTGATTTCATCTTCACTGTAAAAGGTCGTTAATTAGAGGCAGCGATGTGTACACAGTTTAAGGAACACAACCACAATATTTTGCGATTCCCAATGGCTAACGCGCATGCGCGAATAAACAAGCTCCAATGAAATGATGATTGCTTCCTTAGTGTGGATCTGTACGAACCCGAATGGGGGTGGGGGGGGGGGGGTTAGAGGTAGTATACATGTGCCGTGCGACGGGGTATGTTTTTTCGGCCTCTCGACTTGTACGACGGGTTTTATTGGGCCTAATACTTGTACGACGTGGTAGCGCTGCACCGCGGCGACACGCAGTCTAGTGTGTGATCGTGTTTTTCTGTCATTTTCCTCGTGTTTTGGCCTTTGTTGGGCTTGTGTTTTTAGTGCAGTGTGTGAATAAGATCATCTACAACATCTTTGAATCAAAGGATATATCTGAATCCGTTGGACTTTCTCATCAGCTGCCCAGAAAGGGACATTGTGTTTTTCCCGCTGCTCAACTACGCGCTTCGCTTCTAGGAAAGCCACGTGCTTTGCCTGGTCCTGTTTCCAGTGTCTTTCCACTCTTCGACCTTGGAAACAACATCAACGTCACCAAACGACCAGCCGTCTTTCTGACCACCACATCAATATGTAACGTGAGTTGCCGATCATGTGACGACCGTGTGCAAATAAAACATATGCTGTCCTACACCATGAAGAAACTGCTCGATATCTGCGGGTCACTGCTTCTTCATCACAGCACCCGTCTTCCAGCGCCATCTAGAATTTTCCTGCCAAAACACGGGCCTAGCAGGGGCTGGGACACGAGGAGAGTGACCGAGAGACACGAGTCAATTGTAGACTGTAAAGCAAATTCCCGAATAGGGCTAATAAATTATCTTATCTTATCTTATCTCATCTTATTTTTTTTCAGCTTGAATCTGTACGAATGTTTTTTTGGGGGCTTCGTTTTGTACAGCGGGGTATGTTTTCTCTTCCCATGCAGTATGTCGAGATTTTCTCCCGCGATTTCCCACCGATCGACATGACAATGCAAATGCAATGACTGGTCCCTGTGTGACGCCCCGAGAATCACACAGCCCACAGGTATTTGCATTGGCCGGCTAACCGATATCTTCTATGTATACAAACCCTTTATGGTTAATGTATACATAGAAGATAGCGACCGGCCGGCCAATACAAATTCCTTTGGCTCGACTGTGCAAGCGAAAGTTGTTACTGCATGTAATCAGAAATCTGCTCATAACATTTTGAGATCTGTCCGCAACTTTTATCCTGCCTACGACGTACGACGGATTATACATTCGCATAATACCTTGTACGACGGGGTATGCTTTTTGCCATTTTCAACTTGTACAATGGGTATGGGTTTTCGAGGTCCCGCGGCACACCCCCATCCGAGTTAAGGCCAAGTGTCCACCCCCGCGCCACCCGGGTGTACGAGTACCCCTGGGTGTATTAATTATTTGTGTCCTAAACTGATCTTGGTAAAAACGAAAACGAGCGACCCTAGGAACGATATATATATTTTTAGTGCACAAAAAATCTATATTTCAAGTTAATACGAGGCCATGAGTGTGGAATAGTTATCAGTACAGATTATGACACTTTTTCTCCAATTTCAAAATGACACTTATGCTCAGCAGACCCAATATAACAAGGATTAGTCTAAACAGGAAGGTCTGGAAAGAAGCAAGGTACAAATATCATAGAATGGCAGTACAATTGAAGAGTAAAATACAAATAATTACAGCTAATATAGAGACTGAATCAAATCGTCGAATGTCATCGAAGATAGAAGCTGCATGGCATGTACTTAAATAGAGTTAAGATAGACCAACCGATCGTGCTTGAGATGATCAACAAGCTGTATTCCACATCACGTGTCAGCTCATTTGCCTTAATCGATGAACAAATATGAATTCGAATGTAATAGACACCCATTATTGAAAGATGTTGCCGAGATAAATAGAAACGATTTTACAATCCCGTCCGTATTCGACTTACCTAAGCAGCATGTTTCATACGTTTTCTTGAAATCTGTTCAATGTCGATGTCAATGATCAATACGTTCCAATGGGCGAAACCGTCTTTCAAGCTATCCGCCTCTTCAATGCGAACTGTAGGAGATCAATTACAAGGAAGCAATATGAAAATAGCGGGGTCAGACGAAACTACCTAGACCTTAAGCATCATAACGTGATTATGACGTATGCTTTAATATAAAAGTATCATAATGTGAAGGAGTAAATGCGTTGGTGTTGTCCAGTTCGTTCGATTCACAAAGATTTATAAATCACAGCCATAGGCGCATTTCATTTATGTTTAATAAAAAAACCTTTCAGCTTTTGTTGAATGATAAAGAAATGATTTTTTGTTTTATTGAATTTAAAACAGACTGTCCATTGCCTCTTTCTGAATTATGCAGGGGTAATGATATTAGATTTGATGAAAGATAAAATCGGTGGTCTCACCCAAAAAATTCAAAACCTGAATGATTTTATTTGTTCAAGTAAATATTTATTGTGTTGCGATAATGAGCAACATGATTATTTCTAAAAAAGTTTATATAAAGAATCACCAGTCTCAAATAGATGAACAAGTTGCGAAGCACTAATTTCAGCGTCCACTTGGTCCAGAAAAATCACACTGTGAGATATTGTTGCTTAGCAACAATCATTCAACAAAAATTCAACAAGTTTTTTTTTTCCCAACAGACCAATTAACTTACAATAAAGAAATGCGTTGAGGTTGTCGAGTTCGTTCGATTCACCAAGATTTATAAATCACAGTTTTAGTGATATTGTATCTATGTTTCGGCAATTTCATGCATGGATCTGACAACCATTTTTGACAAATGTTTTTTCTGTTCTCTCATCATCTTATGTAATCATGTTTCTGGTTTTAAATTTTTTGTTGAAAGATAACCTGTTTCTTTGTTCTGGTTAATTTTTTGGTTAAAAAAAATCCAACAAATGTAAACAAAAAAAGCATGTTGATTGTTTTTGTCGTAAATTCTGTTACTTAGCAACACATTTGTTTGTTGATGTTTAATCAATATAACAATAAAGGAATTTCTATAATTGCTATTTAATTGTTTCATAATAAAGCCATTTGAATAGATGAATTGTTGTTAGGATAGGGATAGAAGAACTATTTTCAGTCATATTTTTCTAGATTTCTATTTGATCTCGCTTTTGTGATTATAACGACTCGATAAAGTTCCTTTTCTCTATAATTTATCACGCTTACAGTGCATGCTCAGACTACCAACGACATCTATTAACAACACTGCGCTGATTTCGCTAAAAAAAACTTGCTTAAATTAACACTGTTTACTCACTTTCCGAGTCATCCATTTTCGCGGAATGAACACTCACGTGACCCGAAGATCAGACAACGATTAGTCACTCACTTCTTTGCAAGCGCATCTTTTAGGCAAACACGTTCTAAATCCCGATGACGAAACTATATTCGCCACGCTGGAGGACATTTAAAGCCAATCATGGTATCCCTACCATGTTAGCCAATAGGGACCCAAGTGGAGGATCAAAGGGCTGAAATTAATCCTCTCTGTGCGTAAATATCCTCAGCTGATCGAAGTATACTCACACTTAATTGGATCTCTTTTGAAGTCCTCGTCATGAAACATGTATTCGCAATAATAGGAACATTATAAAGACCGAGATCGTGAGATATATTTGACTTGGAGAGAAACATTTGGAACTTCGTGCCATTCTCAAGAAAATGCTCATGAAACAGATTGACTTATATATTTGGCTCTATATTGCACTGTGACCTCAAGTAAAAATCCTTTGTTCGTCATTATTTACTATAAACATTGAGGTTTAGACTAAGCTCTCTTGAAAGTAAAGCACTTGTTGACCTCGACGCAAACTATCAACGGATAAACAGCGCGCGCTAAAACAGTCGGTTGTACTGGGGACAGCATGCACTTGCTCCGATTGTAGCGTCATTTCAAAGATCGCCAAACAATATCTTATTTCTTTCAAGTACTATTATAATATTATACTATTTAGCTTGCAAAAATCCACAATTCAAGTAAGATACATCGAACGTCTTTGGAATTAGACCGACAAGCAGGAAGGGTAATTTCCGACAGCATAAATGACCACAACCGAAGTAAGGATCTATTTTCAGAGACCGTTGCGACTGAAAGTCTGAAAACTTAAAACTTTTGGTTTCCAAGCAGCTTGCTAGGCAACCTCGTTACTAATATGGGGCTGAACAATCTCTTTAATAGCACGATACGGTCGGGAAACAAAAGTTTTGCCCGCCCGCAGCGCTAATCTATAGTTTGAATTCGAACAACGCGAGATGCTGAAATATGTTCGCTGCGACGATGGCACATGGATAAGCGGAGTTGAACAACCTCTTTTGAAGTACTCGATCTGTTGGTCTGTTGGGATAAGTTGAACTCCCCCCATGAGCACCTAGCGAGCGGGGAGCAAACAGATACCATGTGACCCCATATTTTCCAATATAGTGGTCATCGAGTCAAGATTTTTTGGAAATCGATACATAAATTGCATTTTTTAACGAACAGCCTCATGAAGTTTTGGAGTGATGCATTAAAACGTTCACAGGCTCTTGGCATATTGTATTTTCCAGAGGCTAAACCCAGCGGTGCTTTCTCCAACTGATCTGATAAATTTGCCCAGAATCGAGGTACGTAACGATACAGGAAATGAAATGATACGTCCACGCAGGGTTAGTCCCAGAGTTGAGACAAAACAAGCCGCTCCAACTCGGCATCTGGCAACCCAATTTCTGTTGGTGATGATACCCAATGAAGTTGTAGCCATAACAAATAATCAATCATCTAAAGAGGAGGCATTTTTGGTTATCATAGAACAGCGTGTGCCTTGTTCTTCTTCGTTCGTCCCCATTTAAATACATGAACATCCGGTGGATCCAACCTCACCAGAAGGATCCAGGATTGACTGTATAATCTGATAATTTGCATGGCGGTTTATCAATGAACTCGCGTCGCTGTCATGAACATTAGTCTTCCCGAGGGAAATATAATCATGCTGGCCATGAAGTGAGTTAATTGTTTTCCAAACAAATTATATCTTAAATGTTCTATATTTAAATAGTTATGAAGATGAATGGTTACCGACTTAAAGATTCCCCTTTTGAAGGGAAGTCCTACAGCTATTCAGTACATCGTTCGTTAGACTATCTTTCATAACTATTTATTGACCCGTTCAATGAGACATAAGTCTATCAAGTAAATGGAATGCAGTCAATACAAGGGAAAATATTCGATAGTGGATTTGTATGAAGCTTTGACATCAACAATAGCCACAACAAGACCAACAACCCACCAGACGACACGTGTTTCTAACAACGATCCGCACTTTATACGAGCATAAACCGCGGTGTTTTCCAATTCCTCGGCCGGCTTCTGTCGGCATTGTGAAGCTCTTATCGACAAGCGTCACATCCATTACTGGGCTAACGGCATCCCGACTTTGATCTTTTCACAGTGGGCGGACATTCGTTGAAGTTTGATCCATCTTGAATTCAACCATGCTCGTCAAAGCGCGTATGCTCATAGCCTGTCTACTGACCGCTAAAAGCTCATGGTCTGCGCTCCGAAAGTTTCTTGAAAAGGTGACAACCATTCTTCAGACTTGCTTTACAAATTAAAATGAAAAATCACCAATTAAAGTTCAAAAGGTGGAAACAACTAATGATTCATTGCAATGTACGTCGGTTGTAATTTATCTTATTCTCATTTCGTCAGTTTCAATTACGAGAAGTCGCAGACAACATTTTTATTTTTAGAACAGCCAACATGAAACCGGCAGGAAAAGAACATCAATGAAAACTTTCATTCATAGCATTAAAGTTCACCATTTTAAGTACACTCCGTTTGTTTTCCATAAATTTTGCAATTTCTCTCATTTGCAAAGCTGTTCGAAATGATTGTTTTAATCATAACACATGCACAGTTGGTATCGTTTATTATACACACCGAGATGTAGCGTAATTCTCATGAATATGCATTATCAACAATACCTACACGATGGTTGTTTTTGAGGCCCAATCAAAAACTGGCAGAACAATATTTCATCATTTAGCAAACATCAAAGATAGCTCTTGTTGAAACGTATATTTTGAGGAATAAACATTATTTTTCGCTGAATACTTAAGATATTATTATCAAGATATGCACATTTAACTGTAACCAAGACGCCATGCACCTATTCCCAAGTGGTTACAGTCTCGTGGCGGTATAACCAGGCGCCTAAAATAAAACAAGAAGTTTTAAAAGTAACATAACCAGTTTGCACATACAATTACTTATCTTACAGCGATAACTTCCTCTGTGAAACCTTTCTAACTGAGAACACCGCGAATCACAGAAAAGTTTCGCACTCGTAAAACAGCCGTAACATTAAGCAGAGAATAATGTATGGGGCGTAATAAAAGGGATTTTATGCGGAATTCCTCTTGAGATTTTCTTTCTTAAAAAAAAGCAAACTTCCGCTTTGTATAGGTGAACATGATCAAAGGAACAAAATAAAACTTTCGCACCAAAGAAGATTTTATCGCGTCCATAAATCGTGATTATTCCCTGTTGTTCATGGGCGTCGTTCAGTTGCAACGGAAATGCAATTGCGAGTGCTATTTCGAGTACACCCAATTAATATGTGACAGCGAGTTACTTAAACAGAGCACAAAATTACAGCCAACATTGAATATTATCTGAGATCTAATATGGCTTGAATTAACAAATCGATGATCCTCGCTCGCTCGCTCCCCACCTCTCTCTCTCTCTCTCTCTCTCTCTCTCTCTCTCTCTCTCTCTCTCTCTCTCTCTCTCTCTCTCTCTCTCTCTCTCTCTCTCTCTCTCATATAACCCTAGTATGATGAGAAAATTACATCAACCAAGGTATGAAATTTACATGCTTGATTATGATTTTTCTACCGAGTTCACTAGAACTCCTGTTAATTAAAGTGACATATTTATTTATGCATGTTTTTAATCCACTGAGCTACATTAACTACAGAACGACCAACACAAGCTAATTGGTCGCTGTTAACTTGTTGATGGAGACCTCCTGACTCTACGAGCCCACCACCCCAACCCCCCCACGTCCCGCCCCACCTACGACCAGTCATTTCCTTTTACGATGTGTCCTATTGAATCTGTCACTGACTGTCGTTAGTTACCATTTATGGCTCTTTCACAATCCAGTCACGGAGACATTTAATGGGAATGAACTGTGAGAATAACTTTTACAGTCGTTAGTACTATCATATATGGCTCTTTCATTGAACGGGGCCCATTCACGGACGGCATTTAACTTTATGACACTGTGTGAAAACCTATAGCACCCTTATATTGTCGCGTCTCTAATAATACATACTGAGCGTGAAGAGCTTGTCCATTGATACGGGGCCATTGCTACGGCTGTGACTTTATGACACGATGTAAACCTATAGCACCCCTTATATTGTCGCGTCTCTGTGATATTATACTGAGCGTGATATTTAAATGTCATGTGTAAAGTTAAAAAGAAGTCGGGTTGTATTTGAATGTCATCGTAAAAGTGTCAAAAATTGGTAGACACATTGAACCAGTCTTGGTGTTGTTGAGGTGATGATGGTGTGGTGAGGTGGTTATGGTGTGGTGAGGTGGTTATGGTGTGGTGAGGTGGTTATGGTGTGGTGAGGTGGTTATGGTGTGGTGAGGTGGTTATGGTGTGGTGAGGTGATGATGGTGTGGTGGTGTGGTTATGGTGTGGTGAGGTGAGGTGATGATGGTATGGTGAGGTGATGTGATGACGGTGTGGTGAGGTGATGATGGTGTGGTGAGGTGATGATGGTGTGGTGAGGTGATGATGGTGTGGTGAGGTGGTTTATGGTGTGGTGAGGTGAGGTGATGGTGTGTTGAGGTGGTGATGTGTGGTGATGGTGTGGTGAGGTGATGATGGTGGTGTGGTGAGGTGATGATGGTGTGGTGATGGTGATGGGTGGTGGGTGATGTGGGTGAGGTGGTGTGGTGTGGGTGATGATGGTGTGGTGAGGGTTATGGTGTGGTGAGGTGATGATGGTGTGGTGAGGTGATGATGGTGTGGTGAGGTGGTTATGGTGTGGTGAGGTGATGATGGTGTTGTTGAGGTGATGATGGTGTGGTGAGGTGGTTATGGTGTGGTGAGGTGATGATGGTGTTGTCTGCTTAAGAAATGTTTCTCCACAACCATGTCACATCGTGAAATCTGGTCTGAGAGTAGCCCTGTGCGGACGTATCATAATAACGTCGTCACGTGCCTCGATAATAGCCAAGTTTGCCATATCGGTTTTAGAACGCACCACAGGATCAAACCTCTGGAAAACAACATATATCAAGCAAAAGACTGTGAACCAATACCGCACATGACTCCAAAAGCTCCCGATCGATGCGGTTTCTTTTAAAAATTCCATCTATTTATCGATTTTCTAAAATCGTTATTTGAAGACCACCATTTGGGAAAATATGGAGTCTCAGTGTATTGTTTGCTCTCCGTTCGCTAGGCGGCGCTCATGGAGTGGGTTCAACTCCGCGTCTGTGGGCGCCATCACGCAAGAGCTGTATTGCAGGGCACATATTTCAGTTTCTGGCGTTGAAAGCTCGGAATCAAACTAGATTAGCCTTGCGGGCGGGCAGAATTTCTTAATCAGTCACGACCGTATCGTGGCATAAAACTATTCTCCTATGAAAGCTACCAACCAAGTCCTGCTAACAGCTAAAAAGCTGCGACAAAGATTCTGAGGTGGATATTTCAATGTATGCACGCTTTTGATATAAAGTTGTGCCTCCAGACACCAAGTTCATCTGATTAAAAAAGTCCGAACTGCACCTGCAATAGTAGTCCATGTCAGCTGAATACAACACTCGTAATTTTAGATGGAAATTGTTTCAGTACCACCAAAACATGCGATGAAACGAAATAACTCGCGAGGTTTTACACACTCAACGTATCTTATTTGAATTATGGGTTTTTGCATTGCTTTGGATACAGTCGTCGTAGGACGTCTATGTAGACGTCCTGTGTGGTTTGACTGAAAACATCTTAATACTAAGCCATGCGTTACTATCTATTGAGATACCGCAGATTACCGTGCGTGATTTTCTCATGTTTTGTACAAACGTTAAAAATCAAAATCGCCGTTGGTTGTCCTCAATTATGCATAAGTAAGTAAATTAACGCATTATTGTAGGTTTTTTAACTGCAAGTTGATGAATCAATTTTTTTTTGTTGTGCTGTGAATTCTACACCAAATGAAATCCACATGACACGAACGTGAAGATCGCACGCCATAATGTTAGTGCCACGAAGCGCCCAGTGCAATAATCTGATAATCCCAATACAGAGGCGTAATCTCCGTCCGTCCGTCCGTCCCATCTGCAGTGACAGCAAATATAACACCGCGAGACTGCCAATTAACTCACCTGTGGTGGCTGAGCATATAGGTGTACTGAGTTACCTGCTCTGTCATTCTAGCCTTGGCCCAGAAGATCAAAGGACCAGTTGAAACCTTAATCCCTCTGAGGTTCAATCTAAATTCTGGGTTTGCTTGTACTCCCGGAGCCGCTGTTGATTGGCAGATAAGTCCTGGTATCAATTAAGGTGGGAATTGCGCAAGGTCACAAATGAAAGGAGGGTGTATCGAGATCGTACCAGGTGTGGGTTCTCCAAGGTCACTGAGAATCAGGATCATACCTCATGGACCGCTTTGTGCGTTAAGGTCAATAATCAATCAATAAACTGTATCTCCAAAGTGTACACAAATAATATATCATTCGCGGCAATCATTACATACAATGAACGCTTTACCCTATTGAGTAGGCAACTGCCTTCTTTACTCTATAAGCGAAATGTGGTTATATTATTTATTTTGTAATAATTGTATCTAACACATGTTGTGGTTTGTTTATCGACTCTAAATAATGCAACCTTCCAGAACGAAACCATCCCACATAAGAAACAGTTCACTTATCTCAGGTGGATTGCAATCAAAGTGTTTCTTCATTTATATCAAGAATTAGCAACATTAAGGCACATGTATCGTATATATAGAGATACTGTATATACAAGCCGACTTGGGTATATATTACAAAACATTCTTTCCAGAGAGTTTATGAAAGATGCATTAATCGATCATCGAAGGATACTTAAGGACTTGTGTAAAGTAAGTCACAGTACTTTATTCGTTAGGATTTTTGAACCCATGTATTTCAGGAGAATATGTAATCAATGATAAGATGACAGAAATATGGCAGGTGGTACAATTATAAGACCCCTTTCGTAAAGAACTTCTGCTTCAAAGTGCACCCATGTTTTCTGAATTTGAATATGCAAATCATTTCAGCGGAGACGAAGATAATGCAACAAGAACAAACAGTACGAGGTAATCGTTGGTAATGAGCATTAATCGCGTCACATCACAACAAATGACAAGCATTGTTGTCTGTTATCCAACGTTACAGGTCTTTTAGATGTAGGTTTGCTGCAGAATCATCTGGTTTTATCGCTCACCCAAGTGCGCCGCTAGATGCAATCCATCATTCACCCATCATCAACCTGTCAGAGGGATATCAGTGTAACTGCTCAAAGCAAATAACTACCGTTTTATGATTTCGTAAGCTTGTAAACGGCGATTGTATTCCTGACGCGAAGTGTTTCATAATGTGACGACGTAATGAAGGAAACCATCAACATGAAGGCATTCGGTCGATGATGGCTTATTTTGGTGTTAAATCATGTGGATGATATGACAGGCAGGATTTGAAATGAAGCACAAACAAGCTCAGTTCGCTCAGGTGAAGGCGTCCGGTCATGTTATGACTCCCCCATGCCTCCCCTCACAGCCCTCAATGTCCCCGCCCCTTCATACCCCTTTGGCACCCAGACACCGCGCCTATACCCCATTCTCCGCCGCCTCGACAGCGTCCCCTCAACTTACCGGGATCAGCAGAGCTCCAAGGCGCCCGATATAATTACCGGATCCACGCTTCCACAACAATACCGCCTCGATTCAGCTTTCATTGCTCGCGGCCTCCTAAGGGAAAGCCGCTCGGTGGCAAGATCAAAGACATCGGGCCTTTGATCTCATCATTTGTCCAGCGAAATTGGCAGCGTTCAACTGGAGAGAGTTTCGCTTAGAGATTTGGTTTTGAGAGCGGGCGAGATCGCCAGCGTGGTGCGGCGCCTGGGTGTAGACGAGCTATTTTGAGTGCAAGCCTCTCATATTGGGTGTGAATTCTCGACGAAGTCAAATACTTGAGTGTTTGTGTTCATCACGCGATCAGATGGATAGTGTGTTCCCAACAACGGACAACCACGTGTTTACGTCTCGACGGACCTGACAGTATCTCACAGGCCCGCTGGACCCCTGAAGAAACTGCTACAAACACATGGTGCCAAAAATCGAAGTAGCCACATTTATCTCCTCTCACTTAGTACGGATACATACAAAAAAACCTGGAAAACTTGACATCCAAGTCATGTGAGTATTTTAATATCTTCTTTTCGGTATTGGTCCGTAGTTCGTTCAGATTATTTTCTGTGACCTTGATTTGAACTTTAACCCATTTATCTCTGAGGAGCGCACTTGGAAGGAAACGTGGCGCTATCATAATTCATGCCTATGTCCTCGAAATCGCAGACATGCCTTGGTAATATTGCATAGATTGTCTTCATAAAAAAGACCTGACAATAAGAGTGAGAGGAGGCCACTTGGATCAAAGGCAAGCCAAGCTGAGGGTAAGTATGAAGCCAACTCGTTTGTGGGGTGTATCTTCCAGGCGTTGCTGCTGCTGCTGCTGATGTTGCTGCGGATTGCCTGGACCTACCATGGTCCATCAGGCGAGTATCGCACACATATACATAAATATATATATAAATATAAATATAACCCCATGAGCTGTTGCCCCGTTGTTAAACTGGCTCTCAAAAGCTTTTGCTGCAAAGAGATGCCAGGGCGGTGAAACAACAGACTAAAACACTTCCAAGAAACGCTTGAGGCGCTATGCCGCTTTACCTCAGCAGCTCCGAGTCACAAGTGCCTAGAGAAAGCGCCTATCTCGTGCAAACGAGATCCAGCCGGGACAACATCTTCACATCGGCCGGTGTGGCATTGTTGATCCGCCATCATTGAAAGTAAAGCATAACTTGATTTGAAATGAACACATCCGTATAACGTAGGTTGATAAACAGCAATATTTCGTCTGGATCTGGTTGATGAACGAAGGAAGGGTGGTCGGGGGCATTCGTAAGACGCGCGAATATCCCGCTATTAACGTGCTTAACTCAGCAGGAAGGTGATTACAAGGTCAGAGTTTTAATCAAAGCGGTCTTTGACACCCAGTTCATGCTATACTGCACCCAGTACGGCGACCCGAGCCAGTCAGACTGGCGATAACTGAGAGATACTGATGCCTTCCACGATACACTACTCATCTTACCTGATGGCATCAGGAGATCAAAGACATTAGTTAATTATCATCTTGTCATATAGTATGTATATGAAACTTATATATGTAAACCAATGCATTTAATATTTTTTTGACAGGTGTTGATTTGGAGAAACGAGTAAAGAATTCCAGCTTAGCGCAACTGGCCGTACTGCAGGTATGAGGTCCCTCTTCCTCACCTGGTGCCTCCTGGCACTGGCCGCAGTGGACCTCATTGTGCCCTCATTGGCCCTAACACACGCTACATCGAACTTCCCCATCGAGTTGGATGAGTTGGAGAGATTAGGGTTCGGTACGGAGCAGTTATTGGAACACCTGAATCACCTGGCTGATGGTCACGTGGTGTGTGGACTTCGCGGAATGAGAGATATGAGGAAGCACCTGCTGACGAATACGTCCGTGACGTGCAATGACGGCTCCACGGCTGGGTACACGCTTACTTAGCTACTTATCAACAACTGCGTACGATATATTCAGCGCACGTCAAAAAGTAACTACCCGGTTATTCAGAAGATTAGACAAAGTGAAAGGCGCTGATTATATTTGTTGATTTTTTTCGTTACGGTGATACAACTTGTGGATTGCAAATGTGATTAAGCGCCCCGTGATCTTTAATTACCTCCCTACACACTACCCCATGTACCGCTTGCTTGCCCCGCGAATTCTTACCCCAGCTAATTGCTACTCACCTTCACCCCATACGTACCCCACCCAAGCAGCGTATTCCAGTCAGGTGACTGCGTAAAGCTTATAATGAAGATTTCGAGCTTTTTTCAATTATGATATGGGGAATCACTGATGAGCGTAATGGCATCTTGGTTGTCCGCAGAACGTCGGTCTACAAAGGAAGCCGTCAACTCCGCCTAATTTCGCTCACATCTCCAGGTGATTGCGTAATACACAATGCACTGCTGTTGAACAAGTCGCTAGGTTACAAAACACCAGTGTTAACTCGTGCAAAATGATGTGATTGCATTAATTACGAACGTACGTTAAAATATTATCTCCGGCTGCTACAGATATGATAAGTTACGACTTATTTGCGAAAGCTTGCGAAGTTGATGATCAATTCACTCCATTTACCTGACGTCACGTTAGAAGTTTCCAAAACGTTGACGTAAACAACAATGAACGTAACATGGCTGCCTCTGTGTTGATTAGAATCGATGCCCTGTTACCTGTGAGAAGCAGCAGCGCTTCTGGCTTGTTATAGCCGCTTATAAGCAATTGACTTAAACGACTTCTGATCATCTGAACATCCACAAGCATAAACAAGTTCCATGTAACAAAACAGCGGGGCTGCCATTAAGCGATAACGGGGTCCAGAAGGAACGTTGATACTTTCATCGCTTCTAGTACAGATATGACATTCTCTGATTATGTTCCATCCCATTCAGTAGTTTTATAGTTAATTTATAGGCATGTAAAAGAACACACTTCACTCCATTTATGTCCTGGTGATTATGAAGAGAGTCAATTCCTATATATGTATATATAAATCAGTTTTAAATCCCTGCCCGGCCTTAATGATGTTTTCATTATTATTTGATAAATAACCCTTAGTGTTCATTGTCCCTTACTATCATATACTTAATAACTTGTTGTTTTTATGCGGCTGAAATATCTCAGTCATGTTCGATTCGCTTTGTTTGTTTATTAATTCTGATGTTTACTTCAACTCATGGTTGTAAAACGTGGCACTAACGGCTGCAAGGTAACGCAACCTCACCACTCGTGCGTCGACAAGCTCTTGTAGTAACATCCGACACGAAGCAACAGATTAATCTTGACAATTACTTTGCCATGAACATGATCGCTAAGTAATAGTACCTAGTCATCCCTCCCCCCACGCCAAATACCTGCCTTCATGTATGCACACATCATTGCCATCCCCCCCCCACACACACACCACCCACCTGCCCTCATGTATGCACACACCATTTCCCCCCCACACCACCCACCTGCCCCCATGAAAGCACACATCACTCCCCCGACACCACCCACCTGCCCTTATGAATGCACACATCATTCCGCCCCCCCCCACCACCCACTTGACCTCATGAATGCACACATCATTTTGTTTTATAGGAAATCGAAATAGCTCCATTGTCCGTCATCGTGTAGTTCTCTCACCATAATTAGTCTAGAATGCTTCCTCATTTATTATTATTACCATTTGCTGGACCTCATTACCACCACCTAAAAACTTCCCTATTCCACCACTACTAGCCCCAACCAAGCAGCGAGCCCCACCAGAATCGCGGCCGATTTCATCCCAGTCAGCCCTCACCTTCCTGGCCTACGCGCCATCATCGGCGGTGAGTGACTGTCTGTGTGTCTTACGTGGCGTCGCTACTACCCCAGACTCGCTTAATGTCCACGTCAAAACATTGTCTTGTGAAAACCGATTTGACCTATTTTAGCATACCTATAGTGATAGGTGTTGTGAGGTGCTGACCAGCGAGAAGCCCCAGGCGACGAGGCTAGAAGTGTCGTAGTTAGAGTCAACGAACCATTTCACAAAATACATCCATAGCTGCAGGCGAAGATCGCGCGCGGCGCGCACAACAACAAAATACACCCACACCATTAACGATTGAAGTTAAATAGATCAGAGGCTGTTATAGACATTTTCTATGTTAAAATGAGAGTACACGCCAGAGGCGAGTTGACTTCCTTAACAGGTAGGCTGCGTGTTAGTTCTGTTGTATATTGGTGATATGCGAGCTGGGAGCAGATCACACGAGACAACGGACAAATTACCATGCAGAAGCCATCAAATATTGCTAATGTATAGTTAAATATTTAGCAGTGATAATGTATTTTGCACCATGAGACGCCGGACACGCGTTCAAACAGACACAACAAGACGCGCGTCGACATCAATGCGCACTTTCGGACAGATAAATCACGAAGTGACCCTCTTCTCAACCATCTCCAAGACAACCAAATCCACTTACCTACTTCCGCCATACCCATGCCCCGCCCATTCACCTGTTGTCACCGAGTCCGGTTATAATGTAATTATAATGTGAACCGTTTGCTTAGCTTTGCTTTAATGCGTCATAGCAATACAGCCAATGAACGAGCTTCAATCAGATCACGTGATAATGACGATAGCATATCACGGTATTACTTGATGGACATTTTGTTCTAGTTTCAGGTCACAAAACCTGAGCAATTATACTACGCTAAATGAAACGGACAAATCACTATGAAAAATATCGTTTTCACAGTGATCTGTAATTTTTGCCGCGTTGCAAGAACGGCTCGACAGAGAGCTCTTATGAGCACATGGAGGTTATCAATCATTCGACAGACATACATGCAGGCGAATGATAACGTCATATCGTGTTGTTACGCATGCGCGATACGTCTGGAGCAAATCGCCATCGTATACCCTGATTTCGCTCACTTTTTGCTACACTTCCAAAAACTGATTGATAATTTTGGCGTTACATGTCAAGCAAATGATCAAAGCAAGACCAAATGCTCTTCCATTTGTTGCTACATATGTAATTGCAAATTGTCTCCGCGAACAATGTTGACGGGGTCAATTTGCTAAACGGACCATTTCAAGTGTCTGTTCCGGTGAAATGCTGTTGCAAATTTACATTTACACCTCTCCTTCATTATATAATATATATGGCTTTGTGTGTTTTCTAGATATTACATCAGGACATCACAGGGAAGCGAAAGGTGGCTGGTTTACCTGGAAGGTAATTATATCTGATTGTTTTATTATAAAGTGCGCACACCACGTGGCTACGGCGATCACGTAGTCAATGATTGGCGGGATGAGAATTAGCTGTATAAAATGACCATTGGTCACCAGACGGATAGAGACGCAACAGCATGGAGCTCTTGTGAAGCCTCGAAACTGTTATGTATATATCGCTCGCAGTGATTCCCTTGACGCGAAGGACTATTGTGTGAGGCAATTCTGGTATCGCGGTAAATCTAGAGTACTTATAAACTAGTTTCAGTTAATAGCGCAGTAAAATATCAACACCAAGTGCTACTGAGGGACCTGTAACCCGGGACAACGATAAATGTCGGATCTTGAAATAAAAATTGTTTCAAATGTGACATGAGTCGATTCAACAAGCATAAACTTGTCGCTCTAAAAGCTGCAGATTCCGAACCAGTAGTCATTCAACCATTACATTAATGTCATTAAAATATGGTCTCTTAAAACCTGAAGCGTTTAAACCTGCAACCCCATATTGTTCCGGGTATATGATATCCGTGTATATTCCCATGCGTGGTCATTCAGCGTGGGTCACTATGTTTTTCTTCCCTTGTACACAGGCGGCTGGTTCTGCTTTGACGAGACCAGCTGTCGAGGTCGCTGGATGAATACGCCGCATTTAATGAGCTCCAACAACTGGCCAGAACTCCATAAAGGTATCAAATTACATGACTTGTCATAACCAATTACGATCGACCCCCAAGCAGAATCCCTTGCCTATGGTTATATCTCGGCTAGCTCCTCTTACAACCTCGTTCTCTCGTGTTTATGCGTTGACGGTGGTTTTGTGTACAGGTTCCGGGATTCTGTCATGGAACCCGGAAGAGAACCCTTTTCTCTACAATGCCAATCTAGTGTGAGTCAACCTGGTGACCACCAGCAGTTTCCTCTTTGTCTTATACATAACATCACGTCCGTCTTCATGATTATTCCGGCCATAACTCGCCTCACTTTTCTTAATGACCGATTCGTCATACATTGAGACCCCGTTACAACTGGTCCATAAATGCGGGGTCGCGCGCAATGTTGACCAGACATCCCAAACAATCCTCTTTACGCCCTATTTATCCGTTATTCCGTTTATTCTTGGAGCCTTTATTATCTACGGTAATCCTGACAATTAAAGCACACAAAGCGTCGCAGTCTTGCTATAAGGTGGGCTGTGTGTTGGTGAGGTTGAGGTCATATGAGGAAGGTAATCACGTAGCGTTATCACACAGGTATGTTCCCTACTGCTCGAGCGACACATGGAGCGGTACGTACAAGACCACCGTCCTCGGTGAGTGGGTCCACTCTTCTCACAATCACACCGCTCATACCAATACTGTAAGTAAGCTTAATTTCTACCTTTTTGAATGCACCATGTGTCATTGAACTTGGTTTGTAGGCGAGTTCTCCTTCATGGGATACTACATCGTACAGGAAGTGATGAAGGACTTGGTGGCTCAGCACGGTATGGATACAGGTAGCAAGCTCTACCTGGCTGGAAGCAGGTGAACCATTACCTACTAGCACCCATCAGATAACGACACACGGCCTTAGTTACCCACCGGATAATAAAACAAAGCGTACAGTAACCAATCAGATAACAAAACAAAACCTACAGTTACCCACCAGATAACAGCACATAGACTAGTCTCCCACCAGATAACAACACATAACCTATAGCTATCCAACAGATAACAACACATAACCTATAGTTATCCAATAGATAACGACACATAACCTATAGTTATCCAACAGATAACAACACATAGCCTACAGTTACCTAGAAGATTACAACACAAAAGCCTACAGTTACCCACCAGATAACGACACATAACCTATAGCTATCCACCAGATAACAACACATAGCCAACAGTTAACCATCAGATAACGACACATAACCTATAGTTATCCAATAGAAAACGACACATAACCTATAGTTATCCAATAGATAACAGCACATAGCCTAGTCTCTCTACAGATAATGTGTTGCCTACGAATACCAAAAAGATAACAAAGTTAGTCACGTTCCAGATCAACACCATTTTACTAACAGTTACCTCCAAGAAAACAACATATTCCTACCGCTGCCTCCTACATTGCCTTCCGTTACTCAACACGATAACACCATATAACACACAGATACCAAGTTTTTCCACCATGATTTCCTTACCATAACGTTGTTAGTACATTGGCTTTCCATTTCACATGGCATTTGGCGACGATAAACCACGGAGAAGCTAGGGCAGCCATCTTTACTGCCACACTAAACGGTTAATGTGATGGAGATGACGAATTTATACCCCAAGTTACGACCGCGGTTTAACCATGGAGAGCCATGAATTTTGTGTGTTTTAGCGCTGGGGGAACGGGTGTATTGGTAAATCTTGACACGATAGCTTCCCAGTTGGCCGTACTGGCACCACGGATAGCGGTACGAGGAATAGCGGACTCTGGCTGGTTCCTAGATAACGAACAGTACAAGACGAAACCCTGCATCAATGTCCACTCGTGTGCTCCCTCGGAAGTCGTTAAGAGAGGTATCAAGTGAGTGATTCATAGCCATTATAAATAGCCCGGACTTAACAGTTTATATGAAGAGGTTATGGGCTCTTGGACGTGTGTTAGCAAACCCGTTATAGTTTGTTGGGAGACAGGATGGTCACTTAGCAAGTACAGCATTGAAATATATTACCCACTAAATGACTCTTTGCCCATTAATCATGTGACCATTAATGTTGTGACTATTAATCATGTGATCATTTATTATGTGAATCACTTCTTAGGCACTGAATCGGCACCTGCTAGATGTAATGCACATAACATTGACAATTCATACTGATGAATAGATTTTCATTAACTTAATGGAATTGTGACTGAAAGTACATACGCTGATTTCAATATATATTGAGGCTTGAACAACAGTAGCGGTTCGCGCATATCATTCATTGTCAGCTTTATCGAAGAGAAGCTGCCAGCACGTTATGACGCGATGAGAGATTGTGTTCAGACACTGGCGTGGTGCTGTACCTACACGATGCAGTGAAGATCACAAAATGGAGGACTGGTGGAAATGTTACTTTGGTTACAGGATCTACCCGACCTTAAGGAGTAAGTTTTTTGACGATTGGAGACGTAAATTGTCTTGATCGATCGTTTGTGATGGTTAAGATAATTGACTCAATGACTCGCACCTAAAAGTCTTGTTATTTAGCTGATAATTCCAAAGGCAATGATGATAGGATTGACGGTCATGCTGATATCGAGTACTACAGCATGATGATATAGAGTACTACAGCATGATGATATAGAGTACTACAGCATGATGATATTGTGTACTACAGCATGATGATATAGAGTACTACAGCATGATGATATAGAGTACAACAGCATGATAATATTGAGTACTACACCATGATGATATAGAGTACTACTACAGCATGACGATGTGTACTACTACTGCATGATGATATTGATATATATATATATAATATATATATATATATATATAGTATATGATATATAGAGTATACAGCAGCATATATATATATATATATACTATATATAGAGTATATATGATATATATATATATATATACAGCATGACGATGTTACTATATATATATATATATATATATATATATATATATATATATATATATATATATATATATATATACATGTGATGACGGATATGGTGATGACGGATATGGTGTGGTTTTTCAGCGCCTGTGTTTGTGGTGCAACACCTGTTTGACGAGGCCCAGATCTCAGCAGACAACGTGGGAGCTCCCATACAGAAGGACCAGTGGCAATACATTCACAACCTGGGGCAGGACACGAAGAGAACGCTGCTGAATGTGTCGTGAGTGATTTCATGTCAAGCGGTTTGCTACAAATATCATGGCTTATACCTTGTCAGAGGTGGAACGATTCGAAACAGTCTGCTGCTGCTGCTGTTGATGATGATGATGATGATGATGATTATGATAATGATGATTTTGATGTTGATGATGATGACGATTTCGAAGTTGATAATTACTATTAGCTCTCCTTAAATTATGAAATGTCCACAATGACGCATCGCTACTAAGCGATCATGTAAGCGTAAAGGAAAATACGCTCACATAGCCTATTCTATATTTCTGGGGTTGTATATGCGATCCATTCTAACTTCAGTATGTCGTAAACTCTAATTTCATATGCGTCCATCATCTAAAGAAAAAATTCCCATATTTTGGTAGGTTTGAGAAATACTTGTATTCAGATTTATGATTTCACAACCTATTTTTCACTTGCCACGTGTTTCAGAGCGGTGTTTGCACCAGCGTGTCTCTCACATATACTCCTCTCACGCAAGTAAGCTTACTTCAATCTCCACATCAGCCAATCACATTCTCCTATTGAATAAGTCAGATTCATGACGCATCTCGTTGTGTTCCAGTGAATGGCAACGCATCTCCATTAACGGAGTGACGTTACCACAAGCACTACAGTGCTGGGAGACCGGGCGTCAGGAGACGAATCACTACGTGAAACGCAACAAGGGTTCTTACATGGCCATGGCACAGCGCCTCTTAACGGGGTGAGATGGTGGTAATTCACCGAAAGACTTCTATCGGTGTATTAACGCCGAAAGACTTCTCTCCATTTTGTAGCACACTCGATAAGGTTACGTACTTTTCCCACTGTGCCATTCACTTCTCGACGCATGCGCGTTCGTGTCCTATTACCAGAGAGAAGCGAAGACGAAGTGAACCAACAGAAAGTTCTACAAGTGAGAGATCGAGGAATCGAAAGCGACATGGCCGGAAGCGAAGGAGGAAAGAGCGAAAACGCAAGAAAAATAAGAAAGGTAGGCTGGGAAATATATCCTTGATGAGTAAAGAACAAGTGAAATGTCAACCAATGAATACTAACGTGAGAGCTGGTTGCTTCAACACTGGCATATTTCAAAACAAGATTGTCTTTCAATATTTTGCCAGACCGAAAACGACAAACGGGCAAAAATAACACCACTTCTTCCTTAACCGGAAGAAGGCGTCCATCTCGCTCCTCGAGAAACAAACGATCCTCGCTGTTCTTTGATCACCATGACTTCCATCACATGCGTTACCATGCCAACCAGTGTAGCCACCATCGGATTGATCATTGCGCCTGGCCCCAGTGCAATCTCTCCTGTCCCAAAATCAGAAACCCATTCACAGGAGAGGAGATGGACTTCATCGATCTCTTGATGCAGTTTGGTTTGGACCTGTCCAGTTTTGCGGATGCTCTTGGTCTTGATCTGGATACGCTTCAGACGATGGACCATGAATTGTTGCTGCAACTGTTGATCAACAACAGCTAGCCATAGCCTCCTGTCCGGGCGATACGGGCTTCGTGTTCATGGTGGTCCCGATCAGCAGCTCCAGGACTGAATACATCGAACTATACCATTGACCTTACTAATGAACTGAGTCCCTGGTCGGTAACTGATTAGCCTTTGGCATTTTCTCATTGTGGTGTCGCAGTCGGCACCAGACGCATTAGGGTAAGATTTGGGCTACTCTCCAGACGTCGATCCGCTCAGAGTTCAAAACCCACAAAAACCGAACATATGATAAAAACTTTAAAATAGTTACAAGTTTATTTGAGATCGATTTCAGCTGCTCTGAGAGTGCAGAGGATCAGCACTGGTATCTGAAGGTATCGGATCGTTATGATTTTCGCTCCACCACTATGGGTCAATCATAACGGTCCAGTCCCACCGAGTCTCCCGTGGGACGTCGGAGTGAGGCGCCACATGTAACGGTTTTACTGTAACAGATAGGGTACAATTGCTCTGTGCGAGACAATCAATTCCGTGATATATTTATGTTTTATATTACAGTTTGTGCTGGATTAAGATTTTACTGTATATATGTGATATTTCACGAACATTTCAATGTAATGTTATTTTTTTTCCACATATTCTTCAAATATTCTGCGTCCACTACCTCGTTGATATAATAAATATATGTGCAAAGTCCATTGAGCGATTATAGATTCCTCATTGTAAAGCAATTTCATTTGAATGCTTTTATTTATTTACCGTCATTCGAGGTATATATCGGGGTGCTGCTGCCAGTAAAATAAACCTTGTCTTGTCTGTGAAACGAGGGCAGCGCATGGGCACAACATGGGACCAATGTGCTTTTTGGGGGGAGGTGGGGGATGGGGAGAGTTTGATTAAAAAGGTAATTTTTCATGTTCAGTCGCAGTGACTTCTTACCAATAATATATTTTCGGATTAAATTTCATCAAATGATCACAATGTCAAGATTTTAACACATGTTTGTCGCCACTACAGCGCTAGATGGTGGTTACAGAGTTGAACGTAGTTTAGTTAACACCATCGTTCGATACTGATCCTTTGATCTGGGGCGTTAATATTTCGATACTGACCCTTTGATCTGGGGCGTTGATATTTCGATACTGACCCTTGGATCTGGGGCGTTGATAATCTCGTATCGCCTGCTCATCACGCCTGCCTCGACTACCAGAGACAGCTCGAAAACTGTCATGGCGGACAAACCAGTTCGATCGCGCGTCTCAGGTTCCCCTTGACCTTCGTGTTTTGACCCACAGCTTGTAGGACCGATACCTAGAAAATCTGACTGGTTACTAGTGACTCGAATGATCGCGTTGAAAGGCGGTCCTATCTCTGAAATGGAATGTTCTTCACCCTGAGGCACAATGGTGTCATGTTTGAGACTCGTTCCCAGCAGCGAGCGTTTCACAGCCCGGTCTGGGCAACGGGATTTTGCTGAGCGGGCGATGCCGGTTATTGATATCTGTGAACGCACCTCAACCACTCTGATCCGTCACCGTCGCTGTATCACCTCAATACTGGTATATCATGCTGGTTTAGCAGTTTATGCACATTAACCCTTCAATGTCTATACATATTGGGAATACCAGTGGTAATGCGTTTACTATTGTTGGAAGACGTAGTAACACACTCTTACTTTTAAAAATATTTCTCTATCAAATAATGAAACATGATAAATCGAAAGATTCGCTCATGGACATTATAAAAAATTCTTAACTCCATCAACATGCAATAGTTCACAGCACTAGCACACCTGTAAAGCTATCGCTATCCAAATGTCAGTGAGTGCGAACTGTGAAGGAAACAGTAGTATAGGAAGTGGCGGTGCGAGCGCACTTCCACTTCCTATACTACTACAGTGTCAGCCAGCACTTCCAGCAATGTCAACAATCTACACCAGGACCCTGCGGAATAAGCGCTTCAAAACGACTCATGCGCTCCAAAAGGTCCTCATACTTTGATTCCAAATCCTTCACCTCAATCTCAAGGTTCACCTTTTCCTACGTCAAATAATCCACATCTACCCGCAGCTCGGCCACTTGTTCATCATTGCTCATCCTATACCTCAGCCCTCATCTATTAAACATATCGACGCGTGCACATAGGCCAGAGTGTCTACGCCGTTCTCAGCTACCCACCGCATTAAGTCAAAGGGGGAGTGAGACTCCTTATTGACGTGGAGCCCATATATTTTGTGGCAGTTTCTCCGGAGCATGTTCATGGCAAAATTGCTTTTGGGCGAACAGTGACTCCACGTACTGAGCGTGCCGTAGATGCTTCTTAACCACCACCTTCTTCACACCTTTTGCTTTTTTGATCTCATCCCGGCTCGACATCAAGATCGAGTACATCTTAGGGCGCAGACCAACATACTCCTTGATGGGCTCACCAACACACTCATCCTTCATCTTCCCCAGAACCTTCTTGTTCCCATTGTTGCACAGGCTGTGGGAGGGATCTAGTGTCAAAGAGATGTCCATCTTCCTTCATGTTAGCATACACGTCAGGCGAGCGTATCTCCATAAGCAGTGAATCCGTATCCGTGTACAACAGGCCAAGGTTCTTGCCGTATCTGGGCTTCATGGTATTGTAGTAAAAGTCGTACATCAGGTGCTTGGAGAGGTCGATTATACACGTGCCCACATACAGCGAGCGGTTCAGTACCAGGTCTTGTGCATGTGCAGAGCAGCCAAGTCATCATCAAACACCTGATGACGTGCGTAGGCAGGACTGGCGATAAGCCTACGCATTCTTTCTTCTTCCGTAGAGCGCACAATCTTGACATCGACCCGCCTCTGGAGGTTCTCCATGGTCTTGCCGAACACAGATTTATTCATCAGCTTATACAGGTCCTTCTCAAAGTCGCTGGTGTGGCCTTATGCAGATCCATATTCATACGAATGTAAAGCTCCATCCAGGGACTCTGGTCAAAGACAAGTGTTCGATGAATCTTGGTAAGTCTCATCCCCAAAGACAGATACAGCTTGAGTTTCCTGTAGTGTAACACATACTTCTCCTTCTTTCGGAGGTTTGACACCAGCTTCTCAAGTCCGGTGCCACCCAATTCACCTAGGATGTTCTTCAGATAGTCTGACAACCATTCATTCTGTACAAGAAGCCGCTCCGCCGCTAGGGGGTAATCGTTGTGTTCGTCATGAAGCGCGGCAGGATACTCCATGTCAACCTCAAGTATGTATCCAGTCTCGGCATCATCTGGGTGGTCCTGTATCTGTAGATCCTCCAGCCGATCCACCCACTCAATGCCCACAGTTGGCAAAGGCTGACTCATAGCCCACCCATGCAAATTGTTAGCATCAAGGTACTGGATGTAGCTCGTTGGTTTATCCTGATGAAAGCCTTCCATGTGGGGGTTATTGGCCTTAGCGCGGCGGCGCGACACCTTGCTTATACCACCGCGTGGACCTTTCTCAATGAACAGGAGCTTGTCATAGTCGGTGAGTAGCTCGAGTTCCACACCTGTGTTCTTAAGCAAAACATCCCATGACAAACAGGGGCTGGTATAGTAGTGGGCCGGATCCAACCCGTACTGCTTAAGACAGGTCTTGCGGAACACCTCAAACACATCTGCCAAGAGCAGTACATCTGTCCGCAGGTACAGGTCACCCGAACACGCTCCAGACCTTCTGCGCATGGGCATAGTCTACAGCAGATATACCCTCCTCAGAGAACTTGCTATACAACACCTGGATCGGCGGCAGAGGAGAATCAAACTTATCCCAGCTGTCCATGAACTCATAGGGGAAGACTCCCTTGCGCAGCAGCAACCGTCGTTTCATCTGGTCTGGGTCATATTCCGCCGTCACAGGAAAAGCATCTGGGTTGTTAGCAGACACCAGCTTATAAGCTAGGCCAACAGGAACTGTGCGCTCTCAATGAAGCGCAACAGTCCAAGCGACAGGGAAATATATTTCTTTGTGTTGTTGGGGATACAGATGATGTTCCCCTCCACTTTTCTTATACCCTGCATCAAGAGAGGGGAGTCGTAGACCCGTAGGTTATGAAAAACCACAGGGATGGGTGTTGTCTTGGGAAGTTTCAGGTTACACACGTTATGGGCTGGCCCTCTGGCCCAGTTTTTTCCTGCACACATGACAGTAGGTTGCAGCCTTATGTGCCCTTCTATCCTCCCGAGTCATCCGCATAGGGACAGGCTTGGACAGAACTGCTTTGATCTTTTGCTCTTTCTGCTGCAGAGCCTGTAAGAACTTCTCCACAGCATCACTTCCTCTGTAAACCATGGGATGTTCGGTCATACCGTCACACCGAACAACCACATAGCCGTAGCCATAACCTTGGTGCCTCTGCGTTCTTTGCGTGTTGCTCTTACCAGGATCAAGCGCAGGACCCAGAAGCTTCACTGTGAGCGCCTCAAAGTCAGCATAGATGACGTAGGGTGCAGCAAGCTGTTTTTGCCAGTTCTGTAAGGATGATATATTCTTCCCTTCCTCAAGCATATCCACTCGCACAGCAGTTTGCCCTATCCCCATGCACTCAGGCTTGTGCGCCAGGAGCAGACCCTGTGTGGTATATCCATGCAGACATAGCTCACAGAAGAACTTGCGGTGCTCGTGCTTACTCTGGTCAAACAGCAGGCGGTTCAGGTCTTTGATTTGCGTGTAATTAAACCTGCCTCCTTTCTCAATCAGCATGAGGTTTATACGGGTACCAGAGTGTTTACTGTTGCGGTGTACGATAGTGGTCTTCCTGTCCCAGCCAAAAACGTTCAAGCATGCTTTTCTATCTTCTCAACATGTGACACTGGTGTAGGACATTCTACACCTGCACCCTCCAGCAGATCCAAAAGCCACTGAATGTTATATTATGATGGTCGCAACGTGGTACAGGGCGTTGACGAGGATTTTCCCATCAGTAATTGGTGTTGTCATCTTATTCCATGTAAAATGGATCCTTTAAATAAGCATCCGGAGACTTTTGTACCACAACCTGTTTAGGGTGTGATGCTAGTTTCTGCCAGTAGCAATTCAATGCTAGTCCAAACACCCTAACGCCGCCGACAACCAAAGGTGCAGCCCATGTTGGTCACGCCCACCTCTCCGGAGGCTTGCTCATTGATGTTGGCTCGACAGCTTAGTCTCAAGCGTCTGTAAGCGTGGACTTAGCCTCACGAAGCTCTCTCAGAAGCTTATTTTGATTGGCTCTTCGAGCTGCAGCACCCATTCGTCCTGCCTCAACCCTTAGCGTTTTTTGTTGCGGTCACTAACGTTATCTGTACCGGTTGATTCGCGTTCGTTTCTTCCATGTTTACTTACTAAATTTGTTTGTCCAATTGACAGCTCTTAGTAAGCACCTGTTATAGCAGAGTTACCCATTTTCGGTTCCACCAGAAATGGTGTTGTTTTGGTGCTTGTTTTTCCGAATTGACAGTGCTTGACCGTTGTTAAAGCCGCAGTTAATGGAGCTAAAAACATACCATAGCGATGATATAGCTCACAAGTGGCAGTGCTTAACGCTTGTCCAACATACGGGTCAGTCTCGAGGTCTGTAATTAGATTTGGCTGGTGTTCTGGTGGGATTGGCAGAAATATACAAGCAAGTATAGCTGTAGCACTGTCTGACCCAGAGTGCGTGTCATGCTGGCACCTAGCCGAGCCTCGTATCTCACATAGAGCTTTATGATCTCTTCATCAGACATTGATTCAACCTGGTCAATTGTAAGGCGCTCCAACCAAGGTACTGACAGGCCTGACCACCGGCTATGACAGCAGCAAGCCTATCACTGTTAAAAGACATATCCGCATTTCCGTAGCCTTTGAGCTTCAAAATACTGCACCGCTACCCAGATGAAGAAACCTAAATTGGTTACAAAGGCAGCGGCTGCTATCAAGGCCAATATCACTTCAATCGACGGCATATGCAGTGGGTTGATCAGTCTTCAGCAGCAGCTTTGCGTGCTTGGTCTTTTCTAGTAGCTGGCATAGTGTGGCACGTTCCTCCCTTGTTTTGAATTACATCAGTACGTAAGGCGTCTTCAAACGAGTCACTGCCTTTGGTGTGAAAGAGCACCATCCAGCGAGTCTGCTCACGTAGGTCCTTCAGCACAGAGTTGTACTTTTGGGTGATGACCCAGACACTTTAATGTGCATGGCGGCCGCTAAAGGCCAGTTAGGATAACATGTCTCTCTTCTTGGTTAGGGCCTTTGTTGGCGAACAGTCATCAATAATGTACAGGGTGGGCTTGCCCTTAAAACAATGGTAGAAAGCCCTCAAGTGGTCATGGAGTCGCTCCCCTGGATCAACGACGTAGACCTCTGAATCATCCCACACCCATGACCGGGACTGATAGGCCTCGTTGAAACGTATGGTAGGGCAGAGGATTACAATATGTTTGAAGGCGTCGAGGATGATTTCAGTTTTTCCTGCATCCTGTCTGCCCACAAACAATAGCTGAACTGGGTCCATCTGGAAATGTGTCGCCAGTTGCGTGAATCACGCGGTTGTAGTGGTTGAACGTGAGCTTGTATTCCAGTCTGTCATCAAGCGTGCTCCGGTAGAATGGCATGTAGCTCTCGAGGAGTTCAAAGTCAAGCGGAACATGGAACCTGTTACTATACACATCGGCTTTGGGCTTGTCCTCTTCCTCGGTCTCATTCTTGTATCCAGCCTCCACTCGTATCTTAGTTGTGTTTCTGTTATCTGCCCTGGTACTGGAGGCCCTGTCTCTCGTGTGCAGTCCACCACAAGTCGTGGTAACAGTGATACACATCGCTGTCATCAATAGACATGACCTCATTGCCAGAAATCTTGATTGTCATTTTCTTAACCACGGCATGGCCCATGTTTTGCACAACGCTGCGGTTAACATCAGTCAAGGTCAGCGTGATTGTAAAGGTCAGCCGTGCTGTCCCAGGAACAATCAAGTCGTCTGGGCCTAGATTGGGGAAGCGAACCAGCAGTTGTTGGTTCTGGTCAATAGTGCTTGGATTGTTTGTAACGACTACAGACTGTCGCACGCCCTTTACCCCAAGGGGTTCGCGTATCCTGTGGTGTGGATTTAGTTTGCCTCCGTAAGTACTCGACATGTTGAATGCTTAATTACACTTATATCTCTAACACACAGACATGGAGTTCGATAACCCAGCATTTGACAAAGCAGTGGTGGAGGATTGACCCTACCCTGGAAGAGAGGATGAGACTAACTTCATTAATGATGATGAGGAGACTAACCTCATGAACGAAACTTGATAAAGCTCTACGTCAAGTACGATTAGTTCACCATGGGCTATTACTGAAATGCCTGCAGGGTTAACAGAAGATCAGGTGGGATCCATAGAAGAAACAAAAGTCGTAGTTGCGAGGTGGAACAAGGCAGTGTCTAAGCATGGGCTCTAGGCCGGCATGGAGTTTAGATCGTCTAAACAAGGTGACCTTTGGGTTAAGTTGGGGCGAGACTGCAAGCTTCTGACATGGTTAAGCAATCCCAATTAATTCCTCTCTCCTAGGAGTGTCCTAGATCACGGTGGTACACAGCTTGCTCGGGCTGTTGGAGTGACCCCTGAACTATCCACAAAGGAAGCAACGGCCCACCAAGTCGTTGACCAAGCAGCCGCTAAGGCCACAGAGAATTTAGAAATGAAAGAGATTAGTACCGAAACAACTGATAGTAAAACAAGTGTCATGGAAGAAACAGGCTTTATAGATATGCTTCATAATGCCATAGAAGAAGTTGGTACACAGACAGATGTTGTGACATTCCGAGAGGCCATGCAGACTCAGAGGGGTGAGCTGGTCAACAACCTAAATCTAAAATAACTGAGATAGAACGGAATATAGTCCGGAGGGAAGACAAAATGTCAAGCTTGGAGAAGGAAGGGAGGAAAGGAGATCGAGCATGAAAATTCCAAGCAAATGAGCTTGCAGAGCTGCAAGACCTGAGGCGTGTCCGTGTTGAGGCTGCCTCTGCAAACCGTGAACGTCTGCGAACCCAAATTAACCGCATCAAGTGAACTATCAACAGGACACAACGCTAGGTGAGCGTGTACGCACCCTGTTCCGGGAGCAGGGCACAACAATCGCCTCCATCCTCACTGCGGTTAGATTGGCAATCTCGACCATGGTAGTTGACGGGCAGAGAGAGCACTAGTGCAACCCCTGCACCAACACCGGTGCCAGCTGATAAGCCTGGTGTAAAGGAATGGATTAAAAACCAGCTGAACTCCTTGGCACGCGTCCTGAAGGGCCTAGCCGGTAAGGCAGCAGCTGCCCTTCCAGGAATCATTGGCTCCATCGTATCATGGTTGCTTTAGTCAGCTGCAAAGGTGGCTGGTTGGATGGCAGAACATGTATGGGCCGCAGCTGTGGTGGTGGCGGGAGTTATCTTCCTGATACTTTGTGACTTACTACGTAGCAAACCAAAGCACAGCTAAGCCTATAGCGATTCTGCCTACAATAAGGGCGGTTTTCTCATCCTCGTGTGCCTTTCCTGTGGGTTTATCGGCCACGCAGCTTGGAACGTCTGGAGAGGGGACTCCCATATCTGTATCAGGCGGAGGGTCAAAGCTTCCTCTATCTGGAAGAGCAGCAACCACATTGACATCAGTATTGCTGCCGATCTGCTGTTGCACAGTCTCCACTGGGGAGTTTATGGTATCCTCAATGTTAGCCTGAAATTGTTTCTGAGCGTCAAAGGACGTGCCGGCGCCTAGTATAGCTGAGCGGGTCTGTGCCTGAGCACCAAGAATCTTCTAAACATAGGTCCGAATGCTGTCATTGACCCGTGTAACACCCGGCGTGGTAAAGCCATCCGACCTTTCCAGGATACACGTGCTACAGGCGTTGTTTACACCACCCTGGTCCTGCAGTTTAAAATCGATATGCAGCTTGCCACCCTTGAAAACAAATCCAGTGGATGATTTCTCCAAGGTTTGTCTGATGGATTCGTAGATAATGAGTAAAAACCCGTACCTTGTGGGTTTCGGGGTCGGTGAAATAGAGTAACCCTGATTGTACCAATCCTCACAACAAGCGAGTTCACCCTCCAAGTGGACTCGTCGTGTCACGTGGGGATTGTTTTAGCCTGGCCTATCGCGGGATCCTTTATAAGGAGTCTAGATGGGTTAGTCATGGAGATTCATCTAGTCAGAGAAACGATTCGGACCGCGAGATTCCAGGGAGCTTCATTGTTGAAATCTGAATAAACCAAATAAGCATCTCTACTTCAGGACTTGCGTTAATTTCGTGAGGATTGGTACAATCAGGGTTACACCCCTCCCAAAGAGTGGTGTGATGTAACCCGGGCTCTCGTGCTGATAAATTAGGTGGGGAGGCTTTTTAAGAACGTATGAGCCAGAATAGTATTATAACACTTACTCCCCATTCGGATTTTGTGTCCTCCCGGTCCAGTCTGGTGGTGACCTCCTCGGGACGGAAAACAGGAGATTGCGCTGCTCGAAATAAAGTGTCCTTACACTAGGATCCCTGGGAGGATTATCCTGCCCCAGTACAAACCTCAGATTCTACTTGGGCTTCACCACAGTCTGCCGGCGACCATCGGGGTGTTTGTGGACTGTGTTTTCCGGGAGTGCGCCTACGAGGACCTGGGGAGGGCTGGAGCGTACAATTTGGAGTACCACCATAAGGACAGGAAGAAGTACAAGGACACAGTCGCTTGTGGGTACACAACCATCCAGGACACAGATGATGAGGGGGACTACGCCGCAAACGGTAAGTTTGACACCATCCTCCGCCACTTCCTATACTACTGAAACGAAGCCATTGGCTGCGTGTACGCTGTAAGATTCACTCTTATTTGCTTATAGCAAGAAAATGACAGTATCTTTCCGTGAGCACCAAGTTCTACAAAAAAAAAATTCCGCGCGATTCGTTTATACAGCCAAAAAGTTATCAAAGGCAATGGGTTGTATCAATATCTTTGGTTGTATTGTCGCTAAATCATAAAAGATCAGAGATGCTTCGTGGTTCCGATGGATCTGTTACATAAGCTACGTGATGCTCAAGGCGCCTAAAGTGGATCTGTTACATAAGCTTCGTGATGCTGAATGCGCCTAAGTGGATCTGTTACATAAGATATGTGATGCTAAAGGCGCCCGAAGTGGATCTGTTACATAATATATGTGATGCTGAAGGCGCCTAAAGTGGATCTGTTACATAAGCTTCGTGATGCTGAAGGCGCCTAAAGTGGATCTGTTACATAAGATATGTGATGCTAAAGGCGCCCGAAGTGGATCTGTTACATAATATATGTGATGCTGAAGGCGCCTAAAGTGGATCTGTTACATAATATATGTGATGCTGAAGGCGCATAAAGTGGATCTGTTACATAATGTATGTGATGCTGAAGGCGTATAAGTGGATCTGTTACATAATATATGTGATGCTGAAGGCGCATAAAGCGGATCTGTCGCATACAATATGTGATGCTGAAGGCATCTGAGGTGGATCTGTTTCATAAGCTGCCACTCCCTAAGGCAATGTGGTAAACGTTATTCGCAGCATAGGCGGAGGGTTGGATCCCGAGGTGTTATAACCTGGCTGGTAACTGCTCCCGATCTGATCCGTCAATAGTGGTGTTTAAAGCTCGGTTTGAACAGCGGCTTTATGACAAGTGGGCCGTGGCTTTGGGGTAAGCTGTCACCAGCCATCACCTTCGCGATATCACCACGATGTTAAAAAAAGGCTGTTCAGCCTCATATCGGGCATTCAGGGATCATTTTTTTCATACATAAGTACGTTTAACGCAGACATAGATAATGACATCTTTCAATTTGTGCCTCAAATTTTACTTGATCGCAAATCATGCTGATTAATTTTCAACATTATCATTTGATTGAAAATATTCATGATGTACTGTAGAAATCTGTTTTATTTAGTTTTGCCGTTCCATCGATAACGGTGCCTCTCTAAAACCATGAACCACACGAACGTTAGCTATAAATCATTACGCGCTGCATTACTTCCTCGCTATCGATTATATACTTCCGCTTAGGTTTCAAAATAGAGATTTCATCAAATCTTCACTTATCAAATGTCTAAAATTAGAACGACAAGCAGGAAGGATAATTTCCGACAACATAATGGCGACAGTCGAAGTATAGAGATCTATTTTCAGAGACCACAGCGCTGGTTTCAAAGGTGCGGTTGCCAAGCAGCTTGCTAGGCAACCGCGTTACAAACATAGGGCTGAACAGCCTCTTTAAAATCGACACAGATGACTGTATTCACTTCCATTTGCTAGTTAGCAACGTGATGGTGAACAGGCGTATGGTAGCTCTGCTACATGCTGAGGCGAGGAAGTAGGCGTGGCCCGTGTGTTATAAATGGAAGTAAAAAACCTATCCCTTATATAATGAAAAAGAAATTCAAAAATTGCGGCCTGTATCGCGGATCAAAAAAAAGGTTAACAAACCAACATACAAACATACAAACCGGGCCGATCGCCATAACTTGGCGATTCGATATCGCCAAGTTAATAATGAATTGAGGTGACAAGCGTGTTTGTAGCTCTGTGTTTTTCTCGTCAGTGCTGACTATGATAAGCACCTGTTAACTGCTTTGCTAACAGCTCCCTATTCTCCTACGCTCTGACTCACTGGAGACAAGCGCGCAGATTACATGCCGCAAATGCCTGGGTTCACAACACGTTATTGCCGCCTCGGAAGAGAAGCAAATTGACCCTCATGTCAATGCCAAATAAGCTTCTCTGTAAAGATCTATCTTATGATGTGTTAGACAACATCTATCTCTCAAATTAAATATTCAAATGAGATGGAGTTCAGCTGACGGAAGTTGTGTACGGATGGACGTCGATTGGTACCACTTACCGAGAAGGTACATGGAGAAATGAAAGACAGGCTGGCAGCAACGACCTGTGACAACAAACACTGTGAATTATCCAACACTCGCAAGCATCTCACTCTAAGGTAGCTAGCAGGAAATCAATAGAGCTTAAAAGGAAAACCTCTATGAATTATCTACGCATTTACCGCTAGTAAAACTCTGATACCCGAGTGTATCTCTTTTAGCGATAATCAATAAAAACAGCGCATAGGATTAGTTAAGTACGACGAAGATTGAGTAGTGAGCCAGGTTATTGCCTTGGAAACGGTTGGTTCCTCAGTGGTAAGATCGGTTGCGCGCAGAATGTAGCAGAAATATATTCCGTATCAGATGTGCATGCGCGCTCTCTATGAATCATCCTCGTGGGTTTCCATGATCATTTCACTGGCAGGAAAATGTTGCATTACTGACTCGAGTCCGAATTTAGTATCATTCAATGTGTTGAATTTAATTGATCCCTTGTTCTGAATTGGCGATTATGGAACGACATGTTCACGAATATCAGATATACTCGCAATTGTCAGAAGACTAAGCATAATTTCTTACATTACAGGTGTGCACGTCATCCCTCTTTAAAACACAAAACAACCTGCTTTTAATATACCCAAGTTTCAAGCATCACGGGCAATACGCTTCGCTCGCTGATAACGATGTTGCATATTGATTGAGTCAAGCGCGCTTTATACGTATGGTGACAGACACACGTAGGGTTATATAGAGCTGCATCTATCGACGCCCTCATCTCCGCCTGGCCTCTACACGAGAATCCCGGCGACATTATTGCTGATGAGGAGGGAGGTACTCCATGAGGCCTATCCTGTATTCTCTCAAGCATGCAGCTGCTCAGCTCCAGCTCCGCATCTAAAGCAACAAATGACAAAGCGAACCCAACTCCCGCAGCCAGGCAGCTCCTTCTCAGACGCCGTCTTGCATGACCGTGCTCCTTTTCATGACGGAACGTTCACGGTAGATGGCGCGCTGTGACGCCGCTTCCGGTGGCCATTAGGAGGTAAGGGCGTTGGCAAGCCGAGATGGGTGACCGTGGAGACGGAAACCTCAAGCGCGATGTGTAGGGCCTTCTGGCAACGAGATCTGAATTACAAGTAGGATAACAGGATGCAGTTTGGTCGTTACACAAACAGGTAAAATCAAACATGCAATCTGTCTACTTTATATCATCAAAGTCATTGTACTTAATAAGTTTGATAAATACACGTAAAGATATAAAAAATTTAATCACATGTCAAATGTAATCATTTTTACAGTATTTGGTACGAATGATAATTACGAATGAAATACAACCTAGTTATACTGTTATTACAGGGTGCATAAATCTGCGGTATTCTAATCTCGATGTTGTTTGTTTCGAGGGCAACATAAGTAATTAAACTCAATATATTGTGTCATTGTTTGACGAAGATCGCTCCACCAATTAGCGGTGAGAGATGGGGTAGTAAGCGGTGGTCCATGTCAGCTCCATCATCAGGTAGGGTGACACGACACGCTCCGCTCTAGTCTGTGGAAAACACGTGCACTATTGATAATCACTTAGCTGAATACAACTGATCACGGCTACTGCTACACGACTGCAGCCAAAAAGGGCTGTTTGTCACGCGTCGCCGTATTCTAGGTGATAAATAGCAGCGCTGCGTCACCGATAAACAGGTAAGATTACTATTAAACGCACCAAAGGTGTGATCGGCACCGTTGTCAAACTCTGACCTACGCACGTGACTTCCCACGGTTACCTTCCATAAGGTTTATCGCGTCGCAAAATTACAGTTAACCAATTGAGCAAAGATGGTGGTACGATCATGGAGCAACACTAGCCCGGAATTCGGCTGTCGGCAAACTTATTGAAAGAAGTGGAATACTGGACATTACTATATTAAGGAGATACTGCGAACCTGAGAAGTATAAAATAAATACATTCTACAATATCTTTCGTGATTGTAAGGTATGTATAAATATATATATATATATATATATATATATATATATATATATATATATATATATATATATATATATATATATATATATATATATATATATATATATATATATATATATATATATATATTCAGTGAATAACATATATTGCCATAACTACATGTAAGACACAAAACGCCAGTGAAGAGCCAGTCAGCCTCTTGTCGGTCTGTATTCCTACACATGTTACGTTGTTAGACTAACAGAGTGCAAATCACCTCCCATCATGAATAATTGACATTTTGGATTCGACCCAAAAAGCGATCTTCCCGCTCTCCAAATAGCTTATCCACCCCAAGTCGCTATTCGCCAATCCGATATGGGCTTGCACTGTTCGGCTGACATCTGGCATCAGATGTTAGAAGCGACAGCTGTGATCCGCCATCAGTGACCCCTTGATTAACGGGGGTAGATTCAGAGGCTGAGGGCGTCTGAACCTCCCCCCGTATATGTACATGACTCACTAGCCATTTCATACAATGATTATTTAACGTCCAGGTCACTTTAACTTCAACGAGCAGTGTATCCCCAAATGCTAATGACAATAAATATTAATTGATTTATGTCGCTTGGACATGTGCCCGGCCAGCCAGAGAAGGTATACATCATGAAAAATGTACTAAAATCGTTAATTAATGCATGTGTTAAGTTACGCTGAGTCATAAGACATGCCATTGATTCGTGTTTGACTGATGAGAGTTCTTATAATAATCCACACCTACAATGACGTCATTTGTCATTGTTAAACTAACAAACAAATATTGATCTGCCAGGTGCAGGCTGAGTGTTGCATGGTTGCCAGGAAAAGCTAGATCCCTGCTACTGGCGTATTACACAGAGGGAGCTACAAGAGCCGACTCTGTCATCACTTCTGACAGATGGGCTATGAATAATGCACTTCAGTCTGTAGCATATTGAGGGGGATATTGAATGACGCAAACCGCTGTAACACGCCGCTCAAACTGTGACTTAGTTGAGCCGTCGTGCAATACGACTGGGAACAGGTCGTGGTAATTTAAACAAGATAATTTGATTTTGAGCATTTATTAAATTATTACTAGTTTTAGCTCTGTTTTCTTCTATACCTCTTTCAAGAAATCAGAGATGTAGATGAATGGATATCCGTGACTCTATTCGTTAATATAGGCAAAATCTATATTTGGTATTTGCAACTTTTGTACAATTTGTTATGCATTGTTGCAAGACAAAAATTGTGTGTTATCTTGTGTTAAAATCGGACAACTGTATTTCCAGGTTGTATATGTGAAGTTTCGTGTCCTCTGGTCCACGCCGTCAGATGCAAGCCCGACCCGCCTGCCACGAAACCCGTTCTCTCTTCTGGGCTGCAACTTCAATGACTGACCATCAGTCATGACGTCATACAAGAAGCATGATGGCAAAGCTCCTCCGTCATCATGCACAGCCAAAAATGTACCCAAAATCGCCCAATTCTGCGACTGGTCACCAGGATTCGCCATACAGAGCTACACGCCACGTGACGAGACAGGGGGCACCGCCGTCAGCAGCGACAACTCCAGTTTTGTGAAAGGGGTAAAACTGAGAACTCTCGGAATTATGAGTCCATGTTTCTCTGGCCGTATGTTCTTAAAGTCTCATAAAAATAGCCCCACCAAAGGTGAGCAGAAAATCATAGCTGGCATTATGGAAAATCGAGGAGATGAAATGAAAGAGAGGTTATGTCATTGCCGAGATTCGCCATGTCTGCTCTCGCACAGCGACGCCTGGAGGCATGGCTATACGTGTACGGAATGTCGTGCCAGCCAAAGGACGGCATCACGCCACTCAACGCCACCTGGTGAGGACAACAGTAGTGGCTCCCAGGTTGAGTGGAGCTTGAGACCTCAAACGACTTGTCTCACTCCCTGCGATACACGCTGTAACTATTCGTGGGAAGAGCGAAATGGTATGATAGTTCCCCGGATAAGCCAGCTACCACCAGCGCTAGCTGGGAAATTGAAAAAATACTCTAAAGTCCCTCCTATTTCGTGTAAAAAGGGAGGAGTTTATGTGCAGAAAGTGAATTCGAATCAAGGCAATCTCGACGGCACAGAAAATCGACGTATTCGGACATTCTTGGATGTGTTCTTGCCCCGCCCACCTGTGACGTCAGACTCACCCGATGATAAATCAGTTCTGCGCATGAGCACGTGTCCCAGTCAATCCCCAAGTTAGCATGTGAAAGTCGAAAATCGCGTTGAGCGTTCGCCAGTTACTCTTTACGGCTAAACAGAAATCTGATCGCGATTTATCGCGTTGAGAGATGTATGACCAGAGGTCACTGTGGTTGAATCGAGGATGGTGATGAGAGACAAGAGACAATTGTAGCTAAGTCGCCGCTGTCATTGTAGCTATCTGAGGGTTGGTGTCCAAACCCGAGACTGTCTAAGGTTATACTCAGCATTATTGCTGCTCAGTGATTGGCATGGTCTTTCTTGGTGTTTTCTGATTTGACCTTATGTCTCGTATAGCTTCTGTGTGTGTCTCTTTCTGTGTATTTATGTATGTGCATCTGATGTAGCAGTATTCATAGCGAAAGGTGGGGGTGGCTTGATGTGGTGAGCTGACCTACAATTACCAAGAGCTTTAATTGGAGAAAAAACGATGGTCATAGTTATGGGAATTGACGGGTTTGGAATATTTACCTCAAAGGACTCTACTTGGTACACCGGGACTATTTGATTTGAAAACTGAATTACTTAAAAGGATTCTAAAGTTTTATATAATTTGGACAAAAATGTATCTGGTCCGAGTGAACAGGTGTGAATTGCATTTGCCGATTGTTTAATTTTCATGTACCGAGTGGCCGAAAAGTTGTAAATCTAACTGAACCTTTTGGGAGGAATGGAGAGGTGGTGGGTGTATGTGTTCGTAAATGTATGTGTGTATACATGTGTTTGTTGGGGTTGAAAGATGTCAAATGTTAACTGTCGTGGAGTGCCAGAACTGTGAATTAGAAGGGGACAAAACTGACCTTCCCCTTTGGACCCAAACAGACAAAAGTTAAGAAAACCTGTCACACCCCAATGATCGGTCCTTGACTCGGGTACTGGTTAGAAGAATAATCAATTCTACATTTCATAAAAAACTGAAATAAAAGCAGACGGCTATTTGGGGACAAGCTGGTATTGGAGAACTTGACCTATCGTTCAGCCAAGGATTTTCTCCAGGAAAATCAATCACCGAGGGCTCTACAATGTGTCATATAGTTATGGTGATCATATATGTTGACTAATGCCGTTGTTATGTGTAAAATCAATATACTCTAAACAATGCACAACAAAAAGGGGATAAAAATTATTACGTTCAACTTTCGTGAATACCATGCCAATGTATTTGGCGTCCTGTTAGCCGTGATTAATTCACACACACACACACACACACACACACACACACACACACACACACACACACACACACACACACACACACACACACACACACACATTTTCATCAAATCAACTGTATATGCAAGACGTTGAATGTCCATACTTCAGATTCTCCTCCAATTCCAGCACAGTACCGGAGATAATAAACCTGAGACCAGCTTCCTGATTGGGTAATAAATTTGCCCAATCAAGGCGACTCAACAGACTTCCCCGCTAATACATTGAAAAAGACCTCGTAACATAAAATTCATTCTCCTTTGAGGCTGACAGGAATCACACGGGAATCATTCATTGCGTGATCGTGTTGGGGCCAGGTTTAATGCGCGACTTCAAGGTCGTTCTGTACGAGAGGGTAAGATCGAAAGAGACAGAGAGTTTGAGAAAGATAAACAGAGAATGTGAGAGAGAGGCTGAGAGAGATAGTGAGGGTGAGAGAAAAAAAAAGTGAGTGTGAGAGAGAGAAAGAGGGGATGAGAGGGCAGAAGAGAAAGAGAGGGTGAAAGAGAGAGAGATAGGGAGAGAGAGAGAGGAGTGAGATAGGGAGAGGGAGAGAGATAGAAAGAAGGATGAAAGAAAGACAGAAGGAGTGAAATAGAGAGGAAGGGGTGAGAGAGGATGAGACTGAAAAAGAAGGGGTGAGAAATAGATAGATAAAAAAGAGAGGTTGAGAGAGAGAGGGTGAGGGAGAGATAGTGAGAGTGAGAGAAAGAAAGAGTTTGAGAGTGATAAATAAGGAGTGTGAAAGATAGGGTAAGAGAAATTGAAAGGGTAAGAGAAAGAAAAAGTGAGTGTGAGAGAAAGAAAGAGATGATAAGAGAGCCGGAGAGAAAGATTGGGTGAAAGAGAGAGAGAGAAAGAGAGAGAGATGCAGAAAGAAGAGTGAGATAGGGAGAGAGAGAAAAAAGTTTTAGAGAGACAGGAGTGAGATAGAGAGAGGGAGAGAGTGAGAACGAGAGAATGACGAGAGAGACAGTAGTGAGATGGAGAGGAAGGGGGAGATGATGAGAGAGAGAGAGAAAGTAAGGGTGAGGGAGAGATAGAATAAAAAAGAGAGGGTGAGAGATGGATAGAGAGTGTGAGAGAAAGAAAGAGAGTGTGAGAGAGATCGAGAGTGTACAAGGGAGAGAAAGAAAGTATGTGAGAGAGAATAAGAGAGGATGAGAGTGAAAGAGTGTGTGAGAGAGAAAAAGAGGATGCGAGAGAAGGAGAGTCTGGTCAGTTACTTTACGTTGAGCAAGCAAGTTAACATTAAAGCTACGAAAACACAATTAGACAGTCGATGCCATTTTGTTCAGACAAGAGATGGTCTCAAAGACTCCAGTAATGTGAGCCAGGAAGAAAAAAACGAATTAAACTGTAACTCAAACAAATGAGCAAAGCAGTCGTGACATAGCGAGCTGATTGGTCATCCTTTTACAACAATTGCAATATCTCACAAATAATTGCGCAATCATTTACCATCGCTGTTTCACAAATTGAATGCACCTTTTATTCATGGGCGGTATTACAGTTGTTTTAATCCACAACTTGATAGTTAAATACGACAAATCCTGATGAGATAACGCCACGTTTATTTATGTGGTGTCGTTTGATGTTGGAACATTGACACCCGACCACCACTAAGTGGATAATGGAACATTGACACCCGAACACCACTTAGTGGATGATGCAACTTGACACCCGAACATTTCTTAGTGGATAATGCAACATTGATACCCGAACACTACTTAGTGGATAATGCAACATTGACAACCGGACACTACTTAGTGGATAATGCAACATTGACAACCGAACACTACTTAGTGGATAATGCAACATTGACACCCGAACACGACTTAGTGGATAATGCAACATTGTCATCCGTGTGTACGCCCAAACACTACAAAGCTTATAATGGAATGTGTACGCCCAAACACTACACAGCTTATAATGGAATGTGTACGCCCAAACACTACAAAACTTATAATGGAATGTGTACGCCCAAACACTGCAAAGCTTATAATGGAATGTGTACGCCCAAACACTACAGTGTGGATCATGGAAGCATTAAGTGGAGATACTGCAGAAAATATCCTACCATTCATAATTTAGATCGAACCATTTCTGGTGTCGCTCTTTCCGTCTGTTTGATTTCATCCTTAATGTCAGTTCCCACGATAATTCATCGTGTCACAAAACAGTTTAGTCTCGTCAACCAACCTCGTTAAGAGTGTGGATTCCAGTGCTTTTGTTGTATTATTGACACAGATGCTGTTCACAGCCAGCGTGGAGCTGTCTGCGCTAAGGTCGGCCATGCGTGACGATGGATCTCTATTAGGGTGGCGGCCATACCATTAACTGTGAAACGCCTCTGCGTGCAGAGTGGGGGAGGTCGAGGTGCTTGGCTGTCATCCCAAACAGACACCAACCACATTGGATATAAAAAAAATACATTTAAGGGGCACCATGATTTGGACGCACATAAAACCCTCTCAGATGAACCAGGCTACTTGTGGCAACGATAAACCTGAAGGATCGCAAACTAACTCTCTGCAATGGCGCTATCATTATTGAAGGGCGGTAAAAAAACGTGGTTCATACAGCTTTCGATAATAGGATTGCTTTTTAATGGTAAAAGGTGTTCTCTGACACTATCAGACGCAATCACCACCGCCCCGCCATTGAAATCTTTGAATGACTATCGACCGGGCCATAAGGGTGAAAATATGGAGAGCCCATCACGGCTAGAGCAAGTTGGAATGAAAGCAAAGTCGAACTGGTGAAGTAATAGTTGTTTTGGCTGCCGAGGAATATGGGATTAGAAATTATTATATTTTGTGAACGATTTTTACAGCGTGTGTCAAAGAAGGTGGAAATCATTTTGAGATACAAATGACGAAAAACAACTACGTTTTATGCAATACAATATGCACGCATGTCTATCCCAGCACCATGCACCATGATAGCTTCCGTCTCACCATTATATCACAACACATCCATAGCAGCACAACCACTCTACCATTATATCAATAACTTCACCATTTCATCAATATTACCAACCACCTCATCATTATATCTCCATTACCAGCAGTCTCACCATTATACCATCATTATCAATCAATCTACGATTTTGTCTGACGTGTTTGCGTATAGACAGGTGCTTATATCAGCGCCTCACGCATACAACCCCAATCAGATGACACCCATACTTATCACCATTACATCAGCAGAAACAGAAACTATGACACATTCCGACGTCGAGCTCGCGTTTTTCAACTTGAATATCAGCTGACAACTCCCATTTGCTATTGATCTTTGACAACCAACACGCACCTCGTGACCGAAACTGGAAGGACTGTATATTCCCAGCACGCGACGATAGAGCAATGTTGATGTCAGCTTGTGTAAGTGCATAAAAACTTTCCCAGAAAGCCATCCGAAACCGAAACTAGGCACAAGCAGAATACATATGTGGTATCTCCGCCCCTCACGGCTTATCTTATTTTTGTTGCGATAACATTCGCTAACGGTACACTTCCAATACTGAAGTGATAGCACAGGACCATGAAACAATTACCATTGGCAATTCAATTGATTCAGTTTTTGCTATTACAGCTGTCGAAATTATGGATAACGCTGCAGTGTGATGATTTAAGGTAAATATCCATTTAAAACACAGTCGCTCGGTTCAAGAAGGCAGGTTTCCGACATCTTTTGTACATTTGTGATTGAAGTTTATTGGTCGATGCTCGGAAACCTTCCACCGGGAGATGAAGTTTTTGGGGTCAAAGGTCTATCATTGAATGATTTATGTCCCATGACGCTATGGCCGCAGTAACGTTTGAAACGATCGTCGGCGACATAAAAGACTAATCTGTTTATGTTAAATTCGTCAGAAACTATTGTATTCTCCACTGAGGTTCATTGTCACTCTCCGATTCGAGCCCGGCGTTACGTCCGCCGGCTACCTTCACATAGGGACGAACGGTTCATTGTATATATAGATGCAGTCACACGACATTTCTTAGTCCTCCATTAAGTGGAGATACCCGGGGAGCAAAAGTCGCCATCTAGTTTTGCCATTGCAGCTTATGGACTTGAGTGAAACTGTAACGAAGATAGGGAAAGGGAGTATATAGAGAGAGAGAGATATAGATATAGATATATAGAGAGAGATAGATATATATAGATATAGAGAGAGAGAGATATATAGAGATATAGAGAGATATATAGAGATAGAGAGAGAGAGAGAGATAGAGAGATAGATAGAGAGAGATAGAGATAGAGAGATATAGAGATATATATCTAGAGATATATATATATAGAGATATATATATATATAGAGATATAGAGATAGAGATATCTATATATAGAGAGATATATATCTCTATATATCTATATATATATATATATATATATATATATATATATATATATATATATATATATATATATATATCTCTATATATATATATATATATATATATATACAGGGCTCGAAACTAACGCCCGCCCGCCCGCCAATGGCGAGTCAAAATCGGCTCGGGCGGGTAGAAATTACGAAACTGGTCGCCCGGGTGGCGAGTCAACAAATTGCCTGTATTAAGTTTTTATGATGCGCCCGCTCAGAGCACGTTCTGAAGCGCCCGACCTTTAATTTAACACGCACTTAAGCCATAAACCCCGACTGAGATCACCAGTGATTGTTTACTCCAAACGCAGCGAGTATTTATTTAGAGGGTCTGTGGTCTTTATTGTAGTATTAAATATACAAATTTGGACACCTTATACGACTTTATCGGATGTCCCGTTGGTATTGTTAATTGGGCGCTAATATACCGTCGCTTACTTAGCTGACGACTTGTTCACATAATAACTAACGCAGCAATGTGACGGTTATACTTACATGACGCATCCTCATTCATATGATTTCTGGTCTTTTATATATATATAATAAAACTGTGTTTGTTTTATTCAAACAATATCATTCTTCCATTACCATATCCGAAATCGTAAAAACACCCCTCACGAGCAGCCGTGAATTTGTTGTGATAGAATTGTATTCGAGTGCTTGTTTATCTTTGCATGTATCGCTGTTGGCCGGGATGTGCCAATTTATTGTTGTTGTTTCAGGTATTAATGTAAGTAGGTGCACGGAGGTATGACTCCAAGGTTAGGGTCGGCTTTTGAGAAGCTGTGACAGGAGCTCGCGCTTTCATCTGGTCAGCGCGTCACGATGCGGCGCGTGCTGTCAACGTGTCACGTCATGACACGGGCGAAACGTCGGTCGCTGCGTAGCGTCGCGCGTTGTGTTTGGGTCTCGGCGAACTTTGGATAAATAAGGCTTCGTTTGATCATGATTAATCACCAAGCTCTGTTCTACGAGTCGACCAAGTCAAATCGTCAGCGTCCGAACCCCCAATTTTTCTACACTATGTGGCATTTCGTTGAAGGGGCCAAGCCTCCCCAGCCGAGTACGCGCAAGCTACCAGAAGAGCTAAGGCTTCAAAGTAAAGATTATGAGAAAAAAAGAGGAAGGAAATGGAATTCTAGCTGGCTGAAAACAGACTGCGGAGAAGAAACAGGTTGGCTGCAACACGATGAAAAGCAAGATGTAATGTTTTGCGATTGCTGCAGAACATATGCAACCAAAGATATGCAGCTGTCTGATTATGCTTTCAGATTTTGGTGATCAGGCAGCAGCCAAACTCGTTGAACATTTCAGTGTTGTACTCTCTGGTGCAGGTGTTGACACTGCATATATCCCAGACCAGTGGGCAATGCTTAAAGCACCGGTGAGCTGATGCTGAATAAACCTATTTATCATTTGTGTTATGTAAATAATCATTGCCTATAGTATGCTCATATGTCTTGTGCAGATTCTCACCGACAGCAGCCGAGGTCCAGGAATTGACTAGATGTCCTGGGCAAGCATCAACAGGGCACATAGGACAGACAGTTGTGATGTATTAGCCCTCATGGACCTCATTCTGACCCTTCCTGCCTCTACAGCTGTGTGAAAGAGGATTCAACATAAAAAATGACTGGAGGTCCAGTCTTGGCACAGACTCCCTCAACGACCTGATGACTGTGCTTCTTGTGTCACCCCTACCGCTGACTGCAACCCTGAGCATGCTATAGAACTGCTATAGATTACTGGGACCTGGTATCGACGGTCCAGTTACAAGGAAAACATTTGATGTGAAAGTGAGGAGGAGGATGGACCAGAAGAGGACTTTGTTTGCATTGGTTTGTCCAGGGCACTCGAGGCCATATACCAGAAAGACTGTTGTTAAGTAGGGTGTTATTGTTGTGTGTATTATATGTTCTTACCCGAGTGTCATGTTTTTCTTGATGTGTTTATCAAGTGATTGAATGTGGTGCAATTTTATTTTATTTTTTTGCTCGTGTATATTGTGAGTTATATTATGCGGGTTATGGGTAAAAAAAAATAAAGTATTCATAAATATATATAAACTTGTGTAGGCTGTTTTGTTGGCTGGTGGAATTTTTTCTCGGCCGGTGGATTTTGGGAACTACCAGCCAAGTTGGCCGGTGGCAAATTTTCTTAGTTTCATGCCCTGTATATATATATATTGATATATAGGGTCAATGTATCAGTAGACCAATGTGTGAGGCGTATACCTCCATTTAACGGAAACGCTTTCACAAGGCTAGACATTTTGTGAAATGCTTAAGTGCCCCCCCCCCCCACCCGGGAGCTATGACACAACCGTCAGCACCGACGACGGGCACCGACATTCTATAATTCTAACATGTTGGTGTTAGGTTTAGTTTGTGTACTGTACTGTGAGAAGCTGTTCATGTTAGTCCTGTGCGGACGTAACATTTCATCATGACGTCCTGGGAATCGTTTCACTAACACCGCATACGTATACGCGAAGAAGTGGTCAGAAATGACTCGTCGCGAGTTAAGCAAATGCTTAATTGCCAAACCATTTTAGTGAGCATGCATACGAGTTGCACAGCTTTATGACCTATGAACACGTCATAGCGTTCAAATTTCTGGACACGTGATTTTTTTGTTCAACATTTCATATTGGACACACAACTTGCAGACGAAACAAATGGCGTCCTAAAAAGCGCTACACCATCAGTAGGTTTTCGATTCGCGATTACTGTTTACATTTGGAGAATTATGACCCATAATATTAGTTTTATTCACAAAGTCTACTATAAAAACTTGGGTCCTTGTTTATACTCAACTGGAACAACTTGTGCATATCTGTTTACAATTGGTCATAACGTGTTTATAGCTCCGGTCGAACGGTAATATAAATATTTACCAATCTGCTTCGATCATTTGGGAGCACATTAAAGCATGCTTTTGGCTACAGCGCTGGGTTAGGCATCCAGAAAACAACATATATCAATAGCATGTACAAAAATAAGTGACAGCGTACCAAAATCTTACCCCGATGCTATTCTTTAAGAAATGCCATCTATATATCATTTCCGAAAAATCGCGATGCGATGACCACCATTTTGGAAAATATTGGGTCGCGTGATTTCCCGTGATTTCCCGCCGCCTCACCCGCATTGCCTACCTGCTAAACTTGTGAAGCACGTTGGAGCACTTTGTATACAATCTGCTGTATCTTGTCACATCGTTGTTTTTTGGACATGGAGCATCATCAGAGAAATATGTTGTCACGCTATTTAATTTTTTTCTACCCAAAGACAATTCCTCGTGGGGTCCATCACAAATTTTAAAATATTCTTTAAAACATTCTTTGGGGTATGGATCAAATAGTAACATTTAGAAATTTCAAGAATTATATATATTTTTTCCTTTTCAAATTTGATTCCTTTTTTGGACATAAAATCTCCCTAATCAACTTCTACTTTCCTGTATGGAGTATTTCCAAACAGCCGTCATTTATTACGAAGGCTGTAAATGGCCTTTGTAACAAGATAAATTTGATAACATGAAGCTGGTTGGCCTAATTAAAAACATTGAACTATATTATGATATGGGATTGTGTTTTATGGATAGTCAAAATCAGCAATTTCATCACATCACATTTTATCTAGTGTCCGAGCCATATTTCCAATCATGGACCTACTTTGGGGTTGCACTGTAAAATTATGCAACACAAAACATGCCTTCTAATTATCTTAAGTCAATGTCACTAACATGCACCTTAAAAGTACAAATTTGTGATGCTCTCTGGCAACTTTGTAATATAAAAAAAGTTACATTCGATATCAAGAATCGTTCAATTACAAAAAAAGTCTGGCTTGCTCGATAATTATCTTACTAGTCTGAAACTTGGTATTATTAAGGACCTACATGTCTTTTGTACACCAAACAGTTGAAAACATGACCTTTGAAACCTTAAATATTACTTATCATCTTTTTGCCTCACCTGCCCCCTTAAATAATTTACAACTTAGTCCACCGAAATATCAAAAATATCACTTTCTGAAGGATCCACCCCTACCATTATTCTGTACATCACTTATAATCTACTGTAAAGTGATGCTATGCTTACATATTAACTTACCTATGGAAAATTTAAGTATTCAGTTAATTGAAATTGGTGAAATGATAGTGAAATATTTCAGTTATCAAATGGCAAAAACTCTCAACTATTGGATGTGCTTCTGTTTGATATCATCATATGTATTAGGGATTTATTTGTTGTTAGGTATAGGCAGAGACACATATATAGTAATATTTGATGGTTTGCAATCATTTCACCCCATCTTAACTATATTAATACTAATCCAACGGGTAGATAACAATTATCAGCTAATATATGACACACCTTAATTAAACAATCAGCAAACAAAACAAAACCAAAACAGCTGCAGCGCTTAGCATATTGACAACTTGACTATTCCGACACTTATATTATGTTTTATCTTAGATTAGTAGTTATAGATAGAAAAAGATAGCCCTACAGGACGTTTAAGTATACCTATATTACCGTCCGACCGGAGCTAGGTAAAAAGAATAAAGAAATGAGCATGCGCGATGTAAGTGAACTTGTAAACAAATATGGTGCCATGCGTTGGACTTGCTACCGCCTCCACATTTATCGAGCTATATCGAATTACCATGGATGAAATCCCCCGCCACAAAGAGATAAAATTGTCCATTGCATTCTAAAACTCCTTCTTTTGGATATTTTTGGTGTTTGGTAGGTGTCTGAATCGATCTCAGAATTTATAACATTGCGTGTCAGACGTCTTGTATGGCTAAACGTGTTAATATCTACCAATGGAAAGACATTTACTAATGTAATAAGAATAGATCTCTTAAGAAGAAGTCAGAAAATTGGACGGGCATTTTAATAGAAGCCTTCATTCAAGGGCTGGAGGAAATTCTCCATGATGATGGAGCTTAATAGAATAGCAGAATATGAAAGGTTGATTTCACAATCTACTTATTCATTTATATTTTATGGTGATTCAAAAGTGTGTGCTGTGTGGCAGATTTCGTTGATAAAGATAATTAAATTAAAATCAGAAATTCGTATATTTACAAATATTAATATGCCTTGAGAAGAACTTAACCTGAATAATTGTGATACATTCGAGAAAACTGGCATCAATGTACAGCTATTGTTCAGCAACAAAAACATCATTATCACCATCATCATCATCATCATCATCATCATCATCATCATCATCATCATCATCATCATCATCATCATCATCATCATCATTATTGTCATCATCATTATCATCAACACCATAATCGTCATTGTTTTTCCTAACTTTTCTTTTAGAATCATGTTATGAATAACAATCCATGCTAAGATGACCTTGATAACATATACTATTGATTGTGCAGAAGCTGAAATCATATTCAGAGTTTGTCTCTCGTTAACATAATGCAACAATTCATGCCAAATACGGTCATGCCGAATACTATAGATATATATAAATACTGCCCCGTCAAGTCTGTCAAATAACATGTTCTGTTAAATAACAAACACGGTTTGAGCGGAATAAGTGGGTACAGCCTTCTATCATATTTTAAAGCACTTATGAATCAGCGGGTTAAAGCTTGTATGTTATGCGTTGTATCAGCGCTGACGAGGCGGACGGAAGTATAGCAGAAGATGAAGAAAGTCTCATAACCAGTACTCCACGACAAACAGTCAAACGACAGACTTCATCGAGCAGCTCGGGGGTGGATTTGTCATGGATTCCCCCGAACCACTTACAGGTGAGGATCTTATTAACCATATATATAAGAGCTTCAATAAATTTGTGATTGGCCATGTTGCTCGTATCGTGTAAACCTTCAAACAAATTGACTTCTGTGACAGAGGCCAAGAGCTGCGCCACCCTTTGACAAAAATAGAAAGAGTAAAAAAAGTAAGTTGTTAATCTAACTCTTGCTGATGTGATATCTAATCAGCTCTTGCTGCCTAAACCCAATCATTCAAAACACCAATGCTTCAGAAAAGTGCAAGATGAAGGAAATCCCTCGACGACCAGATAACGACAAACTACAAAAACAACAACAACAACAACAACAACAACAACAATCCCCGACTGATGAGGGATTGAAGCAGTCGCACAATGCCACTCGTCATTACGGTATGTTAAATCCCCGATGTATAGAAGTGCCCATAATCCTAGCTGCAATATCGTCCCTAAACTGTATATATGATCAATGTGAATATATCTTCAATATTTTTAGACCAATGCATTGAGCCTATACACAGGTGCCACTGTTGACGCAGAAAAAGTGCTTTATATCATCATAAATATCAGGGATAGTTGATGTCAGGCATTCTCTCTTCCTAGTAACCCTTGTGTGACTCAGGTCAAAGAGTTAAAAGCCATGCTAAGATGACTTATACTAATTGGCACTACAATATAATCAACAAAAGCACATGGGACTGCTGGTTATGTTGAGGTTATGGAGACATCAATCTTTTCAACGCAACCGCACCGTCAGATTTCTGTGGTTTAAGATAGACGTTATGACAAACAGCGTGCTGCACACAGGTGGTGTGTCCACATATTTTGTCAGGAGTGAGCCCTCTTAGAGAAGCAAGAAGCACTTTGCTTAGGTCACGAACAGACATCTCTGACCGAAATTATTTTAGTTTCTTATGAGCGTCATACATCTTTCCGCTGCCGACTGGGAGCAATATCTTCCAATGTTTCATTTAAAATTCGATGTAGCATTTGTGTCAATTACTTTGTTGAAGCATTCAAAGAAGAAAATGCAAAGAGCTCTAATCCAAATGTTACACAACTAAAACAGAAGGTGGATGCCATCTGCAGAGAGTACAAGGGCAATATTGTCATCCTTTGCCCCCTTTGTTTATCCAAGAAGAAATTTGCAAGAAAAAAACGCACAAAATGCGAACATGGACATAAATGGGATAAGGGTATTGTGGCGTTTTACACCGGCGACGACTATTCTCAAGTAGAACAAGCGAAAAACATTCCCAAGTCAACACACAAGAACCTTGATGCCGCCCTGAAGACGTTCTGGGAGTGGTGTTTATCGTGTGGTGCTGAAAAGAGAGATTGCAGTGGAAGTTAATGCCTTCATACAAAAGACAAATGACGAGAAAAACAAAACAAAGACTAAGACAGTAGATAAAGTTGTGACAGCCTATAGCGCCTCTGAGACCTCAATCTCTTCAAGTATCATCGATTTAGACACTGCGAGGGAGATCTGTACAGACGAGGGCGTCGGAGAATCAAGTCTGACTGCGGACGATGTGCAGGATGCTGTGCTTGGATACTATGATCTGTCAATGCAGGGTAAAGTCGAGGAAGCCCTGAAAAAGCCAGAGCGGTTCGTATTGTGCACTATCCACCTCCATGGAACGCGAGCAGCTACGTGCAAACCTATAGGAGGACAGGAGGATATTCAAATCAACGCGCGAATGAACTGTGGACCAACTTTTGACGGAGACGAGGTTCTGGTGGAAGTGATGGAAAAAACCACGAACAAATTGACGAATGAAATCACCCGAAAAGGACGTGTGGTTGCTGTGGTAAGATGCAATTCAAAACGAAAAGGGACAAGTTATTTATGCAAGGTGGACGAGCATGATTCTCGATTGATGCGGCCTTTGTGTGGTACGCTTCCGAAGCTGCGCATGGATGATACTCCCATGAGGAATGTATCTGACAAGTACAGGGCGTCGAACGTCGTTATTCAGGCCATGGTTGAAGGAAAATTGAAGAAAGTCAGAGATGAAAACGTGAGTAGTCATTCACGAGAAAGTCGGCTTTATGTGGTGACCTTTTTGAAGTGGGAGACACGTTGCATGTATCCACTTGGATATGTGCGAGGTATTGTGAAACTGCCACAAGACTTGTCCATCACTGAGAGGATCAAACTCATCGATATTCTCTACAAAGTACCATTCCGGGAAATGGAGGATTGTGATCTTAGTGTTGAGCATAATGACCTTGGAAGAGGGCGCCTTATTGACAACGTCTTTTCCATCGACCCTGAAGATTGCGAGAACATCGATGATGCTATCAGCATTGAAGGTGTGGTTGGTCAGACAGGTCACTTCCGAGTGGGCATCCATATAGTCGACGTCGCTGCTTTCGTAAAAAAAGACCACTCAGTTGATTGCCAAGCCCGTCGAAGGGGTGTGACGTACTACCCAGGAGAGTCATTGCCACACCACATGCTACCGAAACGCCTGAGCATCGACATGTTGAGTCTGAAACAAGGCCAGGTGAGATCAGCGCTCTCTGTGTTCTTGGAAATCGACAAGGATGGCAAGATACACGGTGATCCCTCAATTGAAGAGACACTTATCAAAAATGCAAGGACAATGACTTACAAAGAAGCTCAGCCTATTTTGAATGGCGATGGCTCTCAGGAAGACCAACATCCATTCAAAAAGGAATTGCAAAACCTACATGAAATCACCCAAGTCCTCAGGAAGCGACGTCTTGGGAAAGGCTCATATCATGTAGATTTCAAAAACGGGAGTCCAGAACCGGACAGGGAAGCACACCAATTGATAGAAGAGCTGATGATTTTGGCTAACAAGTCGGTGGGTTCGTTGCTGAGCGATGCAATGTCGGTGGAGGTGTTTCCGGCCAGAGGTCAGCAACCTCCGAATGAGAATCAAGTGGACAGTTGGACACAGCAGTTGCCATCTGCTGTCGGGCCACATTCATTATACTTTGACCAGTTCAAAGACAACGGTCTGGAACATAACTGGCAAGGAATGATCAACATATTGAAACAGATCCCGATTTTGAAAACCACAGCTGAAAGAGCTTTGTGTGCAATAAACGAAGGTGACTTCAAAGAGGCAGCTCGTTTATTGGCAGCAGAGAAACTTCACCCACTCCACTTAGCTGCCCTTGAACATTGGTATACCATTCAAAGCCCTGCCCAGTTTGAATGTGTGAACAGAAACAAAATGAAGACTGTTCTTCACCATCAACTCAATGCCGAGAACTATGTTCAGTTTACATCCCCACTTCGAAGATTCAATGACGTTGTCATTCACAGGATCGTCAAATCAGTTCTCCATAACGAAAGCATGCCATATATGGAAGAAGAACTGGTAGCCATTTGCAAAGAAATGAATGATAAGACGCAAAATCAGAGGCAATATGGAGCTGACTGTGACCTCCAGCAGCGATGTGCGAAAACTGAGAAATCACCCATGTTTGTCTCTGCAGTAGTGGACAGCATCGAGGATGGCTCTTTCACAGTGAGCGTAGCTGGAGAGAAAAGGAGGAAGAAGGACAATAGAATAGTGAAATACAGCCATCTCAAGGTCAGTGAAGCCCCAAGAGTGGAGAATTACAATAAAGTGACCTTGAACTGGAAGATGAGGTTATATGATGCGCTTGGGTTCAGCAATGAACCAAGAACGAACGCTTCAATCCATCAGTTCACCGACTTTTCCTGCAACAGTCTCACAATCAGTTTCTCCACCAGCGAGTGGGATGATTTAATGACAACCATACAAACAAATCCATCGTCATTTAATTCGTCCATCTTGTCTGACAAACTGGACGAAGTAAATAACAGCCACTCCAGAGAGGCTACATCTGAAATGAAATTTGGTGAGCGTCTATGCCACCAACACTGCTATGGAACCATCTCATTGAACGTGGGAGACGTTCTGCCTATTCAGATTAGCGCAGAATCAAAGTTGGGTCTACTTCATCCCACCATCACTTTGATTCAACTGGAACCAAACCTGCACCTTTGCTTGAAGCATCACAAGGATCCTATCGAGTGTTTTTCAAATAAAGCAATAGAGCCAACAAAGGAGACCTATCGTAACATTGAGCAATATAGGAATGTTCTGAATCCAATCATGGACATGGAAGCTGTTACAGCAACAATGGCTGAAGCTGGGATTATCTGTGTCAAGCATTGTCCTGTGAAACTGGAAAAGAGGGGCAAAAAGTGCACGGGGTGTTTTCGTCTTAGCCTGGAATTTTGCAAGATGAGGAATCTGCCTTTAGTTGAAGACAAACTTGCGGTAGCCTATCTGTGTTTGAAATGCAGAACAGAAGAGCAAGAGGGAAGCATTCTGCAACCGACGAGGCATAATGTTTGGGTGGCGCATGCTGTCGTTTCTAAAGCTGAAAACATAAAAGTGAAAAATGGCCATACAATCACTGAAGCCAGCTTCAGAATTCATCATCAGTCCTCCGAGTTTCCTGATGAAGATCTACACAAGGAAATCGAGTGTTCTATTGAACTCTTTTTCAAGCCCCTTACTATCAGGTATGCAAGTTTTCAGTAACTGAGCCTGTTGGAATTTATCGAGGTAACTTGATAGCAGCAGTAATGAGATCAATACTTAAATGGGAAGGAAAATGTCATTAGGTGCCGTACATGTCACAAGGGTATATTACTTCAGGTTCCTGGACGAAGCAGTTGCTAATCTACACGAAGCATCACCTTTGGTTCAGAACTTGGCACTTGGACGGGAACTGGAAGACAACGTCATCGGTAATTCATAATGAAATATATTTCGAAAATAGAACAAAGCAGATTATCTCTATTCTAATTTTGTATGCTTGTCATTGGCGTCCAGATAATACTCAAAACATCACAAATTATGACATTCCCAATTTGATGAAAAACAATGACCGTCAAACTGAAGCAATTCGAACCGCCATGAGCTGCACGTTTGCTATGATTCAAGGTCCACCAGGTATTTTTACTGTTTCTATGTGTCTGGCAGTATAAAAAACAGAAGAGCTGTTTCAGAATATTGATGGTACAAAGTATTTCATTTTGTACCTGAATTATTGACCAGGTACAGGAAAAACATCAACAGGGACCAACCTTGCCTACTGGTTCACTCAGAAAAACAAGAGAGTTTCACGAAAAATCAATCGCAAGGAACTTGTCTTATACTGCGGTCCGTCCAACGCATGCGTGGACGTTGCAGCTGGTGAGCTGGTTTATATTATATCATACACTGTCCTTATGACAGAAAGTTAAGGCCCAGTATCCTGTTCTTTATATAAACATACCCTATGTTTGGATATGTTTGCAAATGGCTTCATGTTTGATGTTTTCAGCCTCCATGAAGACAAAACTCAGTAAGAGATGTCCTTCGCTCGTACGCATATACAGTACTGAAATCGTCAACGCAGTATATCCTGTGCCACGTGAAAGTACTTTTAGTGCTGGAAGAATGTTTACTGCGAGAGTTGATCGTAATCAAGAACTGGACGACATAGCACTACATCATCTCGTGCGAAAACCAACCAACTCCCACTCGAGCAAACTAAGAACTTATGATCAAAAGTTTCGTGAAAATATGAATACCCCAGAAAATATCCCTGACCAAGATATTGAAGATTATAACAAAGAGCTTGGCAAGGCATACAAAGAGGAACTGATGTCGGATAGGGTGGAAGTCGTCCTGTGTACTTGCGCCATGAGCGGATCTGGGTTGTTCAAGTTTAAGCCTACGGAGAATATTGTGATTAAACAATGCATCGTGGACGAGTGCGGCATGTGTACCGAAGCAGAAACCCTCATTCCCCTCGTCGCCACGAAGCCCTCCCAAATCGTCCTGATCGGAGACCACAAGCAACTCCAGCCCATTGTCCTGAATTCTGATGCCAAAGAACTCGGACTGGATGTATCGCTCTTTGAACGTTACAGCAGAAATGTAGTACGCCTCACCCACCAGTACAGAATGGTATTTATCCGAATGTAAAGTCTTGTGTCCAAGAGAGAGTTATTGATCGAAACAACCCCCAGTATGTTTTAAGCGTGTTTAATTTTTTGACTTCCTTTTATGATTGCGTTCGACCACATACTCCCCTTATGTGATTTTTCTCTTATTCGGGGTAGAGATGCTTCATCCAGGCTTAGGCAAGTGCATCTTTACTAAAGAGCCTATTTCAATATTAGTGAAATCTTAGTTGGATTAAAACTCAAAATTAATCGATGACAGTTGATAGACATTTTGGAAATCTTGAGGCAGACGATATGGCACTGATTGTTGTTGATACCAATACTGAGCAATGGACATTTTATGTTTGTTTCCAGCACCCTGAAATTTGTCGCTTTCCATCCGATCATTTCTATGACGGGGAGCTGGTAACGAAAGGTGATGTTTGGAAGCAGACGTTGTTCTCAGTCTGGCCTCGAAGCGAGCAGCCAATCGCGTTTTGCCACGTGGAAGGAAATGAAATCAGCTTGAGTGTGTCAACGTCTGACGGCAACGAGAACTCGAGGAAAAACGAGAAGGAGATCGAACACGTGGTGATTCACTAGCCCCTTCAACACCATATCATACCATCAATATTGCTCACTGCATCTTGGGACTCTTATATCATATAGATTATGAAATTAATTTGTACGTTTACTGTTGGTTTGGGTTGCAGGTGAGAATATATGAGAGATTTGCTCGTGAATCGAAGTCTGTGGCTGTGTTGACACAATATCGAGCACAGTGCGCGGAAATCAAGCGCCGATTGGAGACAAAATATCCACATTCTGAGCCCATTGTAAAAACTGTGGTGAAATCTCAAGGTTTGTAAGATTGATAAAACCAAGTGCTATATCTCATACCACCATGTCGGCTTAATTTGTGCTTTATAGACATATTTGTCATACCTAAATTAACACGTTACTTTAAGAAGGCAAAAATATGATAGCTCTATACCTTGCAAATGAAATACGAATACCGCTGGTTAATCGAATCATATATAATAGCCCTTCTGTATTTATTGTCCACTGAAATTGCTAATACATCTTTGCTATACATAAACTTTCGTACTACAATGGCATATTGTGCACATCATCAGCCTAATACATATTACATATGCATAACTTATACTAGATCGGCCTAATGAATACTACATTGGCATAATGCATAATACCTCGGCATAATGCATAATACATCGGCATAATGCATACCACAGCAGCAGAATAGGTAATACATAAATCATTTGGTACAATTGACGACCAGTGTGATTTGGTACAACTGATTACCGTGTGATTCAGGAGGAGAGTGGGATTACGTCATACTGTGTACTGTGAGGTCCATGCCACTGTGGGACATCGAGAAACATCCCTCTATAGGCTGGCTCAAACAGAACCTTGGCTTCATCATGGATCCGCATCAGATTAACGTGGCTCTGACACGGGCCAGGAAGGGCTTGGTGATATTAGGTGGGGGTATTAATCAATAATGATCATATGAATATTTATTATTTATTTCTTAAAGGCAGAGTGAATGCACCTGATTTAGTATTTGTGTTGCTAACCGAGCCTAAATATAGTAGCTTAGGTGTTAATTTGGCAGGTAACCAGCACCTGCTCAGGTGTGATGAGATGTGGAAGAAATTGCTGCTGCATTACAAGAATTGTGGTGCTCTTGTTGACGTTGCGGATTTTCCGCGAAAACAACACTGATGACGATGATGATGATGACGGCTGGGATGACATATTGGATTACCTACTGCAGTTAATGGTGTTACCCAGTTATATCATGAATTAAGCATATCATTGTTTTGTTTCTAATACATATTAACATATTATCAATTTTAATGATTGATTTAACCTGCAGCGATTGACAACAGTTCCATGCTACTTTCTCTTGTGTTTGAAAAGCTTACACACTATCATGACATGATCCTTATGTTTACATAAAAAATTATAAATAAGCAAACACTGGTTGGTGCTTCTTTGTTCACACTGCTCTGTTATTGTACAGGCTTTTCGTTTTTCTTAAAACAATTTTTAGAGAATTAATAACGCACACTGGTTGCTTTGTGAAATAGCAAAATCCATCAGCGTTCAGGACCTCATAGAAACTTATAAAGTATGATACATTAATATTGGATTTCAAAAACAAGCAAATCGTTTATCTTGAAGGATAATGAAACAGCAGATGGGGGAACAATGTCAAATGTTAACACTTGATCATCATCATCATCATCATCATCATCATCATCATCATCATCATCATCATCATCCCAGTCACCTACATCGTCGTCGTACTGACAACTTGGCAAGATCTACAACGATGATGATAATCAGCCGTTTCTAGCAATCAGTACCTGCTTAACGACTATCACGGGTGGTAATCAGTGACACCGGAAGTGTCCCGTTGCTACTCCCTGTGTTCTATTCAATGTTCCGATCACAGTAGATCGTCAAATGTTGCATTCTTGTCTTTGCGTCATGCATAATCGGCCATGAGACGACGTAAATGAACAGTATTTCAGTCTGTCAAACACAAGTAGCAGGCAAATATATTCCATCACCAGTGTGTACAAGAATATTCGTAATGTATGAATATATAATTAATTTTAATATGCCAAGGTTATCAACAGGTGATGAATGCAACAAAGAAAAAGAACAAGAAAGTTCCATTGATTAATTGGGGAAGCGAGAAAAACAGTAGGAGACTGAAATTGAATTATTTAACAGCAATCAGTGATAATTTGGTAATTTAAAGCACATTTTGAGAAACAAAACCAATGATGAATTAATTGCAGAAAGGATTTTTCTAGTATTCTGCAGTTTATGATAACAACAACTAGAGTCAATATTACCGCGCTAAAGAGGTTTATATCACAAAATTCATAACCCGACAAGATTCTACGATTGTTGACTACTGCATAACAACAATAAGGTGATCGTGTACGGCCTCTGGTTTAACAGACATTGAAGTCGTTGTCGACGGATGCGCCCTCACAATGTCGGCCGTCCGCGATCGGGGCGGGGGCGTCACAGCTGCGTACGCGTACCTTGAGGCGGACGTTAGAGCGATGACTCGGTACAGCTGCTCCAGTCTCCCCAGGGCCCCCATCCACCATCCACAGCAAGACAGTGATCATAGAGTATGAAAGTTTAAAAGGAATTGATGAAATTATAATATCTCATCTATTTCCATTTGTAGCAGCATTGAGACTAATAGTTATGTGTAAGCATAGCCACGGTGAGTGCTTGTTTGGCGATTTAAATTTTGTATATTTGTTATAAATGTACGCTGCAGTGTTGATGCGTAGTACAATATCACTCGTTTACATCTGCTCTACGATCACCTCAGTTGATTGTACACGATTACCTTTATTGGGTACACATGTTGGGGTTTGGTCTTTGAGGACACAGGAGCCAGTAGCTAGATCACACCCAGTGCTGTTAGAGATTCGGCTGCCTACCGTCTGAGATGCCGTCTTGCAGGCGTGGTGTACGGTACAGTCCTTGTACCAATGACTGCCAGGCTGAAGGTAGAATGCATAAATTCATTCGTTAATTCTTCGTTCTTTCATTCTCTGATTGTACCTTTATTCATCCATTTACCGTTAGTTTATTTACTCATTAATGAATTCATTCTTTCTTTATAACTTTCGGAACTGACCCTTTCTTTATTCCAGAAGCTAGGTGTGTCATGGTATACCGTCGCAAAACGATTGAATGATGTATGCGCTTGATTTTCGCATTCACCGCAAATTGATGATTAAACAATACCTGGTGATATGTGTGATTAGAGTCCAAGCAGCCACACAGTTGCGGTTCCACGCATGTGCCCTCGTCACTTAGTAATCGCCCAGGTGCGCAGCCGCAGCCGTTCAATTGTGAGAGCTGGCAGAACCACAGCGCCATAGGCACATCCGTAGTCAAGGTCCCCTAGCCTGTTGGCTGCGGGTCCTGTTTACATGTAAATGATATTCAATTGTCTCGCCAACAGTCTAGGTGCAGCATCCAAGATTTGGGATGCTCCAATCACAAGCTGTGTCTCTCGGTCACTCTCAGGTACTTTTGAGTCATTGTCTCTCATTGGTCAGTGTCACAGTTTCCGAAGATTCGGCGCCACATTAGTTTTGGTACGCTCCATTTGAAAAAACTTGTTCGCTTGGCTGCTGGATGGGTCGTGACTGTTTTGTGAATGTGGCTGCTGGGACAGGGAAACATTTTGCTACAGGTTGTTAGCTACTGCTCTCGATGCAATGCTTGGAATGGGTCATGGTTGGACACCAATGGTTGTCCGCTTGCCTGGACAAGTGATTTGTCATGTCGGACAAGTGACTTGCCAAGTCAACTTATCCAACCGGACGAGAGATTTGTATGAGCCGGGCACACATTCTACAAGACCCCGATTTGTTGAGCGGCACCGTTAATCACACAGTCGGCGAAAGAAGTAGACACTCAACTGGTTCTTTTTAACTGACTATTACGAAAACATACTATCCTGCAGCTAAGTGATTAAAGTGCTTGTTGTGGAGTCAATTTGAACTTTTGAGACGCCCCATAATTCCCAAGACATTCAATGTGTTCTCATTGGACGCAGACCACAACAATGTACATGACGTCACATAAAACCTAGGGTGCGTATCATAAGCCAGTTTCATGAGCCAGACGCGCGCAACTAAGGTCAATCCAGGTCACAACCTTTGCGTTGATTGGTCACGAAGATTAACAAACGTGTCTAATGAACATTATTGCAGTTGTAAGATATTGTGGTTGTATAATCACTGGTTATCGTGGTTGTACGATTACTGGTTATTGTGGTTGTACGATTACTGGATACTGTTGTTGTATTATAACTGGTAATTGTGGTTGTGCGAATACTGGTTATTGTGGTTGTACGACTACTGGTTATTGTAGTTGTACGATTACTAGTTATTGTGGTTGAGGGAGTATTGGTTATTGTAGCTGTATGATTACAGATTGTTTTTATTGCAGTATGCCAGTTCAATATGGTATGTTACGGCACTGTGCTTTGTCCAAGTAGGTGACGTCATGGCCCAGAGCCAATATCTCATCATGCTCCAGCGAGTACACATCATAACGGCAGCTGGCGTGGTAGGCCGAGCGCACCTGACAAACACACAATCATCCCGTTACCGCGAGGAGATATGGTCATACGGGATCTTGAGGGTGCTCATTCATCAGGCAAGGAGAGTTATATTTGCGTGTTTATATGTACCTGCTGGTCGAAGTTAAGCCAGAATTGGTAGAAGGGGCCCTGATGATTGAAAGGATGAAGAAGACCACAAAGATGCGCTGAGTTGTCCACCTCGGTCTTCCATGACGGCTGGGGCTGATGTATCTGCTGCTTTAGCTCTGCCGAAGAGGGATGCTGGCATCTGGTGACAAGGCAATCGCATTTGATGGTAAACATGAGACAATGGGTTATAAAATTGCAGTACTCACGATGGTTTGAGGTCTACACAGCTCACTTGACGAAAGCCTATTGGCCTCACCGGGTAGCGACTTGCTCTGAGCATAACGAAATATGACCACCTTCTTCGATAAGTGACTCATACATACACATCCTCAAGCAGGGAGGTCACTGGGTTTTGTCAATCTCAGTTAATTTCGTCGTCGGCACTCTCGTTGCTGTTATCGTCCGTAGTGGCCCCGGTGTAAACAATTCAAGTTACCCCCCCATTCAAGTTACCCCCGGGTAACTTGAAATCGATTTCAGATTACCCCCGGGGGTAGTCTGAAATCGATTTCAGATTACCCCCCAATTCAGATTACCCCCATCCCTAAAACCATCTCTGCTAATGCTATCAATAAAATCCCCGCGAAATAAAAGTCTTATTTCTTTTGAAAAACAAATGCAGTTTATTTAGCTCACAACCACATTGTACAACATTTTTCAATTTAAATTAATCAAATTAATAACGCAGGCTCAAAATGCTGAGACAAATTTGAAATCA